>JAJAGP010000810.1:7512-68693 GCA_025084515.1 Ancistrus triradiatus | reverse complement strand
TTTCTCCAAACATAACGCTTTTCTTTTAATCCAAAAGGTTCTATTTTGGTCTCATCCATTCACAAAACATTCTTCCAATAGCCTTCTGGTTTCTCCACATGATCTTTAGCAAACTGCAAACAAGTAGCAATGTTCATTTCCTCCATTTGTACACAATCTGTCTGACTGTGGATTGGTGGAGTCCAAACTCTTTTGAGATGATTTTGTAACCTTTTCCAGCCTGATGAGCATCAACAACTCTTTTTCTGAGGTCTTCAGAAATCTCATTTGTTCGTGCCATGATACACTTCCACAAATGTGTGTTGTGAAGAGCAGACTTTGATAAATCCCTGTTCTTTAAATAAAAAGAGTATAAACTGAAGGCTGCCCACTCACCCCTGATTGTCATCCCATTGATTGACAACACCTGACTCTAATTTCACCTTCAAATTAACTGTTAATCCTAGAGGTTCACATATTTTTGCCACTCACTGATATGCAATATTGGATCGTTATCCTCAATAAATAAATGACCAAGTATAATATTTTTATCTTATTTGTTTAACTGGGTTCTCTTTATCTACTTTTAGAACTTGTGTGAAAATCTGATGATGTTTTAGGTCATATTTATGCAGAAATATAGAAAATTCTAAAGGGTTCATAAACTTTCAAGCACCACTGTACAAATGTGATCCAGTGAAGCCCCACCACACAATTTGCATGACTCAGTGGATCTGTAGCTAATGTCTTGGTGCCAAATTCCACAGGACACCTTCACCGGTCTTATGGAGTCCACGCCTTGATGGTCAGAGCTTTGGTGGCCTGAGGGGGAGCTACACAATATTAGGTAGGTGGCTTTAATGTTATGGTTGATCAGTGTAAAGCTCCCTTGAGAGGTTTTGTGTGGTAAAGCCACCTTTCTTGCTGCCTTAGCATTTAGTACAGGCCAGAGTAAGCCAAGAGCTGCATAGTCAAATGTGTTACTCTGGATATCATCACCTTGTCTAGGAAAATATCCCTGAGAGACCTTTTGAAATGTTGAGTCATCTGAAAATGTTTGAAAAGGCTAGTGCACCTATCTGATCTGTCCATATTCAAATCATTGTACACTGCTCAGACAACATGACATTTGAGAAGCGTTAATTAGTACAAAAAAAAAGAGTCAAATGGAATCGTGCTGCTGTTGTCCAACGAGAAGGCTCTTTTGGCAAGTTTACAATTGTTTCCATTTTCTCAGGCTAATTTGATAAATGAGCTTAAAAAGGTCAGCTGAAGCTGTTAATCTCAAGTACTGCAGTGTTATGGTCCATCACGAAACATCCCAGTCCCATTTTTAGCACCCATGTTCTGTACCTTTGCTTCCGCACTTGGCAAATTCTTTCTCATCTAGCACCGACGGCAGTACGCGACTGAAGCCTTCACCTCAGATTAGTACAGTGTTAGGCAGATTGTTTGTGACAGAAAATTTCCTGTCTGACATCATGGCTGCCTACACATGGCCTGTGCTTTAAACCGTCCAAAGAAATGGAAGGTCATGGCACTGAAGATGACTGTTCCCTCCCCAGCCACTATGACAGTCTCTGTTCCGCTCCACTTCATCAGCCATGCTGAGCTCATGTGCTTCTATGCGGGGGTTACCCTAATGCCGCCTGACATATTGACAAGTGGGTGATTCCTGTAAGGTTGCAGAAGTGAGTGGAGTACTTACTCCTGGACCATTCAGTCTGCAAAATGTCACTGAAAAGCACAGCACTAGGTGTACGCCAAATGGCATTTCAGGAAACATAAGGACAGCAGCATCATCACATTCCAGAAATCTGAATGAGTCATAAACCCTGGAGTTAGCTCTCTGCATTACTGTGGTGTTATTAAAAACAAAACTGATGAGATTTGAAGTGAATTCTGTAATGATCTGTGGACTCATTTCATATATAATACCATTCATCCAGAAACAACACTGCTTCGGCAACGGAGCTCTGAGTTCTAACACTGGCACCATTTTTTTTTTTTTGCTTCAGTGCTGCAATACATCATCCATGACTGGGAGTCTATCCAAGAACAACTGACTTTTTTCTCACTGGGAATAATGATGGCTTTTGATATAAAAGATGTACCACTTTTCCAATGATTGGACACAAATGCAGTAAGGAGGAGTTCCTCTAACATTATACAACGTACATGTCCAATTTAATCTCCCACTTGGCTTTCCATGTTAACACTATACAAACAAAGTAACAAAATAGAGATACTAAAGCTGTATTGCTGTACAATTTTTGAATATATCAACTTCTTTACACTCACAGGCCACATTATTAGGTACACCTTTTCAACTGCTCGTTAATGCAAATATCTAATCCGCCAATCACATAGCAGCAACTCAATGCATTTAGGCTTGCAGACATGGTCAAAACAACCTGCTGAAGTTCAAACAAAGACAAAGAGGAAACAAAGGGGAAGAAAGGTGATTTAAGTGACTACAAACGTGGCATGTTTTTTGGGTATGTCTGAGTGTTTCAGAAACTGCTATCTACTGGAATTTTCACACACAGCCATCTCTAGGGTTTACAGAAAATGGTCTGAAAAAGAGAAAATGTCCAGTGAGCAGTAGTTATCTGGATGAAAATGCCTTGTTGACGCTAAACTTCAGAGGTGAATGACCGGACTGGTTCAAATTGATAGAAAGACAACAGTAACTCAAATAACCACTCATTACACCAGCAGAAGACCACACCAGGTGACACTCCTGTCAGCTTAGAACAGGCAACTGAAGGTTCAGCTTGCAATTACATATTACAAAATACGAGACTGGAAAAATGTTGGCCGGTCTGATGAGTCTCAGTTTCTGCTGTGTCATTCAGATGGTAGGGTCAGAATTTGGTGTAAACAAGCATGGATAAATCCTGCCTTGTATCAACAGTTTAGACAGGTGGTGGTGGTCTAATGGTGTGAGGAATATTTATGACACACTTTGGGCTCCTTAATGCCAGTTGAGCATTGTTTAAACACTACAGCTTATCAAAATGTATCATCCTCTGATAGCTACATCACCAGCAGACGATCTCCTCACTGTTTCTCTCCCTCAGACACAGCCAATCATATTTGCATTAATGCCTGACCATGCTGAAAGTCATCATCAGGATGCATTAGGCAGCTATAATGCCCACTTTTAATTGTTTTTCCAGATATTATTTTATAATAATAGATGTAACTAATTAAAGGACTTGTGGTTTCATTTTAATCTGATATCCAGTGGTTGCACTATGATCTGACAACATCAGGGGACTAGTCCAAAACAAGTATGCTGGGGGAATCTACCCCTAGGAAATTCTGTATGAATTTATGCAACATTTCGTAAAGACAAAAGATATAGACCCTAAAACCTTCTGTAGGTTTGAAGCATGTCATACTAACTGCTTATCATATATTCCCAAAGCTCCTTGAACTAACCTATTTTTGTATCCTGGATGCTTCAGAAACTCAATAACATGGATATATACATCTCTTGACACTTCTGTTCTAATGATCCTTCTGATATTGCTGTCATCTTTCTTCACTCTGTCACAATCTCACTCCCCTTCTATTTATTTCAACAGGGATGGTAACACCACAATTAAAACAAGCAACCTAATGGAAATCATTTCTGACTCATGACTCATAGCATTTCTCCTCTCTTCTTTCATTACTGCTCTATGTCTCTCAGTGTAATCTTCATAATACTACGGGAGACATATACGCCTTAATAAAAACTGCTCCCCTATTAAGGTCCCAATATGTCATAAGACGATTAGGATACATCTACATAATACGTTGCAGAAGGTTTTTGGAAATCTACCAAATAAGCATCACAGTAAGTGGTTTAAAAAATGCAAAAACTGAAATGACATTTTTGTACCACACTTACAAACTTACATTATGATACCTCAGTCATCTCTAATGTACTGTTAGGTTAGCTCAAGTTAGTTGGCTGGCCAGTGTTAGACAGCATTAAAGCTTATAGTGAAATTACAATAGTCAGTTACAATAAATTATTCATTTAGCACAACAATGAATGATGCACCCTACAGGATTTTTTAATTGGAAAAGATTTTGAAAATGTGTGAGACCCTGCATTTTTCCAGGCTCATCCTTATGTTATCAAAGCCAAATAAAACACTATACACCTTCTGTTAATCAAATGAATCAACGTACCAACAGGCTTTGAGGTCTCTGGTGCGCAAATGTGACTTCAGGTTGAAATAAACATACCGGACACCAGACTGACTCAGTTTAAAATGTTTAAAACATACATAAACTTAAGTTGTATTATAATGTAGAGTCATTAGCCTCTGTATTTGTCAAAGTACAAATTTTGTTGATTAATAGGGAGCTATTGTAATTAATAATATAAATTTTTACTGAAATGAAACTGTGTGTGTGTATTTTCAAGCATTAGTTAAATATTAATAAACTTGGTTCTTAGATGCATGACAACAAAATTGCATTTCCACATAAGTGATATTCCCGCCACACTACAGGATGTTGGGCCATAAATATAGATTATTTTTAATATTTATGATTTAAAATCAGGCAGGCATTGGCTGTAGGTATTGGACTGTTCACATCCCACATCAAAGGACAATCTACTAAGACAATCATTTCACATTCTGAAATTGGCACATCCATTGTAATCATCAGAAGGGGCATATTAGCCTCAAAGTCACCCTAATTATTGTGTAGTAAAAAACAGGACTGGACAGAACTGTAAATTAGGTCAGAGAATGCTGTGATTCTCGGTTACTTAACCCAGTTAATCCAACAGCAGTCACTTAATCAATTTTACTTTTTACACAAATATTATTTACACAAATAAAACATCAAAGTAGGCAGTACATACAGAATGAAATTATTCTGTGTATTTTCAGTTAGGGTTTACACATTCTGCCCAAAGACATACAACTCTTCATTTGCTCACTTGTATTAAACTGTTGAATATATTACTTTTTTTTGGTCCTTATCCTATTCAACTTCGTCTCTTTTTAATCTGGGCCACCCTCATTCAATCCTGCGGTACAATTTTCTTCAAAACCCAGGAAAATGACACTAGATAGATTTAATATTAAGCTGTAAGAGCCCGGTATGGCAGTTTTTAAGACCAAGCGTATTGTAGCTATTAGCTATATTGGGGTAGCTAATGTTAGTGCTACAAATGATAAAACGTTGGAAAAAAAAAGTTTAATCTCAATGGCAGACAGTTTTCTTCAGACAGTAAACTTCACGTCATTTTGTTTTTTATTATATATATATTATATATATATATATTTATTATATGAATCGCCGTGTACACTACAATCGGTTCTAGGTCGAAAGCTCAACCAGAATCTTCATACATTAGACGCACCGCATTTTAAGGCGATTGTTGAGAAAGTTAAAAGGATTTAAGTGCGCCTTATGGGCCTAAAAATACGGTAATACACACACACATATATATATAATAAAATATATATATATATATGTGTGGGTGTGTATATACCGTATTTTTCGGTCCCATAATGCGCACTTAAAATCCTTTAACTTTCTCAAAAATCGCCTTAAATCGTGTGCGTCTAATGTTCTGAATTAATTCTGGTGCGCTTCTGACCTAGAACCGATTGTAGATGGTACACGCGCTCATAAATCTGTCAAAATGTTTTAAAAGCACGGCTTGGTACGTTAACGAAGCTTTCGCACCGTAGTGCGCAGCATCGCGGAGTAATACGGTATGTGCTTCACATTAGGGTAATGTTGCATTCATTCAGTTATTTTCAAAGCGGATTTCAAACACACGCTATCAGTCACTCAGTACACATGGACGTAGAGCAGCTGCGAGAGAATTCCAACATTAACGAATCAATGGTACGAAAGTGGAGGAAGCAATAAGACTCCCTGAGCCAGTAAGACCAAAACTGAGCTTCCGACCGAACTTGAAGGAGTTTCGTTTCATTTCATGCGCCTTATAACAACACCTAACCCGGTGCCGCTTTATGTATGAAAATAGATCCGTTAGCAGCCGATCGTTGATATCGCGCCTTCATAACCCGGTGCGCGTTGGAGCCGGAAAATACGTATATATATTGATATATATCCATTCCTTGCATTTGAGTCTGCAGTACATTACAAAAATGAGTTGGGACGTAACGCATTCACCACTTTGTAATGTTGCCTTCTCACAACACTTAGAGGATGTTTTAGCACCGAGGATACCAAGAAGTGTTTCAGGTGTTATTTTGTCACATTCATTCTAAAGTGTGCGGCAGAACGAGATCGTTGTTGTTGCATTTTCTGTTTCATTCTCTACACATTCTCTATCAGGGTCAAGTCAGGACTGCAGACAGGCTGATCCATTACCTGTATCCTCTTCTTCTGCAGCCATGGTGGTTTTGCATTGTCTTATTGAAAAATGCAGTGACGTCCCTGGAAAAGATGTAAATTTGAAGACAGCATATGTCGCTCTAACATCTCAATGTAATTTTCTACATTAACGCTGCCATCACAGAAGTGTAAATTTCCCTTGCCATGGGCACTTACACAACCCCATACCATGACAGAGCCTGGCTTTCAGACTTGCTGCTGATAACAATCTGGATGGTCCTTTTTGTCTTTAGTCCAGAACACACTGTGTCCATTAAAAAAAAATACTGATTCATCTGACCACAATACACATTTCCACTATTTGATGGTCTATCCCAGATGCCTCTGAGTGCAGAGAAGTCAGCACCGCTTGTTTTTTGCAGAGTAAAGTGTCAAGTGGCATTTGTAACTCCATATTGTAGTGCTTGACAAAGGGTGCCATTGTAATCCCTTGCCCATGTGGTTATATCAGCTATTGATGAATGAAAGTTCTTGATGCAGTGCCTCATTTTTTACCTCATTACTATCCCTAAATTGCCCCATCCTAACTGCTTTTTATTTGTTGCAGGTTTGAAATGCAGAAATGGATGTATATGAACGAATTAAATTTTAGATGACCAGATAAAAGATTAAATATATTGGGTTCATACTGTCTGCAATGCAATAAAAGTCAAACTAAATGTAAGACACACTGCATTTTTTAATTGCATTTTGTCCAGACGTTTTCTGATTTAGAGTTGTAATTTTTTAATTACTTTATTTCAGTTATAGCTGCAGTGCTTTGAAGTAATGTTACCACAGTATAAAGTGACCAGATACAGACAAGAACAAAAATTTGTATAATGAACAATATTTTGTGTTTGTTTTAACTATGAATACTTTAATTTATACAAAACATTATGGTATACTGGTATAAAATACAAATGATTGAAGATTAACGGATTAACCAAGTCAATAGAGTCGTTTTCTTACAATCATGTTGAGTTGAAATAATGTATATTAATGATAGCATGCTTCTCATATTGTGTCTATTTTTAAATGAACAACCATAAACCATACTAGTGTAAATACAGTATTGACACCCTGGCTAGTCCAAGCACACAGGTGATTATATTAACCCCAATACATTGGATCTGTGGCAAGATTTTCTCAGAAAGGCTCAGTTTGACTTCAGTTTTGAAGCTGTTGTGGAGCCGTTATGGCTTTGATCCTTACAGTGTGGGAAGAAATTATCTGAGCTCCCTACAGCTTACAAAGGCTCTGTGCTTAAAACCACACCAGTATTGGTGACTATGGCAATAGTGATTAAACTGTCTGGATATATATATAAATATGTCTATATATATATAAAACACATGCATATTATGAATGCATCCAGTGCAAGTAGATAGGGTTACACATTACTTGTGGGCATTTGAAGGAAAATGTCCTATTTAAAATGACAGCCACAGCACATATCCTATTATAATCACGTTACAAAAGAAGGCTGAATGAAAGGTTGTTTTCTTATTCCATATTTAATTGCATTTTTTTTACTTTGCTGAGGTACTGTTTTCAATATCGACTTCTGCATATCTTTGTGGAAAAAGGCACATTGTTATTCCCATGCACACTTCAGTTAGCTCATTACAGAGGTTTTTTTGTATTATATATAGTAGTTCCCTCTACAAGACCAAGCATGCTGTTCTAGGGAATATTTGGTGGGAAGATTGCACAATTTTATTTGTTTGTGGAAGACCAATAAAGTACTCCTGGGGCAGCTATAAGTGGAATATTGACAATGTTCATGGGGCTCTTGTAAGCGTAATACTGTGTGACAGTAACTTAAAAAGTAAGGAGAGTACTTTTATATTAACTTCAAAATATTCTGTGATTGACGATTGACAAACACATGCTTGAATCTATGTTATATGGATGAACCAGTCTTTCTCAATGAATGTAACAAGTACTGCCAACTATGCATGCCAGTGATAAATGTGGCAAGTTTACTTCAAATAATAGATTGCAAAGGGCCTGTGGATATTATGTGGTCTTTGAAGGGGAAATCACAACAGTGACCCTGCGCACATGGTAGCTTACAAATTCCAGTCACATAAAAGCTACTGGAATTCATGGTGATAAGTAAACAAAGAGAATCTACTTTATTATGGATGAAGATGATGCTTTTCATTAATCTCAGAGCTCAACCTTCCCCCGCAACACAACAAGAGCATCCCCTGCGGGAAAGACAATGAGAGAACACCCACATAGCACAGTCAAGAGCTTTCAAACAGCCCTCGTTTCTAAGCATATGCTTTGTACGAGTGAAAACTGATGCACATGTATGTGCATGTGTGTTTGTGTGTGTGTGTGTGACATCTGTAGGAAACTGAACAGTTTGCCATTACCGCTAGATGCTGTGCAGCATGCATGAGCATGCAATTAATATAGGTCATATCATGAAATAGAATTAAGTCAGCTTAAACACAGATATGCTTTAGTCTACAATAGGATGGATTAGCTTAATTTTACATTCACATTCTTTTGGGAAACTCCTCTTTAAATGTGCCTAAAGTGTGTGTTGGTCCATATAAATATAGCAAATTTCCAGCCCGAAATATAATGTCATAAGAGATGATGCTGGGAAGGAGATGAAATTAAGTATAACCATGCTGCATCCATTCACAGAATTAGAACACATGTCACGCTTTGATTTAGCAGAACACCTGCAAAGCATGCTCAGGTGTAACAGCAGCTGTACTTCAGGCTCACCACCAGAACTGACACTCCCATAGTGCATGACTGACACAGTTCTGGAAAAGATCAGAATGCGGACCAGCGAGCTATGCTTCTGCACAGTGGCAGGGAAACAATGAGAGAGCTGCTTAGTGTGGAACAATGAGATGATGCCTTCTGGATGCACCAGAATCCCTGTACACTCCTCTGAAATGGCAGCATGTAGATGCAGTGGGTCTTTTTTCTGGGATGGTGGAAACCAGGGTGAAACCTAATTCAATCAGGTCTGCAGCATGACATCTAATCCTAGCATGCCATCAGATAAATCAAATTTGTGGTGTCTTCTCGCCACACAAGCTTGTGCGCACACACACACAAACACACACACCACTTAGCCTAGGGAAGACTCCGAGCTTCATTAAAACCCTGCACTCTTTTTTTGCCTTGCAGAACTCTGACAATTAGCATGCCTCGGCACACTGCCCACAAAATACTGTGCACCCTGTCCCTGGGTTGCAGCCCATACATTATTAATTCAGCCTCTCATGGTAAATAATTACATCTCATTATCAAATCCTATGACGTGGTCCTTCTAGTCTCCATAACAAGCCTTAAAGCTGTTCCATTTTTAATTAGAATTAGAGCAGTTCAAATATGGTGTACTCCTCCCTAGCCATAGCCTACAGTAGCACATGCAAACAGAACGATGGTGACAAACTGCAGCCATCAGGATGGAACTCAATTTCTTTCCCATACCTCATCATTCTGTTTGGAAGAATAATGTTAAATTCCCAAGACCGTCCTCCCAAGCAAGGCAGACTAAAAGAACCTGCGTTCATAAAGAAGAAGCAAAGGCACAAATACAGTTCCCACGTCATACATAAATCATGGTCAATCTGTTAATTCGTGCTGAAAGAGCTTCACAGTTTCAAGGTAAAATTTCTCTCGCCTAAAGCAGCTTTTGTAACAAGGTTTTGTGACATAAAGGGCAACAACTTGTACAACTGTAGATACAACTATACTACAGTTACAACTATAGAATGAACAAGCCTGCTTATATTTATTATATACTTATATGTAATTCACAAGAAATCATTAGTGGAAACCTTTATAGCAAAACATCACTTACATTAGCACAGTTCTTATATATATATATATATATATATATATATATATATATATATATATATATATATATATACACAGTTTGTGCTTTAGATTTCATATATATATATGAAACTTAAAGCACAAAACAATGGGTACAGGGTGACTGACGGGTCCATGGGCATTTTGCTGTCATAAGGATGATGCTAGTGAGATGGGAAAATCTACTTATTTCACACCTCATTTAATAACAGGGACTCATGGGGAAGTAGAGAAACAGACTGTGGTGACGTAAAGAATCTCCCAATGCCTGTTAGGATAAGTCCAGACCGAGAAAAGAATAGGAGGGCTCCCCACTAGCAAAAATGACTACTCAGATTTAAGATCCATTCTAAGTCTGTGGATACTTTCAAACTTGGAATAGAATATCAAAAAATAGCAGTCAAACTGATTCAGTTAACACAAAATACTGACAGAAGATCTTTGTCTCTGTGTATTAATAAAGCATAATATTGACTGGCAT
The DNA here is from genome assembly GCA_025084515.1 of Ancistrus triradiatus. Taxonomy (NCBI): domain Eukaryota; kingdom Metazoa; phylum Chordata; class Actinopteri; order Siluriformes; family Loricariidae; genus Ancistrus; species Ancistrus triradiatus. The sequence goes on along the minus strand of JAJAGP010000810.1, from coordinate 58,006 downwards.
GGCTGCATATGTGTTCAAACACCACAGTTGTTGGACATTCAATTAATCTGACAACTCTTTAGTTAACGTGCTATACACGTCCATCTGCTGTTCCTCAGTGTCACTGAAGACATGATAGCAAGCTGACAATCACAACCTTTTGAAGTGAAATGAATGATGCTTAATCACACCCTGAGTAATCATGAGTTACTTGCCAAGTCTATGCTAGACCATCTGACTAATGGCTATTTATCACCACAGAGGATTTCCAAATATGCCTTTGTTTTTCAAGTACATTCTGAATCAAACATACACTGCAGCCCTACAAACAGAAATCAGTGGAGAGAAAGGAGAGGAGCTGGGCTTGCAAATAAAGAACCTGTTTTACATTCTGAGGTCTTTGCAGATTCAGGCCTAATGAGTTGGCTCAGAGTGGAAAAACAGACAATGCCTTGCGACAATTCCGGTGCTAGCAATGACTCTAAAATGAGCCAAGGATAGGGAAGAAAGCCAGGCCACCGAGATCCCAGCTTCTTTTAGCCTGGTCAGACGACTGAGATGTATTACCTCAGAGATGTGTGAAAAACAGGACAGTCCAGTGAAGTCCATATGAAGTCAGGTCATGTGTTGGCTGTGAATTTTGTTCTGGGTTGAGAGTTGATGACGGATGTCGGGGCAGTGGTAGGTCTGCTCTCTTACCCAGCACTTGAGCTATTTGGCCAGACCCTCTGCAGAGCAGATGGTCTTAGCTGGTGAATAAATGAGGAGATGGGCTGGAAAGCCTGCACTGTTTCTCTCAGAAATATCCCATTACACACACCCTGGTAGAACTGTAATGTAGAGAAATGTTAAGGGATTTTGGATGGTGTTCAGGAAGCTGCTACATCAGCAGACTCGTGTGAATATGTGTGTATGGGGGTGCTAAAGATAGCACACAGTATAGAAGATATGGACTTAAAAAATCTATGTCCAGTGTTGACCGAATCCTCTATAGTGGTCTAATGTGAAGAATATATTGCAAGTGTATTGATGATCCACATGCAGGCGCCCACTCTGTACATGCCAAATGGGCTCATTTGATAATGTAGAAAGGAAATCTATAAGTGGGAGCCATACGGGGCTAAATGAAATTTAAATTTGGGTTTTTGCCTAGTCAGTCAGTTCAGATACATAAGCAGTGATAGGAAGCGGATCCTTCCCTGTGGTGAAGGGATTTTTTTTTATCGTTTTTAAGCCCTCATCTGCTGACAACAAACTCTCCAGTGTGCTTGGAGGCAGAAACAGCATATAGATTTTAATCCTTCTCAAGTTCGACACCGAAGTGTGTATTATCAATATATAGCAGGCTGGCTCAATTACAATGAATTGTGGCAATGTTTGAAAAATATACTGAAGCTATTACTGTCCATTTTACACTGTATTTTATTCCTTTAAGTAGTTAAGTGCTGTGAAACGCATATTCAGCTTAGTCTTACACTCAAACTATAGGAACATGCAAACCAAACCAAAATAAATTATAAAATCTAAGCATTTTTTAAAATATCCAAAAATACTGGCACAACTAGAAATAATTGTAATTAATGCCTGTTGCTACACACACTGCTGATTGTTCGAATGATTGTGATTTTTGTCTCATTTTGTGTGGGGCATGTCATGTGAGTTTGAGCATGTCAGAGGTCACTGCTTCCGTGTTTTGGAGCATGCTCATGATTTCACGTAGTTGCATCGTGTTCGTGAACATCATGAGCTTTGTGAATCACTTTGATAATCATTTCGATACTTGTTCTTGAAACTCATTTGAAAAGCTGGCTTATTTTGGTGTTTTCAGGCACTCTCTGTGATGCTCATACTTGCCTTGGCTCATGTTCGTTTTTGTGCTTGATACTGCATTTTATACTTGTGATTCTAGTACTTGACCCTTGCCTGTTCTGATACTGGTTGTATATGACTTTTGTGTGTGCTTCAGGGTTGTGTGTAGTGATGGGAATTGTTGGTTGTTTTCTCCCCATCCCTTTACAGCTTTTCCTATTCTGGTGTCCTAACCCTACATTGGGATGTAACAGTACATATACCTGTCTGTTTAGGAACCATTAAGTGACCACCCATGACCTGCTGGAGCTTAAGGATACTCAAGAGGCCAAATTGTCTTAGCCATTCATTAACACAGAAAAGCTCATAAAAAGAGACAAAAGTGTATTAGCATTCAAAATGACTGTGATGACAATGGCTATGAAAACAGCTACATGTTTGAAAATACCTATATCCACTAGTAGGACAATAATTATAGTTGTGTACCAGCAGGATAATGATCCAAAAATTAACAAGTATGCAGATCCAAATCCATACAATAATTGACCACAAAACTGGCTTTTGACAATGGAATTCCAGTCACCTGATCTAAACCCAGATGGAAGTCTTGGTGGTGATCTACAGTGAAGAGTCCACAAGAGAGTACCTAGGGCTCTGGAGCACATGATGTGATTCTGTATTGAGGAGTGTCTCTGCTCTCAACAAGCATTACAGAACAGTTGATGTTTTGTTGTTAGGTTTTGTGACATGTAAGTAAAATATCTTGCTTTCAACATGTGTTTTGTTCTCGCCTCATAAAGGAAGAAAGAGAGGCAATTCTGAGCAAAATGAACAACGTTTTTAAAGACCAGGTGCTCTAAGAAAACAACCATTATAGCTAAATTTTAGCAGTTTTTTTCTGCATAGCCCCACACACATAATGCTGTGTGATTAACCCCATTCATAAACCTCTTTCAAAAATACCCAGCTGTTATAAATGTAAAGAACAAAGTGAAGCAGCCTGGTCCTAACTACTCAATTATGGAATAATACACAGCTGCAGGCTGATGATAGCTGCACTTGCCCAAAAGTCCTGAAGACTGACGTTCCTAACCACTACAGGAAGCAAAACTATTATTTAAGCCACAATTTTATCCAGTTACTGGTCATTATGCAGGATCTGTCCATTCTGAGAACTGTCACAAAGAATATTGTACAGGGCAACAATTACAAGTCCATATATCTGGTATCAAGCATGAAATTCTTCATAATGTAGCTTGTTTATTCTGTCACAACTTTCAGAAAGATACCAAGTCATACAGAAACAAGCCAGAGAACTCTGATTAGTGAACACATATAATATGTAATATTCTATGCTAAGGTTTGTAAAATAGTACAATAGTTTCATTAAGAGATGTGCTCCCCTTGCTGGGAGGCTGGGAACTAAATATTGGAGCATGTGAACGTGAGAACTCAATCCATTCAACCACAAAATCATTAATGTATTCATCTCAGCTGTATTCATCTCAGAGGTGTACACTAGGACAGTGTTATGCAAACCAATCAAGTTCTGCCGCACCAAACTCACCAAAACATTTATTCATAGAAGGTCTAGATCCATTCTTTAGACTGGCAGATGGTTACCGGTAATCATTATACATCATGTATATCTTGCAACCAAGGCCAGACCATTTTTATTCACTATACAACACTCGGTGGTTCCATTCTGTGGGCTTAAGTTGCCTTCAGCATTAAAGCTAAGCTGTTGCTGGCCTTACATGTTTCTACTTCACAATCTAAGCACACACAGCTGAGCAGGGCAAAAATTTGACAGACTGGCATGTTGGACAGTGACACATTGGAAGCCACTGAACTCTTCAGTTTGGCTTATTCTACTGCCAGTGTATGTCTACGCAGACTGAATGGACTTGCTTTTATTCATTTGTTAGAACTGGGTGTTGCTTAAATAGCTGAATCCACTACTAAGAATGGGTGTCTACATACTCTTGGCCATGAGAAAATTCTATTGGCATATCTGACTCACATGGGATGTCTGGGGAAAACAACATATGGTATGGATGTGACTTCCTCGGTGTGAGAAGCCTAATAATAAATGGAGTGAAATAGTCAGAAATGGGCTTGGTGCCTAAAGAGGAATAATCAGGTTTTTTCATGATTGTCTATTAGCCAAAACCAAGACTGCAATAATTTATGGTCATATTACTGTGAGGGGGCACCTCTTGTCTGTGACACGTGACCAGAGGCCCAGCCCCCGACTCCCCCCCTTCGCTTTTTCTTTCAGGTGCTAGAGCCTAGGTCTCTTCCTGCATGAAGAAAGGGGTTCAGGTTAAGACAAACGGGGCTGGGGCGCAATAGCACAGAAAGAAAGACCAAGTCTGTTACAGGAAGGGACCGAAGGTATGGCACCTGAAGGACAAAGGGTAGCAAGTTCTGGGATTCTGCCTTGCCAGGAGCCCCCAAGATACTAGAAACACTTGGGTCAGGCGGCTGGCCTGAGAAGAATATTAATCTGACATATATCAATGCACTTGTACTGACATACAGACATGTTGTTGGAATTCCCCTTAGATTAACAGCAAGGGTGGCCTGTGCTGTGCTCTGCTGTACTATCTGTGTTGTTCTGTCCGAGTAAAATGACAAGAATGTGACAGTGGGTACTGTACTGGAACACTCAACAGAACAGTGGCTACTAGTACAGAACAGTGACTACTGGGATGGCACACTAAACAGAATAGTGGCTACTGGGTAAAAAACATCACTAAAACAGCACACTAAACAGAACAGCACCAACTGGGACAGAACAGTGACTACTGGAATGGTACACTCAACAAAACAGTGACTACTGGGACAGAACAGCGACAACTGGGGCAGCACACTAAGCAGAACAGGCTTGGGATCGCACACTCAAGAGAACAGTGGCTATTCAGATGGCACACTAATCTGAACAGTAGTGACAGAGCACCCTTATTGAGAGGGTCCACTAAACAGTACAGTGGCTACTGGGCCCAAACATCATTACTGGGAGAACACACTAAAGAGAACATAATTATTGGGATAGCACACTAAACAAAACACAATCACTTGGATGGTACACTAAAGAGTACAGTGCATTGTGTTACACTTGGGTACTGTTACGTTCCAACAATACAACATAAACATTACAGCACAATGGGTTGTGTTGCATTTGGGTTCTGTTATTTTCCAACAGGCCTAATGATAATAATAATTTAACTTGCACTGTTTATGGCTACATTTCCATAGATATTTGGGAAAATCTAGATATAACCCTATTTTGAACCATAACGCAATCTCACAGCATTTCATACAGTCTTATAATCAGTCAATTGATCTTCATAGCATAAAATAATTTTGTAATATTTTTGTATTGTTACAGTTATTTTTAAAATATTACTGCACACTCTGTGGAATGTGTTCTGCCACTCTTATGTTCCAATAAAAAAATCAATGATGATGATGATGATGATGATGATAATAATAATAATAATAACATTAATAATAACAATAATAACAACAACAACTGTACAATGGTGATCAAAGGTCTTCATTTTTCTGTGAAATCGTGAAAACAAATGCTCAATGTTCCGGAATATACTGAGGCACAGGTCATCTAATTCAGACATTACATTTTACACTGCAGTTATTTCAAAATTTACTTTCAACCCTTATTTTGTTTTTTAAGTTTTTTTAAATGAAATGAGTGGGGAAAATTTTTTCAAGTGTGTTGATGTGGTCACAGTATGCATTTTAGATGTCTCAGTGCTCAATAATAATTATTATTGACTTAATAATTCCAATCACATTTGTTTCCACATGTAAAATTGATTTTCCTTTTCTATTAAAACCCCCTGTAGTATCTCATTTTATCTCCACAGTACAGTGGTGCTTGAAAGTTTGTGAACCCTTAAGATTTTTCTATATTTCTGCATAAATGTGACCAAAAACATCAGATTTTCACACAAGTTCTAAAAGTAGATTAAAAGAATCTAGTTAAACAAATGAGACAAAAATGTTATACTTGGTCATTTTTTTATTCTGGAAATTGATCCAATATTACATATTAGTGAGTGGCAAAAGTATGTGAACCTTTGCTTTCAGTATCTGGTGTGACCCCCCTGTGCAGCAATAACTGTAACTAAATGTTTCCTGTAACTGTTGATCAGTCCTGCACACAACCGGCTTGGAGGAATTTAGAGCCCATTCCTCCGTACAGAACAGCTTCAACTCTGGGATGTTGGTGGGTTTCCTCACATTAACTGCTCGTTTCAGAGCCTTCCACAACATTTTGATTGGATTAAGGTCAGGACTTTGACTTGGCCATTCCAAAACATTAACTTTATTCTTCTTTAACCATTCTTTGGTAGAATGACTTGTGTGCTTAGGGTCGTTGTCTTGCTGCATGACCCACCTTCTTTCAAGATTCAGTTCATGGACAGATGTCCTGACATTTTCCTGTAGAATTATCTGATATAATTCAGAATTCATTGTTCCATCAATGATGGCAAGCTGTCCTGGCCCAGATGCAGCAAAACAGGCCCAAACCATGATACTACCACCACCATGTTTCACAGATGGGATAAGGTTCTTATGCTGGAATGCAGGGTTTTCCTTTCTCAAAACATAACACTTTTCTTTTAAATCAAATATTCTATTTTGTTCTCATCCGTCCACAAAACATTCTTCCCAATAGCCTTCTGGCTTGTCCACGTGATCTTTAGCAAACTGCAAACGAACAGCAATGTTCTTTTTGGAGAGCAGTGGCTTTCTCCTTGCAACCCTGCCATGTGCACACCATTGTTGGTCAGTGTTCTTCTGATGGTGGACTCATGAACATTAACATTAGCCAATGTGAGAGAGGCCTTCAGTTGCTTAGAAGTTACCCTGGGTTCCTTTCCCACTTACGGATTTTTTTTCCTGCAACTCTGTCGCCCTAGGCTTGCCCTCAATTTGGGATTTGGATGTAGATAGTATGAGATATCCTAAATTGTCAAAGTTGCTTTGGACAATGCTCCATTGTAAAAAGCACTATATAAATACATCTGATTGACTTGACTTGACCCTGGGTCCCTTTGTGACCTCGCCAACTTTTACACCCCGCCTTTGGTCTTGGAGTGATCTTTGTTGGTCGACCACTCCTGGGAGGGTAACAATGGACTTTAATTTTCCTCCATTTGTACCAATCGTGGTCTGACTGTGGATTTGGTGGAGTCCAAACTCTTTAGAGATGGTTTTGTAACCTTTTCCAGCCTAGGAGCATCAACAACTCTTTTTTCCTGAGATCCTCAGAAATCACCTTTGTTCGTGCCCTGAATACCTTCCACAAACATTTTGTTGTGAAGAGCAAGACGTTTGGAGATTCCCTGTTCTTCAAACAGGTGCTCACCTCACTACCCTGATTGTCATCCCATTGATTTAAAACACCTGCTTCTAATTTCACCTTCAAATAACTGCTATCCTAGAGGCTCACATACTTTTGCCACTCACTGATTATGTAATATTCGATATCATTGTTTCCGCAATAATAAATGACCAAGTATCATAATTTTTGTCTCATTTGTTAACTGGGGTTGTCTTTATCTACTTTTAATGACTTTTGTGAAAATCTGTTTGATGTTTAGATCATATTTATGCAGAATATAGAAATTCTAAAGGTTTCACAACTTTCACGCACCACTTTATAACCCCATGTATGTGCCCAACCATTTGACAAATACTGCTCTACTAGACTTAAGTAACTGTGATAAACCAATATGCTACTAAACACTACTGCTACAGGTGACACTACGCATACTACATACCTATGAAGATTGGGAAGATAGAGCTCTCGTCTACTCATTGTGGTCCCGTAATTTGAAAAGGAGAAACAAAGAGGCACCACCCACAAATTACACCGTGAGTTTTTTTGGGTTTTATAATGGCTTTTTAAAAATGGTTTAGAATCATTTACCTACCTTTATACGGTCCATTTTTTCCTAAATCAAATAAAAACAAACAAACATATTATCAAGTTTAAAATCTGAAGAAAGAAATTATGTTTGGCAATAACCACATTGCCAATAAAGATGACTTATTTACAACTGTTTTAAAAACTGGTATTAACTTCATAACAAATATAATCCACAACAAGACCTCTAAGTAGTAATATAAAAATATAATACAGTTTGCCTTATGTATAGGCTACAACATTTAAGCCACTGTGCAATAATTTTTATATAACAATACAGTACCCTAAGGGACATATGCTGCTGTGCTGTTGAGTGTTCTGTCCTATTTAAATTTAACTGCGTAGGCACAGAGCCGCTGTGCTCTTTGTGATGTTTAGTATATCAGCACATAACTACAAGCCCAAATCAGAAACAGCTGGGACAGTATTGAAAATGAAAATAAAAAATAAACCCAGTGTTTCTTACATGTAATTTGACTTTCATTTCATTGCACACGGTATGAACCCAAGATATTTAATGTTTTGTCCAGTCAACTTCATTTCATTTGTTAATAAACATCCATTCCTGCATTTTAGGCCTGCAACACATTCCAAAAAAGTTGGGATGGTAAAGAATTTGCCACTTTGTAATACTGTCATTACCTCTCCTAGCACTTAAAAGACGTTTTAACAAGCGATGAAGTATTTCTTATTCTTATTTTTTGTCTTATTTTGTTCCAAAAGGTTAAGGTGTGAAACAGTACTTGGTCATCATTGTCACATTTTTGTTTCAAAATTCTCTATACATTCTCCATTGGGGACAGGTCAGGACTGCAGGTATGCCAGTCCAGTATCCATACCCTCTTCTACCACAAGCATGTGCAGCATGTGGTTTTGCATTGTCTTTCTGGAAAATGCATGGACATCCCTGGAAAAGATGCTATCTTGAACAAAGCATATGTTGCTCCATAACCTCAATGTACTTTTCTGCATTAATGCTGCCATCACAAAAGTGCAAATCACCTTTGCCAAGGGCAAGATCAGAGATCACGGGTCTTCAGTTTAGGCTTGCACTCTTGACTTTTACACACAGAAATTCCTCTAGATTCCTTGAATCATTTAAGGTTATCACTCACTGTAGAGGAAGATATATGTAAATTCCTTCCAATGTCTTTGAGGAACATTGTGTTTCAATATTTCACTCATTATCTCATGCATTTGTTGACAAACTGGAGATCACCTGCCTGTCTTTGCTCCTCAAAACCTCAGCCTTTCATTGATACTGCTTTTGAACCAGATCATGATTACAATCACCTGTTGACATCACCTGTTCCAAATCACATCATTATTTACCTTTTTTTCATTAGTAACCCTAAATTGCCCCGTCCCAACTTATTTTGGAACATTAAATATTTTGGGTTAATTGTATCTGCAATTAAATAAAGACAGAGTCAATGCAAGACACACTGCATTTGTTTTGTTTTGTTGTTCTTGGGGTTTTTTCGCATAGTGTCCGAACTTTTTCTGATTTGGGGTTGTAGTTTTCCCTATGCACAGGTTATACATGCTCGGAATTGAATACCCTAACAGAACACAAGCACGGTAGTGTAATTTGCATTGCTTTTAGAACATCACAGCACCCTGACAAAACACAATTTGTTGTTCTTGCCTGCAGAGTAGGGATTTCACAAGAACTGATACTTCGGTACCAAGTCGATACCAAAATTCTGAAAATGTTACGGTTCTTGTTTCCTGTGGTACCGAAGGTACCAAAGGCATTAAAGATCTCCCAGACCACATAAGGGCAGCATAAGCCTAAAGGTGTACAAAAAAAGAATGCTATATCAACAGCAACATGAGGAATGGGGTCAGAAAAAGCAGGAGAAGCAACAGGTCCCCTGCAACTAGTTAAAAAAAGTCTCAAAAGTCACACTACATGTATTAATTATTCCCTCCGCTGCTTCAAAACTTTATGAAATGTCATGAAATCGCAGAACTCTGCAGAGGGTTTTTAATCTGAAATGACAGATGCAGAGTGAAATTAAAGTGGAGCATCATTGCGCCCCAGGGAGAGTAGAGAAGAGAGAAAGGTAGATTAACTAACTGTACTTAATTTAGATTTTCATTTATAAGTTAGGTTTTACAGCTGAAAAGAACATACACAATGTAACGCAAAGCCCGTCGCACACCGGCGCTGGCTTCATGGATCCGAGCACTGTTCAGTTCATCATCGCACCACATTTTGGCAGTACTACAGTAATATAACGCCATAACAGAGACCACAGAAAGACACAGTAGATCACATGTGACTTCAGATCTACACAAAGAAAGGCTTACAGTCTTTTCAGTAAACAAACAAATGCTTAAGGCCAAGTTAACTCGGCTCCTGGTACTACCAAGCATGATAAGTGCATCTGAATGCTTTATTTCAATAAATGTATTCAAGTGGAATTTAAAAATGCGAAGAAATCACAGGCAGGCCACAATCTTTGTGGGAAAAGATGCCATATGTGCAGATCTCTGTGTACATGAAATAATTTCTACTTGGTAGATGCTGTCTGGGTTAGAACTATTCAAGCATCTGCTGTAATCCACACTGAACTGAAAACCAAATTCTCCTAATTGTCTTTTCAAGGCATCAACATGAGGAGGATGTCGAGCAGGAAAGCACAGCAAACCATATCTAAAGCATTTCAAAATCATAAAAATATGACAAGAACTCACATGAAGCAAGGAGACTGGATAGAGCAGCTTCTGAATTTATTTGCATGAAGCAAGTTTTGATCTACAGTTTGGAAAAGTGTGGATTCAAACAAATACCTGAACAGTTGAACCCCAGATACCAGTTGCCGAGTAGAATTTATTTCATCTACACAGAAACTCTGACAAATCTACACTGAAACTAGAAAAATCATAACCCAGCATATCATTGGTTTATTTTCTGTTGTAGTATCAAAATTGGTATCGAGAATCGTAGAATTTTAGGGGTATTGGTACCGACTTCTAAATTTCTGGTATTGTGAAATAGAGTAACTGCTGTTCCGTTTAGGGCATCTGCACAATAGCTGCTGTTCTGTTAGTGCACCGGCACAGTAACCGCTGTCCTGTTCATGACGTAGTAACCACTGTCCTGCGATTCTGGTTTTACTGGGATGGAAAAAGAGGGATGGCTCGACACTTTCTCAGCTACCGCTGTTATCCAGAATCGGGGAAATCTGGATAGGTAAATAGATATACCAACAGAAACAAAGTCAGACAGATAGGTATACAGATAGATGGAGACACATAGATAGATAGACACATAGATAGATAGATAGATAGATAGATAGATAGATAGATAGATAGATACACAGAATGAAAGGGGCAGACAAAAAGACAAATATACAGATAGCCAGATAGATAGATAGATAGATACCAACAGATCAGTCTTAATAAGTGATTTGTACTTGTTATTTAAGACTGATCCCACTAATCTCACAGTGTATGGATCGGATTTTAATCCGTTGTAATCCTTTCACACTGTAATAATTCAGTACTGTGCACTAATCCACCCTATTAATGATTTCTGTTCGCTTCCAGTCTTCTCACCTGAGGGAATCCTATATACAGCCTTTTCGCAAATTAAGCAGTTTTGCTTTGATAGTCGGTACTACAAAGCTCGCATGGTGGTTTAAAAATGTGTTAAATCATGAAACAAATATGAGATTTAAATTATTCCCACACTCACCGATCTGATCGGTAGCTTTACTGCGTAGCGCGGGAGATCTCCAGCTTCGTCTTCTAGTCTCGGACCAAAGCGCGATGTTTGATTTCTCGCTAATCGGATGAATCGACGAACTCCATCACTCCGGCTCGTGCAAAAAACAAAAAAAAAGAAAGAAAAAGAAAAAAGAACTTAGAATCCCGTTTAGAAAAAAGAGAGGAAGAAGATCAAAAGAAGCTGTTGCGCTGTCCAGCACACGTATTGCTGAAATGCTTTGGGGCGGTGAGCGCTTTCCATTTTCTCCACGCTATCTTCAGTGTTACCGGCGGCTCGCTGATCCGCACCTGAAGCGACTCGTTGAGCCATGGACGGGTCGTGAGCGATGCACCAGTGGAGCGCGCGTGCACCCGCTCTGCTGAAGGGGCGGGGCCATGGCAGCGACGCGCGCATTAACGCCCACGGGCTCCGTTTGAAGATCGTAGGCTGCATATGCATCACGCAGCGTGGATCAGCTTTAGGAGAGAACACACCCGATCAGATCGTCCCTACTGACACGTTATTCGGTGTTACGTAACGGTGCAGCATACTGGAATTACAGTACAGCCTGCAGAACTAGAATGAGTTTCTGTCTGAAGTGTATTTAATTCAACCAATCGTCTTAATTTCTTACGAGCCTCCCCAAAGCAATGTGGATGGAAAACAATGTATGACAAACATGAATGCTACGTACATAGATGGGTAGGCAGGAAGGTAGATAGATAGATAGATAGATAGGCAGATAGATAGACAGATAGGCGGATAGATAGAGACAGACCTCACCGAATCTCAATATGATACTTTAATAGGTTTTCACATGTAAAATAATAGGTCAGTTCATCAACTTTCTGTCCTGTACTCTTAAAACAAAGCCCATAAAATTTTATGCCAACTTTGATGGAGAACATGATTGGGCTGCACAAAGTTCTGACCATAACTTTTTTGATGAATTGAAATGACAACTGCGAGCCAGGACAGTCATAATTCGTAACCTAGTGGAAAGCATTCTCAAAAGAGTGAAGGCTGCATTAGGTGTAGCCTACATTTACAAAATACATTTGTACCTCTATGTGAATTAAATATATCAGCTCAAAAAGATCATCAAAACATTGTGTGTATGTAATTCATTTTATTATGTGAGCATTTGAATTAAGCAAATGAATTGTAATCCTTGCACAGTGTATATGGATAGAGGTGAACGTCTGAACTTCTATTGTACACGTTTTAGACCTGGGAAACTGTGATGTGTAGCGCTGAATGTTATACAGAAGCAACTGTAGTACAGTTTAGCGTTTTACTATCACCTGGTGGTTGGATATGTCCATGCATATTGTTAATTTATGGAAAACCAGTTATGTATATGCTAATATTTACATCATTGAATTATATATGTATAATTATTATAATATAAAAAAGAATAAAAAACTTCACTTAAAAACAACCTTGACAATAAAATACTGTATATAGGCATGTACACTCACTGACCACCTTACTAGGTACAACTGTTCAACAGCTCGTTAACTCAAAAGTCTAATCAACCAATCACATGCCAGCAACTTAATGCATTCAGGCATGTGGACATGCTCAAGCCAATCTGTTGAAGTTCAAACTGAGTAGCAGAATGGGGAAGAAAGTTGATTTATGTGTCTTAGGATGTAGCATAGTTGTTGGTGCTGGTCTGAGTATTTCAGAAACTGCTGACCTGTTTCATACACAACCATCTCTAGGGTTTACAGATAATGGTCCAAAAAAGAGCAGCAAAAAAGATAATGGTCCAAAAAAATATCCAGTGAGCATCAGTTAAACAGGCCAAATTCCTTGCTGATACCAGAGGTAAAAGGAAAATGGCCAAACTGATTCGAGCAGATATAAAGATGATAGTGACTCAATTAACCATTCATTACAACCGAGGTATGCAGAAGAGCATATGTGATTGCACCTGCTGTCAGCTAAGAACAGGCAACTGAGGCTACAATTCGCACAGGCTCACCAAAACTGTACAATAGAAGGTTGGCTGGTCTCATGATTCTCAATTTCTGCTACAACATTCAGCGAGCAAGGTCAGAATTTGGCATATATACCATGAAGGCATGGATCCATCCTGCCTTGTATCAGGTGTTCAGGCTGTGGGGACGGTGTATTTGTGTGGGAATATTTTTTGGCACACCTTAATACCAATTATTCATTGATTCATTAATTTTCTCATTTTCATTTCATTAATTTGCTTAATCCTGATCAGGGTCACGGGAAAGCCATTTCTTAGCAGGTGGCATAGGGCACAAGGCAGTTACAACCTTAGACATGATGCCAACTCGTCATAGGGCACACACACTCACACACTCATACAAACACTCACACACTAAAAGCACTTTAGAAACACCAATTAGCTTAACACATGTCTTTGCAATGTGGGAGGAAGCCGGAGTACCCAGAGTAAACCCACGTGGGCACAGAGAGGACATGCAAACTCCACTCAGGCGAGTTTGAGGTCAGGGGACAATGGAGCTGTGAGGAAACTGGGCTAACTGCCACACCAACGTGCCACTCTAATACTAATTAAGAATTGTTTAAATGCCATAGCCTACCTGAGTATTGTTGCTGACCATGTCCATCCCTTTTTGACTACAGTGTACCCATCCAATGCACCATTTCATATAGCTCAAATCATCTAAAATTGGTTTCTTGAACATGTCAACAAGTTCACTGTACCCAAATAGTAGCAAGGTGTACCCAATAAAGTGGCCAGTTTCTGTATATTTAATGTTTAACACATGCTGTGTTTGATGCAGGTGTCATAATGGAGGTGTCCTTATTAGTTTGGTGTTTCACTTGTTCACCATGTCTCATGTTGTTAATACATCCATCGCACTGGCACTTACTTCTGCCTCTGTCTGTTCTGTACCTTTCCCTGAGTGTGAGCATGACAGAATGACTGGCCTTAAAATGGGCCAGTCATATAGCAAGTGTCCCTAAAGTCTTGCAAAACACATGCTCCTAAGCATTTGAGGATGAGTAGAGACACTCTGGACCTTTGTCTTATCAAGAAGCTGAAAAGGCCTCGTAGGAGCTAAAGAACGCATTCTGATACGCACCTGTTCTTGTACACTCTAACCCTCCATTTGAAATCAGTGTGGATGCATCTGACACTGGTGTGGGTGCTGTTCTGTCTCAATGCAAAAGGAACCCCGCTAAGCTGCAGCCAGTCACTTTCTACTTGCACAAGCTCACTTCCACCAAGTGCAACTCTAGAGTCAGCAATCAGGAGTTGCTGGAGATTAATCTGGCTCACTCCTGATGTATGACCTGCACATGTGTAATGTTTATACAAATCACAGAAAGCTGGAATATCTGATTTAGGGTAAATGTTTGAATCCCTACCACACCCAGTGGGCTCTGTATTTCTTCCACTTCCTTTCACCATTTCCTTCCACCCTAGAACCCATCAGAACAGTGTTAGGTGGACACCTGTGAAGTTCTTAACCCATGCTGCACAACCAGATCAGCTGGATCCCAGTCCCTGGGGTCACACAGGGACAGCCGTATTGCCAACTTGGCCTCCAACGACACTTCGACAGGAGTCCTCTCATCCCCCTTACCTCCTCATCCACTGTGGTGAACTCCAACTCTCATTCCTTATTTGAACCTCACTCCTCACTTCTCACTCCTGCACTCACATTAGTCTGTTTATTGACGACTGTACCTTTTAATTATTACCTGTCCATTTGTGTGCCTATTTTTGTCTCTTTCACCTTGTATATTGCAAGGCTTCCCACTTACATGTTCATGATTCTGAGCATTTCTCTCAATCATGTGTATAACGGTATTTGACCTCTGCCTGCTCTCTATTTATTCGTATGCCTGCTCCTCTGGATTTGATTGCCTGTGTGCTTGAACTTGGACACCTGTGATCTGAACTAAGTACTGTTTGATTGAATCCTTTCTGCCTGATTCCTGTCCGTACCTACCGCTGTAAATTAAAAACAAAATCTTTCTTGAGTGATTTGGCTTTTTTAGATTTGCCTCTCTCTCTAAAAAGTATTGTGTTTAGAACGGTAACAGTGATAATGTTTGATTTCCCCATAAAGTCTAATTAGCAAAAAAAAAAAAAAACATTTTAAAACCACTGGATCCTATGCTAATAGGTTGATACAAATAAAAATTATCCCTCTCATGGGTGCTGCCAATGCCAATTTTGATACATCTGTTTAGTTTCACATACAAGTACACACACCACCACCACACCACACCAACACCACAACACACAACCATATATATATATATATATATATACTTATTTATTGAGGAAAATCATCCATAATTATATTCATTTATCATATAATGGAATGATATTCAATTATATCATTAGTGGTTTTCCTTTTCTCCTAACATAACGCTTTAACGCCTTTTTTTCCTTAAAACAAAAGAGTAATTTTTGGTCTCATCTGTCCACAAACAATTAGGTCGTCTGGCTTGGTCCACTGATTCTTTAGCAAACTGCAATTGATCAGCAAAATGTTCTTTTTTGGAGAGCAATGTGGCTTTGCCCTCCTTGCACACCAGTGGTTTGTTCATGTTTTCTGAATGGTGGACTCATGAACATTAACATTAGAACATGTGAGACAGGGTCGTCAGTTACTCAGGGTTTTCTTTGTTGAACCCTCCACCCCCCCCCACCAAACCTATTAACCGCCTTAGTCTTGGAGTGATCTTTTGTTGTCGAACCACTCATGGGGAGGTAACCAGTGGTCTTGGAAATGTTCCCTTGAATTTCCTCCATTGTACACAATCTGTCTTGAAACTGTTGGATTGGGGAAGGTTCCCAAACTCTTTAGAGATGGTTTTTTTGTAATAACCTTTTTTTTCTTTGTTTCAGCCTAAATTTCAAACCTTTCAAATTATCTGCCCTAATCCCTAGAGGTTCAACATACTCTTTTTTTCCACTCACTAATATGCAATATTTGGATTCATTTTCCCCTCAATAAAATAAATGACCAAGTATAATATTTTTGTGTTCCCATTTGGTTTAACTGGGTTTTCTCTTTATCTACTTTTAAGAGACTTCTTGAATTAAAATCGATGTTTAGGTCATATTTTATTGTAGAAATAATAGAAATTGTAAAAGGGTCACAAACTTTCTAACAACACTTGTATAAATACTAATACTACTCTCCCAAAAACAGTAGTCACCAATATTTAATGTGGTAGTAAAATTCAGTCTCCTGCCCAGAATGGCGTTGCCATAAGGAGAATCAGGCCTATAAATACCTGCAGGTTGGTTGACAGGATTCATAGATTGAAACCAGTTAATTTGCCAATTGTGTGCTTGGGTCTAAACTTGAAACGTACCTTAAAACCTGTTACAACATCATTTATTAGTTTATATGCTACCATCCACACAAAAAAGAGCAAGCAGTGTCACCTGATCCAAATATCATATGAAAGTTAGCAGATTTTCAGAGAAAACCTATAATCATGGGAATTTGTGGTCCTGAGAGCAACATTAATTTTTCATGCAAATAAACCATCAAAGCCTTAAGCAGCGGTGCAAATAGCAGTTTTTTTCATTTATACATTACTTCAGTAAATCCCAGTTGCTTGTTGCCCTGGATACTTACAATGCACTAACCAAAAAGATGGGGTTTTGCTTAGAGACTTCCATGTACATGGTCTCCCAACTAAAGAAGATTGTAAAATGTCCGGAATTTCTTTGAAGTTTTCCATTTTTTTTCCGGTTCCATTTCTTTTTTTTCTTTCCTTCTTCCTTTTTTCCCTTTTCTTACAGTTTTAATTTTAGATATATATTACACACATAAATAAGGACTGTATACCATTTCTGTAATAATTTTAATTTGCAATCAGCAAGGCAAACAGGCACAAAATAATTATTGCCTCTTTTTGATAGAATGTTCTCAGAATGCCTAAGAATCCTGGGATTTTCTCCACAGTATATCTCACCTAAATCTGTTTTTATGGATTTTTTTTTTTTTTGGATTCAACGCACTACTCACAATGCTAATATATTGGAACCCCTGAGCCCTCTCAACATTCGGCCTTTCTTGTACTTCCGTACTCCCTGTCCACCCTAGGTCAGAAACTTACTGCTACTTTCTCCACTCAGCCCAGTCAGACAAATACAGTATGTTTCCAATTGAGATGGGAATTGGAGTAATCTATCTATCCCTATCCTATCTATCTAATCTATCTATTTCTATGGTTTTCAAATGCCGAATCTTCTACCATCATAATATGTTGACACGATGTGTTTATTTTTGGGGGGCTGTGTGAAAAACACTGACTTTTTTGAGATCTGAACATTTTTTCAGTTCTGAATTTGGAGCCACTTTTCACAT
Organism: Ancistrus triradiatus; assembly: GCA_025084515.1. Classification (NCBI taxonomy): domain Eukaryota; kingdom Metazoa; phylum Chordata; class Actinopteri; order Siluriformes; family Loricariidae; genus Ancistrus; species Ancistrus triradiatus. The sequence goes on along the minus strand of JAJAGP010000810.1, from coordinate 40,188 downwards.
TGGGTGTGGTAGTTTAACATATTAACTATGTTTTCGCATTTTCCCAACATGCCAATTTCATGCGATCAGTCCACACCCCTAACCAATTCATCATAAATGCCCACGCTGAGGAGAAGGGAAATGACAAACAGAGCAGTGAGGAGGGAAATTTTTTTTCTCTCTTGTGGCAGGATGCAAAAGTACAGACCCTCATAATATATTGGGTTTGATGGCTCTGTTTGGCAAGCAAAATAGAAGGTACAGATTGAAACCGCTCTGTTTTTTTTGAGGAATGTCTATAGAAATGGCCACATGGCCACAGAAGGAACGGTGTCTGCCTGTGCAAAAGGAAAATAGAAGCTTAAATGAAACCAAGGATGGCAAACAAAAACATGGCCATGGCCCCAATAATGTTGTCCCTTTTCTAGATGATCATTAAATTTGTGCCTGTTTTACGTTTTCATTTTCCATTTTAAAAATAAATTGTTTTACCTTTTGGATGACAGGTCATGTGATGGTAACCAAAGCCCCGACAGATGCTGTTAACTATGGAGTCAAAGTTTTAGGTTTTTTTTTTTTAAATCAGAGATTTATACCAATGAACTTAAATGATTTGGAGACACATAGCCAAAGCTAAGGGATGAGTGGTTATACAATATAGTTAAAGCAGTGGCTCCTAATAATATTCAGTAATATTCTTTAAGTAAGTTTAAAAAGAAATTTGGATCTAGTATTGGATTCAGTAAAAATGATGACCTTGTTCAGTGAAAACAGTTTGGTATTAGTTATTGTGGAAAAAATTGTAGTCTTGAATTCACAGCTAATTGAACGATGTTTTACGACCTTATTTGCTACATGTGGAAAAGGAATAGCCCATGGCCGTTGTGATGGAGCAACAAGTTGTTTTTTGCAGAATATTTTTTGTTATCCATAAAGAAATTCCAATGAAATCATTCCTTAGTTACAAATCAGGCAGACACTTCAGAAATCCAACATTTTTTCGTTAATTTTTCTAGTTAAGTCTGTTAAGACTGTTTAAAAATCAGATTTCTTTTCTTCCTTATTTTTTCTTTGTTTAGGGAGGGAAAATACAACAGAGCCATTAGCTTAGTGAAGGGCATGTTTATACTTTTGCCATGCATTCCCTGAAAATACCCAAACCACCAGTTTTTATTAATTTAGAATAACGCACTTGTATTCTAAAATATGAGCTGGTTGTGTTTAAGGTCCGGATGTGGTTCCATTATATAAAAACGGACTAAGCCATTGTTCCCCTAACTTTTAAATCCTTAAAATTGAGAAAAACCAAATTCTACTTGGATTTTATATATATAATATATATATATATATATATATATATATATATTATATTATGGAATTATTTTATTATATATTATTATATCTTTATATATATAATATATATATAGCTATATATATATATATATATATTGTTTTCTCAATTTTCTCAAACAACAATATATATATATATATATATAATATATATATATATATATATATATATGATATATAATATGTGTGTGTGTGTGTGGTGTGTGTGTGGTGTGTGTGTGTGTGTGTGTGTGTGTGTGTGTGTGTGTGTGTGTGTGTGTTTGAATTGTTCTAATTTTCTGACCACAAACAATGAAACTAGATAGAATTCACACAATGTATGTATTCAATGAATGTATACGCATGTATTTAGTAAGTCTGGCTATTTCAACTCCATAGATAACACCTGCAAGAAGTCAATCCCACCATCTCCAGACAAACATTGGCAATGGAGTATGTCATGCTGAAGAACACAGAATTCTCTGCCCTGCTAAAGCTGTCCAAACCAAATGTTTGTGTAGTTATGTTAAATGGAAATGTCTCAAGCCAAAAATATCTCAACCATAAAGCAGCAGGCCACAAAAGCTCACCAAATAGCTCACTGATTCTTGGATGCAATGCTCACTATTGGGTTTTAAGCTGTCTCTGAATGCAACATCAGCACGATTTGTGTATTGCACATACAAGTCTAAGATCACCACACATAAAGTGTTAGCTGGAGTGATATAAATCACACTGTTGTTGGACTCAGACCTAACATTCTTGAGCAATTTATCATACTGCATTATCTGGCAGTGTGAGCAAGGAATCTGGGTTGGCGAATGCCAGATGAATAACTTTGTTGGCCACGACAGTACATATTGTAAAGCTTCACGTAGGAATAATGATGGTCTGTGGCTGTTTTCTAAGTTTTGGCTGGGCCCCTACAGTTCAGCGAAAGGGAAAATATTAATTTGAAAGTGTGCAATGCTATTTCAGGAATGTGCTTTGTACAATATTTTGGGGATGGTCATTTCCTGTTTCAGCATGACTTTGGTGTGGAAGAAATTAACTGGCCTATACAGGACCCTGACCGCAATCTCATCCAGCGCCTTTGGGATGAAACTTATGGCCGTGTGCGAGGGCAATCTTATCAGAACCTGATGTAAATAAAGTAATTGCATCTAAATGAAAGCAAATCCCCACCGTCATGTTCCAAAATCTAGTGCATCTAGTGCAGTTTTGGATGTCATATTCAGATGTCAGGTGTTCACAAACTTTTAGCCATATAGTGTTTGTTGGTACATAAGGTGGTACGACATGTTACATATAGCATGTGTCATTTTCAAAACAACTGAAGTATAAATTTTAATTCAAAATAAACAAATTCTTACAATGGAATCACATATTGTGACAACGTTTTTTATTGTCTGGCAACCCTCTATGCTATCTCATATTTCTCACTAGATAAAAGAATCTGCAGGAAGATCTGGACTATAACTTAAATACAGCTAGTTATCATTTAATATACTACATGCAGTCTGGCAATGACATGCAATGCATAAACAATTTGATGAATGTTGTTTGTTTTTAATTCTGGTTCTGATTTGAATATTGTTCACAATAGCCTACTCAGCTGAGGAAATGAGCTGAAAATGTCTTAGTTGTATTACATCTACGCTGTCTTAAGCCATTAACACAGACTTCAGGACTATTTTGTGTGTAGATGCACGACTATATGACTTTTATCTCCAAAGTGCCATGTATCATTAATGAAACTGATTTCAATTTTCCTTCATATCATACGAAGATCATGTGCATTGGATGCTAGATTAAAGATACAGTAAAGATGAAAAAAGATATAATCTTTCTACAGTGTTCCATATATACCACTAGTATGAAGACTACTGAATTCTCAGGTATATCTACAGAAAGATGTAATATGTCTGTTAAACCAAAGGGAGAGATAATGAAAGAAAGACAGAGACAGAAAGCTTTAGCACATGGCTCATTTAAAATCAGGTCACTAACAGGAAATGGTATCCACGCAAAGATGACACTAATTTGAGCACAACAGTAAGCCAGGCTTCTGAGTGTTCACCATATTGCATCATGCCGCCTCTCTGAGTTGTGGTGCTTTAGGCTTCTAATGATGCTGCTCCATTACTTACTTCTCTCCAGGCCCTCTTGTGGACATTACACCAAACCCATTAAAGATTTCCAAGAATAAATAAAAGCCTCAGTGGCTTTTTTTTCCGCATAACAATGCCTCAAGAGATTTTATCACAGGCAGAAAAGCTTCTTGGGAAAATAGTAACTTCTAAGTAAGCAAAAATGTAGGTCATTTTATAGCATTATTTCAACTGCACTTCAGTGCTTCTGTATTATTTCTGCCAACTAAATCACTGCAGTAATTACCATTATTGTCTTATATTACAGCAATAATGCTGAAAAAGCTAAATTAAGTCCAAATAGACTTAAGAATTTTTAAAGGAGTGTCGGATCACTCATAGGTATCTCTAGTCATAAGCAGCTATTTGGGCCCCTGAAGCCACTCATGGATCATTACAATAAACATATTCACATATGAACTATGCTTTCAGTTGATTTTGAATGTTATGGTGTGTTAATGTTATTTTGGGGTTTTTTGGGGGCATCTGTTAGAAAACAGACCTGCGATAATGAGCGGGCAATATGGCAAAGGAACACATTGATAGTTCACATTATTTGTTATTTAAAATTGTTTACATTTACATTTACTTGTAAATGTAAATTGTGACTTCAGTAGAAAAAAAAGAATCTGTACTCCAGAGTGAATCAGTAATTCACATCAGAGACACTTGATTTTCTGAGAACCAATTAGAATGTTTTATAATTCAGAATAAATATGAAGATTTAACACTAGTCCTAAAATATATAGATATATCTCAAACAAATGGGAGATAAAAAAAATCCCCCCCCCCAATTTATTTGTATTGAACTTGGCCATTTATTTATTGACATAAAATTACATATATTGATAAAATATTACATATCTGTGACTGGCAAAAGTATCTGAATTATTAAGTTACAGTTAAGTTATACAAGTCATGGCATGACAATTAGGTTTGAGCGGGCACCTTAAAGAACAGTAGAAGTAGAAGAGTATCATGGCACAAATAAAGGAGATTTCTGAGGACCTTGAAAAAGAGTTGTTGATGCTCATCATGCTGAAAAAGCATGATCATCCCCGAGCAATGAAACACCAAATCCTACCCAGCCAGTGCAAAAATAAATTGTCTTGGAAAAAAGGCCCTCCCGTGGCCCATACTATAAAAGAGGTAGACATAAACTATAATGTGTATACATAATTTAAAAAAAAGTTATAATGTGTTTTTTCATACTGAAATGTTAAGGAAAAATAGCTAAATTTAATTCATTATACAGTGGTGTGAAAAAGTGTTTGCCCCCTTCCTGATTTCATATTTTTTTGCATGTTTGTCACACTTAAGTGTTTCAAGACATCAAACCAATTAAAAATATTAGTCAAAAGCAACACAAGTAAACACAAAATGCAGTTTTTAAATGAAGGTGTTTCTTATTAAAGGAGAAAGAAATCCAAACCTACATGGCCCTGTGTGAAAAAGTGATTGCCCCCCCTTATTAAAACATAACTTAACTATGGTTTATCACACCTGAGTTCACTGTCTCTAGCCACACCCAGGCCTGATTATTGGATATTGGCTAATCAGGATATCACTTAAACAGGACCTGTTTGGCAAAGTGAAGTACACCAAAAGATCCTTAAAAGCTACACATCATGCTGAGATCCAAATAAATTCAGGATCAATTGAGAAAGAAAGTAATTAAGATCTATCAGTCTGGAAAGGGTTATAAAGCCATTTCTAAAGCTTTGCGACTCCAGCGAACCACAGTGAGAGCCATTATCCACAAATGGCAAAGACATGGAACAGTGGTGAACCTTCCAAAAGACCCCACAACAACATCCAAAGAAATGCAGGCCTCACTTGCCTCAGAAAGAGACTGGGCAAAAATGGCCTGCATGGCCGAGTTCCAAGATGAAAAACACTGCTGAGCAAAAAGAATAATAAAGTTTGTCTCAATTTTTTTAGAACACATCTTGATGAGACTTTTGGGAAAACATTCTGTGGACTGACGAGACAGAAGCTGAAATCTTTGGAAGGAGTGTGTCCCATTACATCTGGCGTAAAAGTAACACAGAAAAAGAACATTATAGCAACAGTAAAATATGGTGGTGGTAGTGTGATGGTCTGGGGCTGTTTTGCTGCTTCAGGACCTGGAAGACTTGCTGTGATAAATGGAACTATGAACTGTGCTGTCTATCAAAAAATCCTGAAGGAGAATGTCCGGCCATCTGTTCGTGACCTCAAGCTGAAACGAACTTGGGTTCTGCAGCAAGACAATGATACAAAACACACCAGCAAGTCCACCTCTAAATGGCTGAAGAAAAACAAAATGCAAAATGAAGACTTTGGAGTGGCCTAGTGAAAGTCCTGACCTGAATCCTATTGAGATGCTGTGGCATGACCTTAAAAAAGCTGTTCATGCTCAAAAACCCTCCAATGTGGCTGAATTACAACAATTCTACAAAGATGAGTGGCCAAAATTCCTCCACAATGCTGTAAAAGACTCATTGCAAGTTATCGCAAACGCTTGGTTGCAGTTGTTGCTGCTAAGGGTGGCCCAACCAGTTGTTAGGTTTAGGGGACGATCACTTTTTCACACAGGGCCATGTTGGTTTGGATTTTTTTCTCCCTTAACAATAAACATCTTCATTTAACGACTAATTTGGATAATTGTTATATTTTTTCACTATTTCTAATTAGTCATGTTAGTAGATCTTAAACAGTCACATAAACATACTCTATTTTATTTATCCTACTTTTCAGGGCAAACTACAGTACACACGCACGCACACACACACACACACATATGTACATATATATATGGGCTTTCTTTTCTAATGAATTTAATTTTATTAGAATTCACTTATTTCAGTTTGAAAGTCTTTATACAGGTAAATAAAAAACTCTTTCATCAAAAAATATATTTTGTTTTCCTTACAAACAAGTGCATTTAAACACTGTCGTTACTAAGATTTATATGAAAGCCTTTGTCTTAAATGCTTGTACAATAGCTCAAGTACTATTTTTAGTAAATCAAACGTGCCATTACATACCAATTTCAACTATATTTCTTAGATGGTTGTCATTTTACTTTCACTGCATCAAAATATGTGCCTCCAAGAGTAGGATAATAACAGTAATATATCACATATATGAAATGTGTTGAGCGCACTGTTCTGAAGATTTAACCCAGCAATTTGCTCAGTGTGCATATTAAATTCTCCATAACTGCCAGTGATGCAGTTTTATCCTGAAGATCACAGGAGGCAGCATTGAAGTCCCTTTATTCCCTTTACAAACTGCTTACTCCCATGATGTATCTGCTCTGTAGTGGTCAAAACATGAGGAGTGGTAGAAAGCAGTCCCTTCTCAACAGTAGCACAAGCTACGTCAGTGCATTTGTGTTACATTGTCATGCATTTGTCATCTAAAAGGTTCTCATAAGCTAGTTTGTAGAAGAAGGGCCAGTGTCTATTTCCTAAAATATTATTCATAAATTCTTCAAAATATGAAAAAACACAAATGTAACAGTCAGTATTTATTTAACTACATAATTAATTTTTGTGCAATAACTGCAGTGGGATATCAAAATAGTGAAAAATACAAATAACTAATATTTTCTTTACAATATTAAAGAAAACACGTTAAAACATGTCAAGTATTGTCTGTCAGTATTTCTCATGTAGATTGTTTGTATGTTATTACTCAGTTGCTATGCATTACCATACCTATGGAACACAATGACAATGCAAGTCTCATGCAAGCCACAGAAACAATTTTGTTTGTTTATTTATTTTATTTAAAATCACTTTTGGCATCAATGGCTTTTACATACTGCTGCCGCCATCAGGCGAAAGGACATATTGCAACGTACCGAGGGACCACTAACCATGTATTCTTCAGTGATGCCACAGGCCAATTAAAATCTGTCCGCGGGCCACATTTGGCTCTAGGGCCCGACTTGCCATAGACAGCCCTGCCATAGACAAAGAGTGGCGGTATAATGGCTTGTACTGAACACCTCCATAAATTTCAACATGATGCTTTTATAGCCTTCCAATAAGTCAGTTTTCTGTTCTGCTCTCTTAAAACATACAGTGGTGCTGGAAAGTTTGTGAACCCTTTAGCATTTTCTATATTTCTGCATAAATATGACCTAAAACATCATCAGATTTTCACACAAGTCCTAAAAGTAGATAAAGAGAACCCAGTTAAACAAATGAGACAACAATATTATACTTGGTAATTTATTTATTGAGGAAAATTATCCAATATTACACATTAGCGAGTGGCAAAAGTATGTGAACCTTTGCTTTCAGTATCTGGTGTGACCCCCCTGTGCAGCAATAACTGCAGCTAAACGTTTCGTGTAACTATTGATCAGTTCTGCACACCGGCTTGGAGGAATTTTAGCCCATTCCTCTGTACAGAATAGCTTCAACTATGGGATGCTGGTGGGTTTCCTAATATTAACTGCTCACTTCAGGTCCTTCCACAACATTTCGATTGGATTAAGGTCAGGACATTGTTTCATAGATGGGATATGGTTCTAATGCTGAAATGCAGTGTTTTCCTTTCTCCAAACATAACGCTTTTCTTTGAAACCAGAGAGTTCTATTTTGGTCTCATCCATCTACAAAAAAATTCTTCCAATAGCCTTCTGGCTTGTACACGTGATCTTCAGCAAACTGCAGACGAACAGCAATGTTCTTTTTGGAGAGCAGTGGCTTTCTCCTTCCAACACTGCCCTGCACACCATTGTTGTTCAGTGTTCTACTGATGGTGGACTCATGAACATTAACATTAGCCAATGTGAGTGTTAGGAGTCACACTGACCCTGGCATGCGATGACTCATATTGGCAGTGTATGCATGTTCAGCGTGATTGCGCATGCACTGTCCCTGGTTTGGCGCCATGCACACAAGTGGTGACACCTGTTAGTCGGGCAATTTAAGCCAACCAAATAAAAATACCCAGCAAGGTCAATGAAAAGTCAATAAAAAAGATCAGCATGAGTCGCCTTACTAGGCAACGGACCTTAGCACCGAGGTCAACAAAGGTGACCATGGTACAGGGGTCGGCGGCAATGACTGCGGCGCAAGGATCAGGACAAAAGACCATGGCGTGGTGGTTGGTGTCCATGACCGCGGTGCTGGAAACCATACTAAAGACCGTGGCGCGGGGGTCGGCGGTAGCGACCGCAGTGCAGGAACTGGTACAAAAAACTGTGGTACAGGGATTGGCAGTGTCGACCGGTGACCAAAAGGCTCAGGTACAGAGCTAGCATGCTCAGGTACGAAGCTAATATGCATGACAGGCTCAGGTATGGAGCTGGGCAGCACTAGCTGCTCAAGTACAGAGCTAATAAGTGCAGCGAGCTCAGGTACGAAGCTGGGCAGTGCTAGCTGCTCAAGTACAGAGCTAATAAGTGCAGCGAGCTCAGGTACAGAGCTGGGCAGCATTAGCTGCTCAGGTACAGAGCTAATAAGTGCAGCAAGCTCAGGTACGAAGCTGGGCAGTGCTAGCTGCTCAAGTACAGAGCTAATAAGTGCAGCGAGCTCAGGTACAGAGCTGGGCAGTGCTAGCTGCACAGGTACAGAGCTAATGGGCGCAGTGAGCTCAGGTATGCCTGAGAATACTGCTTATGAAAAGTGGGGACCTCCATATAGGAGACGCTGGGTCCAATTACTGGTCGTATCCTTCTGTTACAATCCACCATATTTAAACAGAGGTGAATCATGAAAATAAAAATATAACGGGTTTTAGAACCCAAATGTAGTTAGCTGCAGATGGAAATTGTGAACCAAAAGATATGAGTAAATACCCAGAACCAAAAATGAAGGCACAGGTCCACGATAAATGCAAGACATGAGCCTCGAACGCTCGATCTCTAGTGTCAGGGGCAGATGTAATCAGGACGTGCCACACCAACTGATACAGAGACACGAGAAGGGGGGGCAGAAGAATGGCAGAAGTAAGAGCCATTGATGAACGGACTCAAATGTAAGAAACACTCTTAATAACAGGGTGTTTAACTGGGTGAAAAAAATAAATAATGCAATAACGCTCTGGGGCTTTTGCAGAAAGTCAAGTCAAGTCAAGTCAGATTTATTTATATAGCGCTTTTTACAATGGAGCATTGTCTCAAAGCAACTTTACAAGTTTAGATTATCTGGCCAGATCCTCGCAATCCTCGCGTCAGTTCTCTCAGCGTTCTCTCAGCGTTCTCTCAGCGTTCTCTCAGCGTTCTCTCAGCGTTCCAGAAAGTACATAGGAAAGAATAGAAAAAAAACATTCCTTTTAAAAAACAGAGCGGATGCTTGCTCTTTGAGCTGGGTGAGGGCTCAAAACACTGGAATGGTGTGTACAGATAGACAAGGATATGACACCTGTAAGGGCTCAAAGGTGCCCCTAAATAGCCTGCCCAACAGGTTTCGCACCAAGCCTGCCCAAACCGAACAGCGAGTCAATGCTACCCTCTAGCATCGGAAGCGCGACTTCTGATAATACTAACACCCACGTTTTTGGATGTAACTTTTGGATGTCCACAACCTTTGGCTACATAGTGTATTAAACTGAGTTATTTTTCTTTTTCTCCTTAGCAATTAGCACAACTCCATGGTCTTCATTTGCTACTTCTTTTCCGTTGCTGTACAGCATTTGCGTTCATTTTTTAAGCAACAATAGATGTCTCATTTAAAAAGACTGACCTGCTATAGTCTCAGACCATACAAGTATAAGTCTGATCTTCCCTTTGTGTTGGGGTAGTGAAGCTGGACTACCCATCAAAACAAAAGAACTTCTAGTGCCTACAGTTTCAAAGGCTTCTATAATGATTGATCCTAACCAGATTACTGCAAACATAGGCGAGTACCAGTCTTGACTATGGTTAGAGTATACTATTCAGTGCAATTCATGGTTTGCCTGTTGCTGCACTGATGGTAAAAGAACATATTTCCCAAGCAGGTTTTTCCCAAGTGGTTTTCTAAGACCTGCATAAAGTGTCCACATGTGGATGATTTGTGATTGGCAAGAACATTAGGATAAACTGGTTGCTTTTTTTATTGTACACCTGCTCAGGCAAAACTAAAATAGAAATTGATTCAATGGTAGTATGTTTTAGTCACTATAGACTACTTGTCCAAGTGGTCAGAAGTGGACACAGTCATCAATCAAAGTTTTGCAATCACTGGGGAGTGGCTTCTGGAAGATTTGTTCTGTCAGTACCAGAAAAGCTCCATCGTGACCATCGACCTCATGGCAGAGGTTTTCAAGAGGATCAGAATTCTCAACACAAGAACCCTTGGATGGGATGCTGTGTGTGGTCCAGTGGGAGGTAGTCATGGCATCCTCACCAACTCTCAGCTCAAACTGCAGGTCTGCCAGGGTTATTACATGCTGTCTATATTTATGTGTGCACTTTTAAGTTTTCTAACGTTGCTCTTACATTGATGTTGAGGAAGTTTCTCAGCGTCTAGTGTTTGATCTTATTAAAATGATCTGAGGGTTAAGAATCTTATTAGGCTAATATATACAACTGTGTTATCATCATAACAACATAAACTATGTTTAGGAATAACTGTACTCAGTGCGAGCACTGTAAAACACCAAACGGTGTTTTTTGTGTAAACTGATAACTCACCATTTACTAACTAATAGTGGAAAAATTGATGAGGATTTAACCCCAACTAGATTTTCCCTTTTATTACAGTTGCTTAGTATTTATGAGGTTTGGAATTGCAAATTAACTCCTGTATATACATAAACCTTAATTGCTTATGAGGAGCTAGCTACAATGACGCAAAAAAAGTATTTAGTTAGTCACTGATTGTGCAAGTTCTCCTACTTAGAAAAATGAGAGAAGTCTGTAATTTTCATCATAGGTACACTTCAATTATGAGAGACAAAATGCAGGAAATCACATTGTAGGATTTTGAAAGATTTTAATTGTAAATCATGGTGGAAAATAAGTATTTGATCACCCACAAACAAGCCAGATTTCTGGCTCTCTCAGACCTGTAACAACTTCTTTATGAAGCTCTTCTGTCCTCCACTTGTTACCTGTATTAATGGCACCTGTTTGACCTCGTTATCGGTATAAAAGGCACCTGTCCACAGCCTCAAACAGTCAGACTCCAAACTCAACCATGGCCAAGACCAAAGAGCTGTCGAAAGACGCCAGGAAGAAAATTGTAGACCTGCAGCAGGCTGGAAAGAGTGAATCTACAATAGGCAAGCAGGTTCATGTGAATAAATCAACTGTGGGAGCAATTGTAAGAATATGGAAGACATACAAGACCATTGATAAACCCCCTCGATCTGGGGGATGGAGGGAGTTGAAAGTCCGTGTTGCCCAGCGACAGCCCCAAAACATCACTGCTCTAGAGGAGATCTGCATGGAGGAATGGACCAAAATACCAGCTACAGTGTGTGCAAACCTGGTGAAGACTTACAGGAAACGTTTGACCTCTGTCATTGCCAACAAACGTTATGTTACAAAGTGTTGGGTTGAACTTTTGTTATTGACCAAACACTTATTTTCCACCATAATCCTGGATTTTTTTTCTAATTTTGTCTCTCATAGTTGAAGTGTACATATGATGAAAATTGCAGACCTCTCTCATCTTTCTAAGTAAGAGAACTTGCTCAATCAGTGGCTGACTAAATACGTTTTTGCCCCACAGTATATACCTACATCAGTGTTTCTCAATCCTGGTCGTGGCGCCCCAGCTCTCTGCATGTTTTAGTTTTCCTGCTCCCAACACACCTGCTCCAACTACTCAGCTCATTAACAAGCCTGTTATTGACTTAAAGTGGGTATGTTTAAACAAGAGAAGCACTAAATTGTGCAGAGCGGTGGGGCGCCGGGACCAGAACACTAACCTACATAAACAGCAAAATTGCTGTCTATTTTTGCAATAACAATAGGCATTAAACTGCTTTTAAAAACCTCCTTTACATATTTATTTTGTGGCACCACACCCATGTCAGTTCATTTATAATGTTAAAGGTTAAAAATGGAGCAACTACCAAACTTTAAAACTATAACCTGAACTACAAAATATTACGTTTTTCTTCTCCAATAATGGTGGAAAACTGGTGGAAACTGTGAGCTATAAAAGATAAAAAGTGGCTTTGTCCTGATTAACAGCTAATGTGGCTGCATTGTTTTGATCTAATACCCCTGGCAGAAATTATAGAATCAAAACACTTAGAAAATGTTCATGCAGTTTTTTATTTCTTAGAAAAAAAAAACAAAAAAAAACAAATTACAGATATGACATTTTTGTTTGATAGCTGAAAATTCTTGCTTTGTGAGGCATATCTCAAACAGATTGAATTAAGTATTTTAATTAATGCCATGTTATTTTCAGATCAAGCAGATGAAAATATTATGATGTTCCAACTTCCTTGAACAACAGCTGACAGATCAGCTTTGCAGGATGGAGCCTTGTCACGGACTGATTCTTTTAAATTATTTTCGCCATCGGATTGAGTTTTAGATTGTTTGCTGGCCATGTCATTGAGTTGATATGCTTTTCCTGTAGAAAAGATGCAGCACTTTGCTCTCTGGCAAGATTAGAGTATCACACTGAAAAGTGACTTCAAACCTATTTTCTGTTGATGGAATGGAAAAAAGTGACCAATATTTCAATGTACACCCGTGCATTGACTGTTGAGGTTGCCTCTGGCCCTTTTACTGACATGAAATCCCATATAATTGAGTGAGGAAATTTGATTTTCTTAAGGCAGTCCTCTTTATATGATTCATTAATTCCAACATCATCATGGCCAGTGCAATTTTGTGATTCATCACTGAATATTTTCATCCAATCATCCACATTCCACAATGCCTTATGTTTTTTAGAACCTTCCCATATTGTTTATACTTGCACCAAATTTTATACACAGATGTCTGGCAACAACCAACATCTTTTGACATATTCCATATTCAATGTCCTTCTTGAATTAATTTTTGTATCTTATTCCATTGTTTCAGTTGACAACTCTGTTGTTGGAGCTATGTTTTCTTTCAATTAGTCAACAACTTGGTAAGGTTTGTAAGAACTCCCTTTTAACCGTAGACTATCTTGCATTTTTAGACTTGTGTTGGTATTTGTTTAAAAATTGGGGTATTTTTTGAATGATTCCATATACACTGCTCAAAAAAATAAAGGGAACACTCAAATAACACATCCTAGATCTGAATGAATGAAATATTCTCATTAATACTTTTGTTATTTACAAAGTTGAATGTGCTTACAACAAAATCACACAAAAATCATCAATGGAAATCAAATTTATTAACCAATGGAAGCCTGGATTTGGAGTCAGACACAAAATTAAAGTGGGAAAACACACTACAGGCTGATCCAACTTTGATGTGATGTCCTTAAAACAAATCAAAATGAGGCTCAGTATTGTGTGTGGCCTCCACGTGCCTGTATGACCTACCTACAACGCCTGGACATGCTCCTGATGAGGTGGTCTCCTCAAGGATCTCCTCCCAGACCTGGACTAAAGCATCCGGCAACTCCTGAACGTTCTGTGGTTGTCAACGTGACGTTGGTGGATGAGCGAGACATATGTCCCAGATGTGCTCAATTGGAATTCAGTCTGGAAACGTGCGGGCCAGTCATAGCTCAAATGGCCATTTCAATTCTTGCAAGGAAACTGCTTGACACACTCCACCACATGAGGTCTATCATTGTCCTGCATTAAGGAGACCAGGGCCAACCGCACCACTATGTCTCACAAGGGGTCTACGATCTCATCTCTGTACCTAATTGCAAGTCAGGCTACTCTGGCGATCCATGAAGGGCTGTCAAGTCCAGATCTGTTGATATAGCCGCTTTTTACAATGGAGCATTGTCTCAAAGCAACTTTACAAGTTTAGATTATCTCCTAATAACTACGTCCAATCCCAAATTGAGCAAGCCTAGGGCGACAGTGGCAAGGAAAAACTACCTGAGTTATAGGAAGAAACCTTGGGAGGACCAAGACTCAAAAAGGGACCCAACCTCCTTGGGCGGCGTAGATGATAAATCTAAGAGCGAAACTAAAGTCATGGAGTCAAAGTTCGAATAAAATGTGAAGTATGCACATTGACATTAAGTGGCCCGGGTATGATGGGGCTGGAGCTGATGACGGAAGCAGCTTGACTGGAACTACAGCAGATGAACATCATGTGTGGGGCCGGAACTGCCGGAACACAGCTCGGAGAGAAAACAGAAAATGTAATTAGTTATTGATTAAGAGCACAGTGTCTATTAACAATCACTGATGCCATGTCAATCACTGATGCCAAGTGTAGCATGAGACCCCGGCAGCATTAGCCTAGCCAGCATAGGCTAAAAGATGAGACTGGTAGGAACACGCAAGTAAGCCAAGAGGATCACATGAGACATTGGCAACCCACTGGAGGGCAGAAGAAAGCAACCCAACGTCTCTGATCACCATACACTCCTTTTACTATGAACCCCCAGCTCTACCCCTTATTCTAAGGCAGGAATCACGAGTCAAGATCACTATGACCAAGCCCAGTTTCATTCAAGCCAGACCACCCACTCAACACTCCGGCTAGCGGACAAGGCAGGCAGCAGCCAGACGTGACTTAAATCTAACAGAACAAGAAAAGAAACACATCCCTTATCTGAGGACATTAACAAGTCATTTAGTACCCTAATTAATGCTGTTTCAGTACTATGATGGGGCCTGAAGCCAGACTGAAATGTTTCATAAATTTCATTCCTTTGGAGGTGACTACAGAGCTGCTGATAGACGGCTTTTTCTAAGATTTTGGACAGAAACAGTAGATTTGAAATTGGTCTATAATAGATAGATAGATATATAGATAGATAGCATAGGTACTGAGAAGTGGTCTGTGGCCTGCAGAACCACTCCTTTATTGAGTGTGTCTTGCTAATTGCCAATAATTTCCACCTGTTGTCTATTCCATTTGCACA
The DNA here is from genome assembly GCA_025084515.1 of Ancistrus triradiatus. Taxonomy (NCBI): domain Eukaryota; kingdom Metazoa; phylum Chordata; class Actinopteri; order Siluriformes; family Loricariidae; genus Ancistrus; species Ancistrus triradiatus. The sequence continues at coordinate 24,788 of JAJAGP010000810.1, read as the reverse complement.
ACAGCATGTGAAATTGATTGTCAATCAGTGTTGCTTCCTAAGTGTTGTTTAAGTGTTCCCTTTCTTTTTTTGAGCAGTGTATTTTTCCTGTAAGTGAGCTGGAAAAAATATGCAAATAAGTAAAATAATTTACCTTGTTTGAGGTTTGCTTTACAAAGCCAGAATGATCTGGCTATTATAAATGGTTTGGTGTAATAACAAATTGTGGTGTGATTCCATAATATTTCCATGTGTTGTAAAAGCTATTTTATATTGCAGCCTTACGAGTGCCTCCTCCCAGGTTTGTTCTCTCTGCCTTATTTAGTCATTTATGGCACCTACATCGGAAGGTGAACCGGATCAAGGGAATTGAAAACCTAGAACACACTGGAAAGGTGTTAAACCCAGGCAGGCTCCCTGCATGCTCTTGCTTCTGTCCTCAAGCCGCTCTGAGGTTCTGCGGGTTCCGCAGCGCGACCGGGGACAGTGGCAGGTGGGGAGTTTGACTGGGGTGGTACACGCAGGTTGTAACGCAGGTGTCCTAAGGTGAGGTCTTCTTTAACGAATCACTCAGTTGGGTTGTAGGAATCAAGCACAGGTTTATTAAGGTGCAACCAGTAATAGTGTACCGTAGTTCAAGGTCGAAAGCCAGTTAATCAGTCAGCGTGGGCAAACCAATCAAAAGGGGTACGATTGAAGCAAGCCAGAGTTCATAAACCGATAATCCGAATCACACAGGTATCCGAAGGGGCATGCAGAAATCGTATTCGAGTACACAAGTGAACAATCGTAATCCAATGGTATTGCAAATGAGTAATCCAAGAAACGCTCAGAATCGTAACACTAGGGACGAGACCTCGCAACGAGTATATTAAAACCGGCACTTTAAATAGTCTAAAATGGCTGTTAGCCGGAAATGGCAAAAAAACGCGATCGCGTCCTCTGGTGGCGCAGAGGAGAACTCACAGCCAGTGTGACAGCTATATTAGCATGTTGTAACACTACTGTGACAACAGACCCTTCACACCAGTTACCTGCTTCAGAACAACTGCCTATTTTGGATACCTCTAATAAGCAGAACATAATGCTATCTTTATTCTCGCACAAATAAGCCTAAAACAGTCAATTAAGGTCAATGTAATAATAAATAATATGTCAGGAAATAAGAAATAATATGTTAGGTACGAATGATTTCATTGCCTACTATGGGCAAAGGTTATGACAAATGTCTTTGTAGGTAATTAGATTGTCCTCACGTTGAGAAATCTAACTTTTAATTTAGGTCGATTTATTTCATAAGACCATAAAAACCTATCTTCCTGCATCTCAAATTCAGCCCCTTGAAGTGCTCCTGCTCTACGAAGCACTAGCAAACATGACTGTGTTTGGGGCCATCCATCTAAGACTCAAGGGAGGCATACAGGGGAGCAGAAACAGAAGAGACAAGCAAGGGAATAGACAAGGGGGAAAATTTGATAGTAATGTGCAGATACTTCCACCCCCACTGTACCCCGCAGTAAAAAGTAATCGGCATGGGGGATGGTGGAGTTACTGCTCTTCTTGTCACCACAGGAAGTGGGCCATTTGCTGACGTGACACAGGGATAAGTGGAGTTTTTGAGGACAGACAGGAAACTTTCAGTCTCTCTGGATTAATAGTGAGTGCCACCAAGGGAACTTCAGTGAGCTGGCTCAACTAATCCAGTTGATGTTGTTGCCCCTATGCACACTAAGTAAAAAGGTTACATAGGCAAACTCATAGGCTTACAGTTGGAAATTTGCAGAAGATGGAAGAGCATTTCGAGGTTACCAATTCTCTAAACCTACAATTAGACACCATCACCATGCCAACAAGCTATTGAGAAGGCATGTAACAAAAAAGCTTACAATCATCCAGCTTAGGGACATTGCTGGATTTCCTCACTTCCTGCTCACTTCAGGTCCTTCCACAACATTTCTACTGAATTATGGTCAGAAATTTTACTTGGCCACTCCGAAACATTAAACTTTATTCTTCCATTCCTTATCCTTTGTTGTTTTAATGGAAGACCTAAATTCTCTTGAGATTCAGTTCGCAGCCAGATGTCCTGACAGTTTGCTTTAGGATTTGCTGGTACAATTGATATGATATTACACGATATTACTACCATCATGTTTAAATCATCATATTCCACAGATGGGATAAGGTTCTGACTATTTTCTCCAGACGTAAATGCTTCTCATATAAATCAGAAAGTTAGATGTTTGTCTCATCCATCAACTAAACATATTTTCGGTTGTCTTCTGACTTGTCCCTATGCTTTTTAGCAAACTGCAGAGAGGAAGACATGTTCTTTTTCGAGAGCAGTGGCTTTCTCCTTGAAACCCTGCCATGCACACCATTGTTGTTCAGTCCTGATGGTGGAGTCACAAACACTAACTTTTTCACCTCACAATTTATGGCATGCCTGGCACTTGGAGTAATATTGGTGGGTTGAACCACTCTTGGAGAGTGTAGGGTAACAATGGTGTTGAGTTTTCTCTATTTGTACACAACCTGCCACTTTCACTGTGAGTTGGTTTAATCCAAACTACTTAGATGTGGTTCTGTTGTTAGTATACATCGCCATGGGAAAGTAGTAGACTTACCTGAAGAAATTAAATCTAACTGACAAGAAGCCTGAGAAGAAGCTTTAACTGGTACAGCTGGACATTGATTCAACATGTACATCCCTGTGCCAGTCCCCTGACCTAAACTGGATTAAGAATTACCAGATTTGGAGAGATTCTCGACTTAGTGTTTTTAATTTGGGTACTAATTTAGGGGTGCCAGTGATTGTGTCACGTTTTTTGTTCGAAACAAATACTTTCTTTAAATGCAATACATTAAACTATTCCAATTTGGCTCTTTTTGTTACGTCAAGAAGCTACTCATTAGAATTGCACTGCGCTTTATCTGCTCTCCACTCATGGCTTAAGAACTTCCTTCAGTGGTGCTCTATTTTTTCTTTTTGCAAGCATTCTGTTGAAGGTAAGGTTTAAGGATGGAAACTGCTTTGTCATTGGCTGCACAGACCAACACAAATTGCTACATCAGCCTCAGAGGATAGAAGAACTAAGTGCATTTTTGATGACAGCATCTGAACTACATTCGGCAAAAACCTTTACATGTGTGCAAACCAATTTGTATCTGACTGCATTTCCTATTTTGGCTGGCAGTACAAACTGTCCAACTTCAGAAGAGGGAAATGTAAGTATTTAATAAATAATTATGCTATGTGTTTGTTTGGTTGTTTAGCACTAGCAAACGCTTACATCTGAGGTAATATCTAAGATATAATTTTAGAGAAAGTTATTGCTGTTACTTGCTGAAGGATCCACATTTGTTTTAACGCAATAGTGGAACATCTGTAAATAAAAAATATTTCTGGTACGTGCTGAAATGTACATCCAGGCTTCTAGACTGGTGTTCTGTCCATTTATCCAACCTTGTCCAAATTTACTGTACCATATATTCCAGTGATTTATCGATCGAGATGGTATATTTACTTCATAAACACAAGATACAGCCAGCAAACAGTATATTTTGAGATGGGCCATTGTTCTTAAACAATAGGCAGCACATCTCAATAGACCAGTTGTTCCTATTATAATCTGTAGGGAGCACATCTAGACAGCTGACTTTGTTACACCAAGTGGCTTGCCAGCAGGCCAACCAGAGAGATGCACAGTTGGCATATAACTTTCTCAGATCTTCCAGGCAATGCAGTTGAAGATGTTCAGTCTGACACTTTTTGAAGGATGGGATGTACACATAGTGCCTGAGATTGTGGACATTCAGAAAACATGACATGTTGGAGCAGATTAGTCAAACAGCTTTTACAAGCTTTTATTGAAAATGTCACAGTCAAAAAATGTGCAAAAATAAATAACATGTAAGATAACAGGTGCTTTTAAATGGTCCTCATAATAAATGAACCTACTAATAAATACAATATAAATATACAATACAATACAATACAATACAATACAATATAAATTCTAAAGGTTAAGGTTTTCCAGATATGTATAGTGTGTCCCATTTTCTGATAATAAAAAAAAACATGTTTTATCATGTTTGCCTAAAGCAATCAGTGTTTTTGAATAATTTTGTTTCAAAAGTTGTGTGGTATTTTTGTTGTAGGAATCTTTCTGTAAACAAAACTTTAAAAGACAATATAAACTGTTTGTGTGCTTTTTGTGTTTGATATGTAACGTTATCGAGTGGCTAACATACATTTGTGCTTGAAAGTTTGTGAAGCCTTTAGAATTTTCTATATTTCTGCAAAAATATGACCTAAAACATCATCAGATTTTCACACAAGTCCTAAAAGTAGATAAAGAGAACCCAGTTAAACAAAGGAGACACAAATATATACTTGGTCATTTATTATTGAGGAAATGACCAGAATTCATATAGTGAGTGGCAAAAGTATGTTGAACCTTTTGCTTTCAGTATATGGTGGGGACCCTCCCTGTGCAGTAACTGCAAACTAAAGTTTCCTGTAACTGTTGATCAGTCTGCCACACCGCTTGGAGGAATTTTAGCCCATTCCTTCCGTACGAACAGCTCAGCACTGGGATGTTGACTGGGTTCCTCCACATTAAACTGCTCGCTTCAGGTGCCTTCCCACAACATTTCGATTGGATTAACGTCAGGACTTTTACTTGGCCATTTCCAAAACATTAACTTTAACATTAACTTTCTTCGTTAAAACCATTCTTTTGAGAAACAGCTAGTGTGCTTAGGCGTTGTCTTGATGCATGACCCACCTTCTTGAATTCAGTTCATGGGACAGATGTCCTGACATTTCCCTTTAGGATCTTGATATAATTCAGAATTCTTTGTTCCATCAATGATGGGCAAGCCGGTCCTGGCCCATATACGCAAAACAGGCCCAACACCTGATACTACCACCACCCATGTTATACAGATGGGCTAAGATTCTTATGCTGGAATGCCGTGATTCCTTTCTCCAAACATAACACTTTTCTTTAAATCAAATAGTTCTATTTGGTTCATCCGTCGACAAAAACTTCTTCAATAGCCTTTGGCTGTCCACGTATCTTTAGAAATCCAGATGAGCAGCAGTGTTTCTTTTGGGAGCAGTGGCTCTCTCCTTCCCACCCTGCCATGCACACCTTGGTGTTCAGTGTTCTTCTTGATGGTGAGATCATGAACGTAAACATAGCCAAGTGAGAGAGCCTTCAGTTGCTTAGAAGTTACCGGGGGTTTTTGTGACCTCGCCAAAAATATTAACACGCCTTGCTATTGGAGTGACTTGTTGGTCGGTCAATCCTGGGGAGGGTAACAATGGTCTGAATTTCCTCCATTTGTACCAAATCTGTTGATGAATTGTTGGAGTTCCAAACGAGATGGTTTTGTACCTTTTCCAAAAAGCCTAATGAGCATCAAACAACCTCTTTTCTGAGTGTCCTCAGACGATTTCCTTTGGTCCGTGCCATGATACACTTCCCAAACAGTGTGTTGTGAAGAGCAGGACTTTGATAGAATCCTATTTTGATTGTCCTCCAGTGATTGACAAAACCTGACTCTAATTTCACCTTCAAATTAACCGCCAATTCTGAGGGATCAACATTCTTTGCCACTAATGATTATATAGTATTGGATAATTTTGCTCAATAAATAAAAGACAAGTATTATATTTTTGTCTCATTCTTTACACTGAGTTCTCTCCATCTACTTTAGATTAGAAACTCAAAACGGTTTACAAGTTTTTACCACTGCAAGCTAAAAAACTAAGCATGAAAAACAGAGGGCAGTAACAGTGGAGACAATTTTTTTGTATTTTCATCCTACTCATATTTGTATACAATAATAACTGACAATTTATATTCCTAAAAAATGTACTGTTCTGTTCTCTTACATGTAAAGGCCCATAGTCTGTTCTGTACATTTTGAAGGCAGTCTGTAGCGAGAACACATTCAAACACAGGATGATCCGCCATGCATGGTGGATGATTTTGAAGTAGTCTTCTTGTAAGCTAGTAAATTAATGGATATGGAATATAGATATAAACAATGATATCATAATTACAAATACATCCACCTAGCATTCACACTGCGGTGATAGTGACAACATTGCAGGTGTAGTTTATTTTATGTTGTGTTACTGAAAATTAGATGAAAGGTCACCAAATACAGGATTTTCCTGACACTGTTAATGTAAATAAGCGTATAACACATAAACACTGTAGTAACTCTTAAACACTCTTAAACGACTTATAATGTGTTGGCAGAAAATCTTACACTCTGTGCTTTGTCTATTGACAAATATGTTTGTTGAGATATGCTGGATATTACCTACAACGTTTAAGCATGGGGTTTTGTAGCTTTTGACAACTGGTCAATAAAGATGCTAAGCAATCATTCTTCCAGGGTTCATGCTTAACAGTTGCCATGGTAGCGCGAAGAAGCAGTTATGTTGTCATACCCTGTGGAAGAGGTGGGGGGGGTGAGCCACTGGTTCATTAGAAGTTAAACTTTAAAAAAAAGGAAGTATTCCACCAGACAGCTTCTTTAAGAATCCAGGGTACTGTGTTAACTTGTTGCCAAAAGAAACAGAAAAGAGCAGAATATCTTGGTTTTCGCAAGTTATAGTTTAATAAAAACGGATAGATAGTTGTCTTGTTTTGAAAAATACAGAAAGGAATTTACACTGTACATTTTATACTTCTTTAGAAACTGTTAGCAATCCATTATGAATCACCTGTCTAAGGAAACAGAGAAAGCCATCTGACTGATTATGGCTCCCTAAATTAAATGTGAAGTTATTCATGTTTCAAATTGCATTCAGTTTTGTTATAGTATTTTTTCTTTTTGTGTGTACATTTTAATTGTGTTTGTTGCTGTTGTTGTTTAATTTAACTGGGTACTTTTACTCATTAGTGTTTTACACACAATTAATCTAACACATTTAAAAGCTGAGTGTTGTGACATTACGTTCATGTAAGACTAAGTTTCTTTGTGCATCATATTATTATTTATCATTTTTATTTTTATTCTTGTTTATAAGAACTGCATGACTGAAAATACTTCAATAATAGATTATTTTAATTTCCAATAAACTTTATGGAAAGATGGAAGGATGACCGAGATGGAAAGATGGCATCCAGTCGGTGGAATCTCAAAACTTAATATTTTGGTTTTCTGGAAAAGAAAATCAATGGTCAACATCTTTTTTATTGTGTTTATTAAACTGGACATTTAATAAAACAAAGATTTATGATGTGTAATTTTACACATCATACAGCTATGTTCATTTAGATAAATGTTTGAGCACCTGATGTGATTTGTCTTCGGCAATCCCTCACCACTACCTCGTGGTGTATTGGTTCTCCCTACGCTGACTTGGTATCCCGCAATCCGCCAGGATTAGCGTCGGGACCGGGAACGACTTCCCGGGCCCTTATCTCCTGCGATCGATGGTGCGACTGGGGAGTCACTAACGAGGGACTGCTGGCGCCCTCATTGATGGTGCCTGGCCCGTTTGGGATTCGTCTTTCGACGGAAAGGTTTTCCTAGCCTACATTATTAGGGCTCTTGATAACTATCTGGCCCGACATGGCACGTTCTTAACCTCTGGTATTCTGTCCTTCTTCGATACTCTCCCTTTACCAGGACTTCACTGATCTCGGATGGATAGTGCGAAAAATAGGGTCACATGCCTGTGCGGTGCCCGACTTTACATTGGCTGCCATCCCCCACTCTCCATTCTCTGCTCTATCCGTCACGGGTATATCTCTCCAACTTTGACTTACCCACCACCCCCACGCGTATGCCCCGGTTACTTTGTGGTTGCGCTTCGGGGGATATCCCTGTTCTTGGGTCGTCCTTCTTCATCATGGGCAATTTCCTCGCCCTGATCCCCTCTTCATCCATAGTTTCGACCCCCCATTATCATACTTTTGTTCCCCTTCACTCCTCCAACCCCAGTCCTCCTTCTCTCTTCGTTATGAGTTGTTTGCACCGAAACTTCCCACCCTTCTCGTACTGCTCCCATCTTTCATTTCGTAGCAGCGCCTCCTGAGTGAACTATCTACCATTCACCGCCCCCCTTCCCTCAACCTCTTGGTCTCCCTACTCCATTCCCGTGGTCTCCTCTCTGCTGTGTAGCTTCCAAGCCCACCCGTCAGTCGCTTTTTCCCCCTCACCCCTTTTTCATATCCCCCTTCCTCCCGCTAACTCATCCCTACTCAACAGTTCCTTTATGAAGGTGATCCGGAGACGCTCGGACGGCGGTCGGGTGGAAGCAGGGCACCGGACCCGGCGCTGGGAATGGGGTGTTTGTTTGAATGTGTTGATGATGTTTGTGAAATTAAGAAAATCATCCAACTAATGAAATAAATTGATTTCTTCTCTTCATTCAAAACAAGCATTATGCCTTATCACTGAGTGGAGAGCCCAAATAAACAAACTCATCTAAATGAAAAACTGAGAAAACAAAAGCAGGCAAATGTTGTCAAATGGATGTTTGGTCATCTGGACACTGGTATCCATGCCATTCTTCCATCTATCCTTAGGCTATCGCATGTGTCGTATCCACTGTTGCCTTCGTTCACAGAGGAACAGAAAAAAAACCCCACAATTTACTTTTGAGTTTCTTCTCAGAATGGTTGTGTGGATCTACAGTGGCAATTTTTTTTAACACACAAAACTACAATCCGTTGCAAAGGTGACGATATTAAAATCAGAACCAGGCAAACAGGAATTCTGTTAAGAAAACAAAGCCCAGTGATCCTTCAAAGATGGAGCCTGATCCTAACTTGCAACATGGCACAAGCGGTCAGCTTCAACATTCCGTACTTACACATTGCCCCACACCATACACCACCAACTGTCCTCAGTGGAGAAGAGAGAGGAAGAGAGGAAAGTAACCAGTGAGAATGGCATGGCAAGTGCATGTAAACTGATCGGGTTCCCATGTTATGCAATGGTGCTGGCATCAGTCGTTATGCAAATGTGCTATATATTAAGATTGGGGAAGTTTTCCAACTAGCTGAGACTGGAAGAAGACTTAGATGAGTGACGAAAAAACGTTTCTCCCACAAAACCTAATGGTCCAGATGAACAGATCAACTTCTGGGATTTCTTACCGGTTTATTGAGCATGCATCAAGACAGTGAAAAGGGAGGTGTGGCCAGGGGGGTGGGGTGTGATAAGCAGCCCTGAGCACAGACTCTGCCTTTTCTCTTTTGGTGTTCGGTAGGAGCATTAAACTAGTACTTACAAGCTCTTCAACGCTGCGCGGGCTTCAACACCACACAGCTCAGGGGCGTTAAAAGTGGTCAACAAACGACTACCACGACATTTTGCCCATTGGTCTCAGTCATCTGTGCTGTTTTATTCCAAGGTGAGGTTTGCGTGCTTTTTGTTTAGTATGGACAGAGGCTGGAATGTGGACTTGTGGGAAAACATGGTGGATACATACAGATGAAGTGAGGCTGCTTTCAAACGTTTTCTCTTGCAAACCTGTTACATGTTTATGACCACTATTTCCACACTGATTCGGTTCAAACTACGTTGCAACCAGTTTACTTAAAGTTTGTCCTCGCTGCCTGGTGTAAGCTGGCCTTTTAAATGTTACATTTTGGTCCCAGTCTTGAGGTTTATCACAATTTGGTAATGTCCTTTCCAAAGATGTATCTTGCCTAAGTCTAGATAGATATTCCCAAAGGTTCCCTTTACTGTTCCAGGTGTAATACAAAATTAGGTTATTGCTTTTATGTTCTCTTAAAGTATACTATGGTGTGTTATATGTATAGTATAGTTTTATTGTGGAGTATCAGAGTATAAAGCAGATGCAATGTGTTATTTTCCAGTTCATATAAAGCGTTATGTAAACAAGTCAGTCTTTGAATGACCATGGTAAAAACAATACATATATATCAAAAGTTTTAATTAAAACAACCAGTGATTGTAAGATGTGATCCTTTGCACTAATAGTGTCACTATGTTTTACCAAAACTTCTTTTAAATGTGGCCTCTCTCTCTTGGGTATGGCCACATTTAATTGTAATCTGATGCTCACAGAAAGAGGCTGCAATAATTCTTCAGTCTCTCGGTTTTTCATCGTGTAAACAGGATAAACCATAGCGGGTTTGAGTATTTCCAGTTCCTATAATGCCATTAAACTGTATAGTATGCTAATCCGCAAGGTAGACGAATAAGGTTGGTTTGGCAGAGGGTGAAAGGTCTGATCTATTCAGAATGGACCCAATTAAAAATATCTGAATTTGTCCATATGTCTCCTGCCCTTTCTGTCTCTCTCAGAAAGAACATGGGGTGCTCATTCATTTCCTGAACAGGGAGTGTTGAATGGTTGTGTCAGAGGTCACGAGCATAGGGAGAGAGACAGAGGATAAGAGTCATATCCCCCCTGTTTATTTTAACTTGAGTTTTTGGCATCAAATTCCATTACTTTTCAGGGAACTCTGTAGACTTCAGTCGCCAGGCACAGGATAAAGAGAACAGAGTTAACAAATCTAGAGGCATCATGGGCCCATGCATGCTCGCAAAGGAATCACTAAGCATTTGACTTAGACTTTTGTTTAATCTATGGATCAAAATGAAGACATCTCAAATGTGGACGGCATTATGTGTTATTTGAATGTTAGCCAGTTAACCTAATGCATGTCTTTGGACTGTGGGAGGAAACCGGAGTACCCGGAGTAAACCCACGCAGACATGGGGAGGACATGCTGACTCCACACTGGTGGAGTCCAAGGTCAGGATCGCACCAGGCTTCTCTTTAGCTAACTGAGCTAACTGCCTGCACCACCATCCTGCCCTATTTGAGTGTGGATTACTTTTTATTTCTAACATTTTAACACTCTGCCCTCCCCACACGTTCTCACAAACTTGTTTTTTTATCTGATTACCAATCATACAGAATCCCATAAGAGGATGTGAGGGTTTTATCTGTAACATATACAGCACAGACACAGAGGAGACAGAATTCAGGGTCTGTTTATAATCACTCCTGTCTCTCTGCTTTACAGTTACTACATAGCACATTTCAGCAGACCAAGCATGTTGGAAAAAAGCCAGGAATTTTTAAAAAGAAAACTATGCTCACATTATTGATTATAGGCTTGAATGTGTATGCTGCAATAATGAAAAAATATGCTGTTAGGATTTGATTTCTGTTACAGCAACATGTTTCGGTATGTAAAAGTCTGTATCATGTGACAGGAGAGTGAAGGATTGGTGCAGAATGGACAAGTGTAGTATGTGGGGTGAATAAGTCAGATTTTTGGCCATTTTATTGATGGACAGGAAATGCCGTGGCAGTAGAGGATATCCAAATCATTTCAATCTTACAACCCATATGTTTCCTTTTAGTGCGAGTTTCTGTACTAGACAATCAAACTCAAGGTCCTTAGAAAGAATATGGCCTTCTGCCTGATTTTATTAAGCCAGGGTGAACCTACTAGGGTTGGTTTGCATTTTATCGGTTACAATTCTGTTTCAGATTCTGCTTATTGATTCAGGTTCTTATTGATTCCAAATTTGATTCCAAAATGGTGAAAAACTGTGCCAAATATTTAGGTGAAAATAATCTTATTTTTATATATATTTCAACTTCAAAAGTAATTTTTTATTTTTAGCTTTTTCCTTCCCATTTTAAATCTGTTAAATAAATTTAACGTGGCTTAATGTACTAAAACATTGACATAGGAACACCAAACTTCTTTTGATTCTGGCGGATCATAAGTATTCTCTACTTCTGAACTGACGAACATCTGGCCCAAAGGGAAGGTAGTCATTTCATTTTTATGTTAAGCATTTTACTTATAATGGGTTTAATGGGAAGGAAAAAGCTTAATATAAAATGATTATTTTCCTTTTGGACCACATGTTCATCATTTCAGAAGTGGAGCCAAACGGAGCCAAGCTGTTGATCGCATCTGAGCGTCCATCTTCTGCAAATGCTTCAACGGAGCGTATCAAAACAAAACTACCTCATAATGACATATGTAATTATATGACACACTGCTCCTGGCAGATAGGTGCCTGCTTAATACAGATGTATTTTTGCACCAAACGTGGCCATGTATATGAAGCATGAAATGCATTAGTAGGAACCGATAGGTGGAATTACCAAAAATTATATTGTAAAGGCCCATAATAAAGTACGAAAAAACATGTTAACACATGAGAAGCATAGGGCTTAGGAATTAACACTACATCTGTGGTGAATTTTGAGGCAATTCGGCAATTTGGAAGGCAAAGTCATTTTGTTTACATTTGACTTCACATTATGAAAGATGGCACAATGTTCTGAAGTTGATTTTAAAGGGTGCAATGTATTTTGTTTTACCAAAATAATACTAGAAAAAATCATCAGAGAATGAATTATATAGTAAGACATATTAATTGGCTGGAAGCTTACGAAGTGTGACAGGCAGGATGTCATAAACATTACAGATCCAATCCTGCTGCTCTTACCTCCTCGCATATATTTTCATTTGTTGCGTTTGGTACAAAATCCCCTTAGAGAAGTAAGGAAGACAGTGGAATGTAGTTAGTGCTCTGGGCTGAAGATCAAAAGGTTAAGGGTTCAAATCCTCGAGCCATTGAGCAAGCCCCTCAACCCTCTCTACTGCAAGAGCACCGACTTTGGATGTCATTGCATTCTGACCCAAATTGGGCTAGCTGTGACATGCCAAGAGAGCAGTTTAGTTGACGATTGAATAATGACGATGAATGTTAATCTTTATACATTGTACATTTTATACATTGTACATTTTCATACAACTTCATCTACAGAGATTCCAAGAAAAGTACTGTGTATGTGTGTGTGTATGTGTGTGTGTGTGTGTGTGTATGTGTGTGTGTGTGTGTGTGTGTATATCTAATCCTATCTCTCTATATAATATATATCTATATATCTATCTCTCTCTATCATCTCTCTATATATCTCTATATATTGTTGTGTGTGTGTACTTTATGAATATAAGTACGTACATGGTATTCATATTTGTAGTTTTAATTTGTTGATTGCCTCTTAAGCCTGTTATAAAATTTATACCTTGTAGCCGTGAATTTAGAGAGTTCTGTAAGACTTCTGGACTAAAAGGCATGGTGTCTTTATTAACAATTAATCTCACCCCCCTGATGTAGCCCCCCTTTGTACATGCAATGTAATTGTGATAAATGTTTTTAGGGTCTTTCTGTGTTTTAATGTATTTGGTATTACTGCTTACTTTGCTTCCATATGATGACAGTATCGCTGCACAAAAAGTATGCATAATCATAATCAGAGCAGTGTACATATAAGAGATTTGAGAGGTTTGTTTGACTATGGGACATAGGGTTTGAACTCAACATTCCACAACAAAATGGCCAATGTTATCAAAGATAAGGCCTGCAAACTGGTGTAATTCTGAGAATGAGCACTGTGACCATAATTGCGTGACTTAAAATTTTTTGTTCAATTAAGTGTAAAAGTGCGTAAAGTGGCACGGTTTGATTGTCATCTCTGAGTCAAATCTACCAGGTTTTATCTGCATCTGTATCAATTTTCTCCATGTTCTATGGTTTCCTCCCAAAACATCCCACTTTTGGCTACTATAAATTGCCCCTAGTATTAAGTGTGATGGACTTTAGCTTAGTCCAGAGTGGCGGATCCAGTGGCTCCAGGATAGGCTCCAGAAACACAACCACCCTCACCAAAATAATAATTTTTCTTTTTATTTGTGGGGTAATATAAAGCAATTATGCCTCTGTCTACAGAAATACCTTATCAACATGACCCTGGCAGTTATTATTGCTGTGTAAATGAGACTTGGAATGCTGCCTGAGTAGTGAAACACATCCCTAGGATTAATGACTTCTCTTTGTTTTTGCACCCTTCTCTAGTTTCCTTTGGCCAGAAAGCACCCATCCTATTCCCATTCTTAAAGCAATCCTGAGCTGGGCTGTTCAAACTGGAAAAATGACAGGGTACTTGAAAATTTGAATGTAATGTATGGATGTGAGTGATATGGGTTGATTTTTATGTTTTTTGTTTGTTTTTGGGGTTTTTTTGTTTGACAGAATAGAGGAGAGACTCTGCTAAGGAATGGGGCGGGGGTGAACGTGGAGGTGAATGAGAATAGCATATGTGGGGGAAGGGCCGAAGGGGACTATGTGGGGGTCTGGAATCTTCTTGTAAGAGATTAGGCTGTTTTTATACCACAGACATAAATATGTGTGTAGCCTCTTTCATTTATCTATCTATCTAATCTAAGTGTGTGTATATGTGACTTCCTAAACAAAACAAGAACTATTAGAGTTAGTAGGGTAACTGTAAGAGTTAGTAAGGCATTGACCCTAACATTTCCTAAGAGGATGTTAGTACTTTTCACATGAGCACCCACTTGGCAGTGTGGGACCAAATGTGAGATTCTCTGGAGGGGACCTTGAGGGCCTTAGGGCCCTTGGTCATGTCAGGTCATGCCTCCTCCCATGCACTTTTGGCAGAGTGGGACCTTGTTTGGTTCCAGTGACTCACAAGTGACCATGTTTGGGGTCATTGTCCTACTGGGGACTTTGGTGCCCTTAATCATCTCGACCCACACTTCCTTGATTGCCCAACCCAGTATTGGAAAACTGGGAACAAGTTTAGGGCCCTGTAGGGGATGTCATGCCATGCTCCCATACTCACTTTGGACAGGGTGAAACCAAGCTGGGGTGTCAATAAGTGTTTTCACACCAGTTCTAGAGACTCATTTGGGAGGAACTTTACCCCATCTTTTTTGCAGGGCTTTATTTGGTTTGCATTCGCACCGTGAATAGCAATGCTGTGTGACACTGAAGTCACGCAAATTTAGCACGAGTCATGCGCAACACTCTCAAGCGAAAGTATGCACTTCCTATGCACTGTGAAAAGTACCTACCTTGATGTAGGAGCTAAAATGTCCCTGTACACAATGTTGTAAGGAGTTCAAACGTCCCTCTGGTGCAAAAGTGCCTAATGCTCTGTTTTGAAATTTGAAGCCTCTAAGGTAACAAAAACTCTGATCAGGGTGGGACCAAGATTTGGGCCCACAGGGAATCTAGGGGTCCTTGGTCATGTCAGGCCACACCCCCCTCATCAGATAGCAACATATTGGTGCATTTACATAATGTGCAGCATAACAAGATAATGGGAATGTTTTTCTTTGGTAACTTGGTTTCCATGTCTACTATTTGCCTCTATTCCATTTTCACTTTCTTCTAGAGTGGCCACATGGGGTGCAGGAAAATTAGATATAAACAGAGCTTTAATTTGAGCAGTCCTATGGTTTTCCTAAATAGACATAATTATGCAAACAATAGGACCAAAGGCACACACCCAAACACTAGAATTAAAATCACATGTACTGTACAAGAGTCCTGACTCATACAGACCAAGTAAAAATGCTTCACATAGCAGAAAGTTGTTAGGGCATATTTCCACTATATACGTAGATACAAACTGGCCCAAAATTAACTAATAAAACTTCATTGTAGTTTAAGTTCATTTTCCACAAGTGTGAGAGTCCTATGTAATGATCCTCATAAGAACTTGAAAAAACACAGTAATATTATCATCATGACTAAATTCAAAATGAGAGCATGTCTATGGTTGGAGCTGATTCACCTCCATTTAACTCATGTTTTTGTCCACATTAGCTCCATGACACATGCAACAAAATACTAAAAATACAAATTTCTTATATTTTTCTAGGCAAAATTATTTTATAGTGAACAAGCTGAGTGAATTTGACTGAGAGGTGCACATGTATCAACATGCAGTGACTGTACTATTAAAAATAGAAGACAGCATTTAGCTGTTTTGTTAATTATCACACCTAAAACCAGGCACAAAGCTTGTTGACATTACTGAGAAACAGCACGGGGCACAGCTTCCTGACTGAACCCTGTCCAAGTTGCAGTATTATGCCTTTAGGAATGTGTGAAGTTTTGCCTTAAAAAGGTATAAATATGCTTTCAGTATGTTAGACACTCCCCAGACACCAGATTGACATTGCAGAAAGCAAGTGGTAATTAATCACAGTAATTCAGCAGTCCAGCATAAGAAAATTTAATTTATCCACTTTGAAAGCAGCTTGAAGAAATTGGCTGCTGATGTGAGCAAAACGCAAGATGTCAGTAATTGAAATGGCATAATGAAGAGCAAAGTATAGAAGAACTTGGCGCAAAAGCCCCGTCTGACAGCACAGAATGAGTGTAGTTTATTTGGCTACTTCAAACACCTTGGATGTTGTGTCCAACTCTACAAACACAATTCAGAGAGGACCAGGGCTAACTACAAGAAGGTATCCGAGCAACAGCAGTTAACATTCTTCAGGCTAAAATTAAGTTTGTTTTGACAAGGATTTTTTTTTTTTATCCCCAATCTGGCACAAATAATCAGGTGCATAAGGTTTCAGGCTGCATCTGCCCAAATGACTAGAGAAGGTGTCATGAATGTTTAAAAGTGCAAAATAGCATGGCAATCTGACACAATGATAGATGCTCAACATGTTAGGGTTAGGTGCATCCTCGCCAGGAATGCCTTAAGCATAACTGGGGGTGTAAGCATATTGTACATTATGCAGAGGCCTACACATATAATGGATTGACACGTGGTTGTATAATTCATACAATGGCAAATTTCCTCAATTAAATATTCAGTTGATGTTATAATAATAGTAGGAGAGGACAAAATATCTCAAATACATATTTAAAGACAATGTTATTTCTGATGCTGTGCATACAGGAGGTGATGCAAGTAGTAAGGAGAAAATACTGGTTTGTGACTACCGTATTTTTCGGACCATAAGGCGCACTTGAAATCCTTTAACTTTCTCAAAAATCGACAGTGCGCCTTAAAATGCGGTGCGTCTAACGTATGAATTAATTCTGGTTGTGCTTTCTGACCTAGAACCGATTGTAGATGGTACACGGCACTCATAAATCTGTCAAAATGTTTTAGCACGGTCTTGGTAAGTTACGAAGCTTACAGCCACCGTAGTGCGCAGCATCGCGGGGTAATAAGGTATGTGCTTCAGCATTAGGGTACGTGCATTCATTCATTCATTTTTCGAAGCGGATTTCAAACTCAACGCTATCAGTCACGCAGTACAACATGGACATAGAGCAGCTGCGAGAGAATTCAACATTAACGAATCAATGATACGGAAGTGGAGGAAGCAAGAAGACGCCCTGCGCCAGGTAAAGAAGACCAAACTGAGCTTCTGAGGGAACTTAGAGTTTTGTTTCATTTCATGCGTCTTATAACCCGGTGC
>JAJAGP010000809.1:152571-288755 GCA_025084515.1 Ancistrus triradiatus | reverse complement strand
TTTTGAGTCTTGGTCCTCCCAAGGTTTCTTCCTAGAACTAGGGAGTTTTTCCTTGCCACTGTCGCCCTAGGCTTGCTCAATTTGGCATTGGACGTAGTTATTAGGAGATAATCTAAACTTGTAAAGTTGCTTTGAGACAATGCTCCATTGTAAAAAGCGCTATATAAATAAATCTGACTTGACTTGACTTGACTTAAACATGCTTAAAACTCTTAGATTGACCTAAAGTTGGGCAAATCTTTAACATAAAGCCTGTTTAATAAGAAAGTGTTGAAAATCTCATTGAATAATGTATTGAAAGTGAAAACCAAAAACAAAATGGTTAGTCCATTGGTGCTGATATGCAGCTCAGTCAGTTTGCCTGGTGCATGGTAGCCCAGCATCTGAGGGAGAGTATCATACAGCATGTCACTTTTTTATGGAAAAATCAAAATTAAATTTTCAGAATGTAGTTTCTGCTGAATGTGTATTTATGTGTATTAACAGATTCCCATTGAGTCGAAAAATCATAAAACAAACCATCGTAAAACTGGGAGAACACTTTAACATAATATGGTAGTGTAATGCATTTACATGTTAAATATTTGATAGAATCTTTTCAGTGCACTCTACACATGGAACATAACAATAACAACCAAATTGCCCACTACAACTATTTTGTTTTGATTATTTAAACGTTGCAATACTTCGTAGATCATGTTAGTGAAACAGCTATTCACATGAACTTAAACTAGGACTTAATTGTTTTGCTGTCGCCTTGCATCAAAAGTATATTATGAAGTCGTCCTTTTTAGGTGACATTACTAAACCCTTGCTGAATACATTTCTCAGTAGCACGGGGAATTAGGGGAACATTTTATTCAGGCATCTGTAGGGATACCTCATGGCCGCTCCACATACTTGTTATTTCTCCTCTCTGGCAAGAGCAAATGGAAGGGGTGGTTAAAGAATGATATATGTATCTGACATTCGAGGAAGAGCACAGCCTGCAACGCAGAAATTTGAAAAACACCAGAAGACCTGCAGTGATCTCTAGAACCTGTTGAAGTCTGTTCATGTCATAACTACAAGAAAAGCATTGGAAAAGTGGTATTAATGGAAGTATATCACTGAGAAAATCAATGCTCCCCCAGCCCAGACCTAAACCCAACTGAGATGATAATGCAAGACGTCTCTAAAAACTCTAAACGTCTAAACTTCCACCATTATACCATTGCACATGCCTAATCAGTCAATACAGGAAATGCTATTCCTTAGCAGTTATTACTGTAGCAGTTATTATAGAAAAGATTGAGAGGTAAATCAATAACACATTACAATTGTATGATATTAATTTAGATAGAATGTGTCTGGTATAATGGCAGTCAAAATCAGCCCACATTTAATAATTCATTTAGAAATCTTGTACATCTAAAGGGTTCACAAACTTCCTTTTTTGCAAATGTAGTTCTTGTTATAATGCTTTAAAGGAAAATGCTTTTTGAACATCTGCATCTAAGGCAACCCTCCTTTCTGACTGTGTATTGACATACCAGATCTCCTCCTTCTGTCTTTCATTATCTTTAGTAAATAATGTTCTTCGCAGAAATGACAGGGCACACCTGTAGTTGTGTGTCAAATAAAAATGAATAGTACCACATGTCTAAAATATCATACAGTATTTACACTAAACCAGAAGCTACTTTCATGCAATAAAAAGTGCCTGCCTTCACGAAGCTTCAGAAAGTATTATATCCATCAAAATGCCAACTTAACTCATAATAACTTATCCTAATAATGATGCACTTATTAAAGTATAGTAAAAAAGCATTCAGTTTTTGTTCCACTCTAAATTGCGTTTCTTTATCTGTGTTTAAACCCATTTCTTCAGTTGATAGGCAAAATACTATTGTAGTTGTCAAGCAAAATAAAAAATCCATCAGTTCTCTGATTGTCCATGGATTGTATTTTCATGTCCACACACATATATGTTTTACGTTTTACATTTAAGTCATTTAGCAGATGCACTTATCCAGAGTGACTTACAACTGATGCAGTCTTACAATCCAAGCAATTGTGGATTAAGGGTCTTGCTCAAGGACTCAACAGTAGCAGCTTGGCAGTGGTGGAATTTCAACTTTTGACCTTCTGGTCCATAGTTCAGGACCTTAACCACTAGGTTAACAGACTGGGTACACACATTTTAGTGTTGGTTGTACTGGCCTAAAGCATACAACCGCTGAACTTTTGAGTGATTGTCTGGAGAGATGAATCATGCTTAGTTATCTCACAGTTTGACTGGAGAGTTTGGGTTTGGTATCTATTCACTGACTTTCTTATTTGCTTAATCCTGAACAGGGTCATGGGAGAGCATAGGGTGGCATAGGGTGCAAGGCAGGAACAACCCTAGACAAGGCGCAATTTAATACCATTTTACCATCATTTTTTGATGATCAAGTAATACAGATGGCCCCATGTCATCATGGCATCCCAAAATATAGGGCAAGATAACTGCTAATAAGCTGTGCTTACATTTGTTATTGAAATATAATAATCTCAATTTTAATAGTAATGTATTACCCCTACATATTCCAGTGTCTAGTCAGTCTTCTTAGATGTATGTAGACTTATGTAAGTAGATGCTAACATACAGTCTCGGTGGTGCCCTCTGGCCAGGTGGTGACTCGTTTATAGGCACGATAAGCTGTGTCTAAGCAAGAGAAGGCCAGCTGTGGATTCATCCACAGTGACTCCTGCTGGTCCTGTCTTGGGCAAATTTATTCCTGTGCCCTGAGTTTTTCAGAATAGGGCCGGTACCCACAACAACCCTGAAGTGATTTTAAATCATGAATCACACATACACACCACATATAAATACACTTACTGGCCACTTTAGTAGGTTTGTAAGTAAGTTTGCCTAGTAACTTGCCTTTTGCTTTCAGAACTGCCATAATTATTCATTGTCATGTTCACGAACGCAGTTTAAGATGACTTGTCCTTTGTGCATTATCCTGTTGGAATTAGCTATCAGAAGGCGGTACACTGTGGTCATAAAGGAATGGACATGGTCAGCAACAATACTCAGGTACACTGTGGCATTTAAATGATGCTCAGTTGGTATTAAGGGGTCCAAAGTGTGACAGGAAAATATCCCCTACACCATTACACCACCAGCAGCCTGAAACATTGACATAAGGCAGGATGGATCCATGCTTTGATTTTGTTTACAACAAATTGTGATCCAAATGTCGTAGCAGAAATCGAGACTCATCAGACAAGGCAGCATTTTTCCAATCCTCTATTTATTGTCCAATTTTGGTGGGTCAATGTGTGTATGTATATATAACTGAGGTATGTATAACTGAGGAATGTATATACAACTGAGGAATCTTATCCTGCTCTATTGAAGATGTATTAGCTAGAGGTTGCTTAAGCAGGCCCAACTCTTAGTGTCTTCCTTATATAAACATAACCCATGCAATGAATCTTTCACCCTGCAGAACCTGCCAAATAGACCTCAGAGTGAGATACAGAGCAAGAGTAAGGGGGTGGGGGCATAATATACATTAGTCACTGAGGTCATATAACAGTTCCACATTAAATATGGGGAAATTGAGGTCTTTTGTCTTGACAAATAACCTTTTTAATGGTGTCAGTATGCTATATGGTGGTGCAGCAGATTGTGTTGGTAGTGCACAGCTCCTGAGACCTACACTGGAGTCTCTGGTCTGTTAAGTAACACCACTAGGTGGTCTGTCTTCTCTCATTTGGCACTAAATGTGAGTGTGAATGAGTGTGAGTATGTGATCTACTGTCCAGAGCGTATGTCCACTGGGCCATTGTTTTCTGCTGCGGAGCTGCCAGGATTTCACTTACTTATAAATATAATGAATTATGGAATAGCTTGACATGCTCTTGAATGTTCTTGGATGTAGACATACAAATTTGCACATTATACAGACTTGCAATTTTGCTGGTGAAAATTTGAGTAATGTTCAAGTGAGGGGTGAAAAATGAACTTTCAAGTGATGGGTGAAAAGGAGCTATACTACCTTCCACCTTCCTTCAAAATGAATGACAATCCATTTAGAAAAAGTCTATATGAATGTATAGAAAATACTGTCATGATTCCTACTACTTCAGCTGTAGAGTCTGGCTTTTGACTAGGGTTGGGTATCATCTACATTTTATCTATTCCGGTTCTGATTCAGATTGTGCGTATCGATTCCGGTTCTTATCGATTCCATGTTTTGACTCCAAAATGGTGAAAAATATGTGCCAGATGTTTAGGTATAAATAATATATATTTGAACTCTGTGGTTCATGTGTTTTAGCCTTTTCATTGTTAACAAGAAATGGGTATCACAGGCTGGCTGTACTGGATATGCTAGCGAGGTTCTAGGGTCTGTGGAGCTGGCTAATGCCTGAGAGTCTAAAACGCCCAACGTAAGCAAAGCTTAATCTGGCTTAATGTGCTAAAACAATGAGCTAGGAACACCAAACGTCTTTACATTACTACTCTGTACTGCTAAAATGACCAAACTGTGATCCAAAAGGAAACTAATAATTATTACTAAGCTTTTTTTTACCCTTACAGCATTTAGCAGACACCCTTATCCAGAGCGACTTACAATTGGTACAGTTTTACAATCCAAGCAATTGTGGGTTAAGGGTCTTGCTCAAGGACCCAACAGTGGCAGCTTGGCAGAGGTGGGATTTGAACCCTGGTCCAGAGTCCAGTACTTTAACCACTAGGCTACCACATTTGCTTTTTTTCACATAAGTTCGGTTTAATTGGGAATAAAAATAATGGGACTGTGGTAGCCTAATGGTTAAGGGACTGGACTCTGGACCAGAAGGTCCAGGGTTCAAATCCCACCTCTGCCAAACTGCCACTGTGGAGTCCTTGAGCAAGACCCTTAACCCACAATTGCTTGGATTGTAAAACTGTACCAATTGTAAGTCGCTCTGGATAAGGGTGTCTGCTAAATGCTGTAAATGTAAATGTAAATGTAAAAAATCTGAACATAAAAATGATTACTTTCCTTTGGGATCACAGGTTCATCATTTCAGCAGCACAGAGTACTCATGACCAGTAGTATTTGAGGGAAGTTTGGTGTTTCTAGGTCAATGTTTTAGTACAATAAGCCATGCTAAGCTCTTTCCTTTTAAATGTTAAGTATATGAATATAGGTTTTTAGAGTATATAGGTTTAAATGTTAAGAATAAAGCTTAATGTAAAAATTGTTACAGCAACAGAGAGTACTTATGACCAGTAATTGGTTACAGATGTTTGGTGTTCCTATGTCATTGTTGTAGTACATTAACACTCAAAGTGCCGGGCCAGTAAGACCTTAATGCCATGTCAAGCTTTGTTCACGTTAAGCGTTTTAGACTCCCCCAGCAGCATAGCTAATGCAGCATTTGCTCTAGGAGACCACAGTCAGTCGAATACGGTACACTGCTGAAGATCACTGAGTGCGTTTACATGCATACTTAGCAACCAATCAATAACCTCAGAGAAATATGTGACAAACTTCAAACTTTAATATTAAATAATCAAATTATTCATTTTCTCGAATATATACTGTGTTTCAGGGTTTCCACAAAGTGTTATATAGCCATTTTGCTGCCTTTAATTCCGTGACTTGTTTAATTCCGGGGTTGCCAGATCCAGTGAGAAAAAAACCACTAAAGTCAATGGAAAAAGTGGTCAAATACACCAAAGGCTATAGAATATGCCAACCTGGCAACAATGGTGGAAGGCTCGTGCACATGCGCAGTCTGAAAACACCGATTATAATTGGGTTACTGGTATACATGCTACAAGTACTCTGATTATTAGCGCAAGAGTCAGCTCTCTTTATCGGATTTCTAAATCTGATTTCTAGATCGGAGTATGCTGTATACATGACTACTTGAATAATCAGGTAACTGCAGAAATCCTACTATGATTGTTTTATTAAGTGCATGTAAACTCACTCAATACCTTGCTGGTGCCTTCGATTTTTTGCCACGTTGGAGGTGCAACCTCCTTTACAACAGTTCAACTTTCCACACATATTGCATTTAGGCTTTTTGTTTCCTATCACAGTAGAGCCAAACCTTTGAGTGCTTTTGAGCATCCCATCTTCTGCTAATGCTCTAGTGGAGCATATCAAAACAAAACTACATGTTGACATATGTGATTACATGGCTTCCTGGCTGATAGGTGCCTGCTTACAGATTTTTTGCACTAATTGTGGCCATGTATTTGAAGCATAATATGCATTAGCAGGAACTGATAAGTGGAATAAGAATTCTATTTTTAATGGGTAATACCCAACCCTACACTTGACTGTTATTTTTGGAATATTATTTTTGGTATTATATTTGTTCCTGCACCCTGAGGGAGGGATTGAAATGATGTACCATGTACCATAAATATCAGGGCGAATAATGCTGTCAATCAGCCAGGACTCTGTATTAGGAGAGGCTAAATATGGAGTTACTGTGTTGACAGGCTTAACATCTGCATCAAACTAGCAGAAATAAATAATCCAGGATAGAACAAACAAACGCTTGAAAAAACTAGAGAGTGTAAAGTGTAAGAAACCCAGAGAGATGAAAGATTGCATGTGCTCATTTAGTGTGTTTTACAACTGTGATGGCGGAGAGAGATATATATATATATTAATATATATATATATATATATATATAATATATACACACATTTATTATATATATATATATATATATATATATATATATATATATATATATATATATATATACATATATATATATGTGTGTGTGTGTGTGTGCGCATGTTGTGTGAATGTGTGTCGGGGGTTGCGGTGACTATCCCCAGAGTCGTCGGCCTGTGTTTATTAAGGATGTAGTGGGTTGAGTTGAAGCACAGATGACCACAGGAGCTGGAACTAGAGTAACAGTTCCTAATCCTAGCAAAATAAAATCAAACGGCTGTCACTTTCCTGTCTCCTCTTTTTGAAGTCTTCTAGCAAAGGCCCTACTTCTCCACAAAAGATGATATTTCGGGTGGTCATAACAGAGGACCCTTCCTTCCAGTAAGGTATCATAAGAACTGGAGATAATGGTTTGCCCCAGTTTCATTTTACTGGGGACTGACTCATTAGCACACTTTTTGTGTGTGGAATGAATCTTCATATGGGTTAATGCTCCTATCTAATGTATTGGGGTCAAATAGAAAACAATCGACAGATATTGTAATTGAAGAAAACAAATGAGACTTTTGTTATAATAAAAGTGTCACTTCAAAAGTTAAGTGAGGTAAATTAGCAGGGGTTCTTTACACTACAGTAACCTGTTTGTATCCTGAATCCTGATGTGTCATCTGCCACATCCATGTATAATGAAACACACTCCCCAGATAACATCCACAATTGATTATGTCCTATCCATGTTGTTGTGTGTTCTCTAATTGTAGAAGCAAGCATTTTCTAACACATTATAAAACCATTCTATTGTATAGTCAGTTGAAATACTATGGGAATGCTCATTACCAAGACTTGAAATACAGATTTAATTTTTACATATACACTGGTACCTTGGAACTCGTCGAATTCAGTTCTCTGCACATTTCGACTAGAAAGATTTGTCTCGGTTCTTTCTCAGTACTCGGCACACTTGCTTAAACTTATGAGTTGAGCCACATGACTGATTTCAGCCAAACTCGATTCATGATTCAATACACAGTGATTCAGGTTCACAATAATCCTTTCTCAGCACTTACTCTGCTCTGTTTATCATGTTTTTCTTTACAACCTTAAGTAATAAAAACGTCACATTTCTAATGACATCAAAATCCTTAGTTTTGTTATAATCTAACATACCATTTGAGTGATTAGTGTGTAGCCTGCTAGCAAGCTAGCTAACAATGACTTGGCGCATCAACAAAAATGGCAAGCTGGAATAATAAGTAATTACTTTATGGGTTTTTACACCATGGCAGCTAGTCATTTAACATCATTGAAACAAACCAGATCCTTACTCCAATAAAAAGCTGGCTGGCCTGTTATCTGTCCCAGGATTGCGTGTGCGCTTTGGGATGTAGCCTTAGCTTAGCCTGTTTGCAACCTAGATAACAATAGTCTCTAAATTTGGCAAATCAGTAGCAACACAAGTGGCAAACTTACAGTTATACTTATTACTTTCAGTTGCTTTTGACACCTTGATAGCTGGTTATCTAACATTAGTGAACTAAAGCTGGTTGATCTGGTATGTGCAGATGTGCAAAAGCATTAACTGTCAGCACCAGGCTTCACTATGCATTTGCAGTTGTCACACGGCTCACACACTACATGACAAAAAAACAAATCAGTCACAGTATCATCCAAAGGCTTGACTGTAGACATACATTGCACTAACCAAGGCAATAATAATAACAGAACTGTACATGGTAAGCCAAGCGTTGAGCTTACAATGACGGCTTGATAAGTTCTGCATTGTGGCTTTGGAGGTTCTGCTACTAACTTGAAATGGTGAACTGGTCTGTAAAGCTAATTTGGTGTGTCTGGATTTAAATGGGTTTTACACGTGTCGGGTTATGTGCTACGTATTCTAGCATTTCAGGTAGCCTCACTGTAATAGCACTGAGGAAAATACATGAGGAGGGAAACATCCACTGTGTTAAAAAATATTAGCAGCGTTAATAGCAAATGGTAGCAGCATGACAGCCCCGACATGGAAGCCTCTGCTGCCTGTGCTGAGCTCTGAGACTGCAGTAAAGAACTGACCTCAATGGAAAAGAATTCAAAGCCTCTCTCCTCCCCTTCTTTCCTCTCCCTTTTAATTCAAGCAATATGTCTTCTGCTTCACTTCTCACTGTGCTGAGGAATAACGCTCATTTAATGATGACCTGCGCTTTATTTTTTGGTTTCTTTTATGTTTCTGTTTAGCATTGTGCATCAAAGTCTCTGTTTATCTCTCTCTCTCTCTCTCTTTCTCTCTCTCTCTCTCTCTCTCTCTCTCTCTGTGTGTCTGTCTCTGTCTCTCTCTCTCTGTCTCTGATTGAGTGGATATTCTTCTAGGCTCAATGCGTCATCATGCCACGTTATAGGAAAGTTGCAATTTTACTCTTCCTCCCACCTTCCAGCATCATTTTAGGAATTTAAACAAACCAGGACAGCACAGTTAGGAAGATCTTAGGCGGATGGCTAACAGTCCTTTAAATGTGTAGAATTACACATAGCATAGCATGGAGTTTTTTTAATGTTTTCTCTGTATAGGTCAAGGTGTGACTGCATTATGCCTGTTTCTAAAGCATTTTCCTTAGTACCAGCAACATGTGTACTAAGGTGGATTTTAGAGAGTTATATAGACAGAGGAAGAGAGTGAGTGTAATGGTAAGGAACATGGCTATTTTAAAATATATAACCCATTCCTTACATTTCTGTGGTGTGGTCAAGGCAAAATTCTCTCTACCTTTTTTCCAAAACACAACTGGCAAAGCTATTATGGAGACTTTTTCAGAGCGGAAGTAGATTGCCAGGCCATTTAGTTTGGTCTCTGGGCTGATTCAGGCCTAACCAGCAGGACAGGGAGCAAGGTGGGAACCAACACTAGACAGGGTGGCAGTCCATTGAAAGGCACACATACACACTCACTCACTTTGGGACCCTTTAGAGATGCCAGTTGATCTCATGTCTTGTGGGAATGTGAGAGAAAAGCTGAGTACTCAGAAGAAACCTATGGACAAAGGGAGATCATGCAACCTAGACACAGGTAGCAGCTGGGCCTGGACACCAACTTGAGTCTCTGGAACTGTGAGGTGGCAGCGTGAACCACTGCGCCACTGTGTGGCCCAACCAGATGACTGTCAACCTTAATATATTGTACTGGTTGCTTTATCTTCTAGGTGGATGGGCTACTGTAAATTTTCCTGTCTGATCAAGAGAAAACAACACTTTGTGAGTATGAATAAGTGAATGAGTGAGTGTATCCAGTCCAGTCCAGTCCACTGAGTGAGTGTCCATTACAACTGCAACCAGGTTAAAGTGGATAATGAAGAAGTATGAATGCACTGCGTAACATTTAGTCTCATAAACTATTCATTTATCATAATAGGTTTGTATAAAGACAAGAATTTGTTTAAACGTAAGTGGACAGGACCCAGTGGAAAAATATGTACACAGGATGATCTCAGCAACCTCAAAGGGATAAACTGAAAGCAGATAATATCAATAATCTGATTTATTTATTAATGTATGATTTATTTATTTCTATATGACCACAGAGCATTATCTCAAAGCAGCTTTACAACTCTCTAGACCCACAGTCCCAATTGAGCACGCCTATGGCGACAGTGGCAAAGGAAAACTCTCCAAACATGATGAGGAAGAAACCTTGGGAGGACCAAGGCTCAAAAAGGGACCCAACTTCCTTGGGCAGCCTAAATGTTATATGTAAGAAATAAACTAAGTTACCAAAATAATACATTTATTATAGTAGTTTAAGCTAAACTATATAAGCTAAAGAGCTAAATTAAAAAAATTATAGACTACAAACTCAGAGATAATACAATACAGTGAAGAATATAATCAGAATAAAAGAAAATAAAATCGAGAATATAAAACAAAAGTATATATACTAAATAAACTAATAAATAGAATGAAATAAATAATATGAGTGAGTCTCTTTGCATTGTTTTGTCCAGGAAATAGGGTAATTGTAGATTGTTTTGTCCTCTGGCTGGTAACAGTTTTGCTGGCATGGAATCTCAGTAAATGGGAGGAGTGGAGGGTTGTAGTCTGAGTAAAGGTATGGGATCTGGAACTGGTACTGGAAGAACAGCTCAGAGAGAAAACAGAATATGTAGATAGGGATGTTAAGAACCCTGAGTCTATAAACAGAATACATTTTTGCCAAGTGTAGCATGAAGTTCCTGCAACTATAACAGCACAGCTAGAAAGGGAAGGAAGGAAATAATTAGATCTACACTCATTGGCCACTTTATCCATGCTAATACTGGGTTGGACCCACTTTTGCTCTCAGAACTGCCTTAATTATTTGTGGCGTTGATTCAACAAGTTGCTGGAAACATTTCTCAGAGATTTTGGTCCATATTGACAAGATAACATCACACAGTTGCTGCTGATTTGTCGCCTGCACATCCATTATGCAACTCTCCCATTCCAGCACATTCCAAAGGTGCTCTATTGAATTGAGATTAGGTGATTGTGGGAGCTATTTCAGTAATGTGAACTAATGTGATGTTCAGATTTGAGCTTTGTGACATAAAACATACTGCACGTTAACTCGTTCTTATTGTTTAATTATGCACATAAAGTATATAGCAATATTAGGATTACCATGCTTAAGGAATATTTTTAAATATCAAACTTTACAATCAAACTTTATGTATGAAATGATATTGATATTTACTTCTGTACTGACACTCAGACCTTTTAAGGATATTTGCATATTGGATTCTTTTTACAGACTTTTTTGAAATATATTTCTTGTACAATTCTATGTTGTTATTTCTAAGCATACAACTGAACTGAAATACAGTCTTAAACAAAAATATTCATTCTAAGCATTTTATTTCTTTGAACATAGCCATTAATTGCAAAACCAGCTGAGTCCAGCTCAGGTCAGTCAGTGACCATATGGTGGCCTTTCTGGTGAACCTGGCACACAGATCTCTTTAATACAGAATTTCTGTTGTGTGCAGGATGAGCAGTTATCATACAGTGCCAGTTAGAAATCTTAGTCTTTTAGTCTTTAAAGAAACAAAAGAATAACAATTTACTGATGCTTGGCAAAAAGAACTGTCTCTGAATTGCTGAAAAGACATCTGGAATATGCCTCTATAAATTATATCATCTTTACTTTATGAACTATTAAATATCTCCTTTGGTATTGTTCATTGGTAATATTGGCATAAATGAAAAATACACTGCAGAAGAGCACACAGCTTGTGATGTTTAATGTAAGAAATTGAATATTCATCGAGTGCAAAGAGCCCTGCATACTGTAAATAACTGTGCAGTTGCCCGTGAAGTCAGTAGTAAGAACTGGATCATAAAAGAGAGAAGCTGCAGTTTAGCATAGTTAAAATCTGCTATTGTCTTGTCAAACTGGGCTCCATCCAGGCGAGACGTGGCTGTGAGTCGATTCCAGAGAGCTACTTCCTGCTTAGCACCTGCCAATAGAATTGAGGAAGATATGTAGGCGGTCCAAAAGCACAGCAAATCCCTGAGGGTTTTTCTATTGGTTTCATCCTATGACTGATTTTTCAAGCAGAGGGAGTTTAGTTTGATCTGGAGTTTGATTTCACCCTAATATTTCAAGGATTTTTTCCTTGCCTTTTATTTCTTGAGCATCCATTCGTCAATTTAATTAAAGTCTGTGTGAAATACCCAGTCATTCAGGAATTAAATCTTTTTCTAAAAAGAAAGATTGAGTAGTGCTGCGACAAAACTGTGAGGTCAGACAAGAACAAGCATAGCTAAAGCCAATGGCTGATTGAAGGGTGTAAGCTTTTTATGTGGAACTGTGACTGTAATTTACAGCATCTTAAATGTCACCTTCAAGGGCACAAGCGCACAGAATAAAAAAAAAAATAGAATTACAAGACAGAAGAAAGAAACTGTATTTTGATGCATAAGTAAATTCTTTTAAGAATTTCTGGGAATGTCTTTTAATAACGAAACTACTGTATGTGCGATACACATTGGTAGAAGGCTCAGAAACACAGGAATGCAGTAACGTAAATAAATAAACACATGAATAATAATAATAACTAGATCTGCATTTCCTGAAAGAACTACAACAGTGCTTACTATGTGGCAAATAGAAAGAATGTGGCTTGTGTCCCAATACTTTTGGTTATGTGTGGGTTTGTGTTCCAATACTTTTGGCCACGTGTGGGGGCATGTCACAATACTTTTGGCTGCGTGTGGGGGCATGTTCCAATACATTGGCTGTGTATGAGGCCATGTCCTAATACTTTTGGCTGTGTGCAGTGGGGTGTCCTGATAGCTTTTGCTGCATACGGGGGTGTGTCCCAATGCCCGATACTTTTTGCTGCGTGCGGGGGCATGTCCCAATACTTTTGGTCACATGTAGGGGTGTGTCTAAATACTTTTGGCCCCGTGTGTGTGTGTGTGTGCATGCGTGTCCCAATAATTTTGGTCGCATGCGGCTTTGTGTCCCAATTTTTTTTGCCATGTGTATGCCTGTCCAAATTATTTTGGCCACATGCGGGTTTGTGTCTAAATACTTTTGGCCCCGTGTGTGTGTGTGCGTGCATGTCCCAATAATTTTGGCCGCATGCGGCTTTGTGTCCCAATACTTTTGGCTGTGTGTATGCCTGTCCCAACCATTTTGGCCACATGCGGGTTTGTGTCCCAACACTTTTGGCTACATGCGGGAGTGTCTCCCAATACGTTTGGCCATGTGTGAGTTCATGTCCCAATACTTTTGGTCACGTGCAGGAGCATGTCCCAATACTTATGGCCATGTGTGAGTTTGTGTCCCAATACTTTTGGCCACGATGTGGGGGCGTGACCCAATACTCTTGGCTGGTTGCGGGGGCTTGTCCCAATACTTTTGGCCGCATGTGGGGGCGCGTTCCAATCCTTTTGGCCGCATGTGCGTGTGTGTGTGTGTGTGTGTAGCAGAGGATGTGCAGAGGTCACTGAGTCTCACTCTGAGTGCTCTGTGATGATGATCAGCTGCTATCCCCAGAGATCATGGGGACATCAGTCCTCCGGCAGCACTGCTGTGTCTGCTCCACTCATACCAGCACAACACACACTAACACACCACCACCATGTCGGTGTCACTGCAGTGCTTAGAAGGATCCACCACTTAAATAGTACCTGATCTGTGGTGGTATTGACCATTATAGAAATGCTAAAATGGACAATGAGTACAGAAACAATGAGGTGTACCTAATAAAGGGATCGGTGTGTATTTATGTGCACCAAGTGGTCCTTCGGCTTCACAAATCCCAGTCAAACAAAACGTCAGGCAGGATAAAGGAGGTGCCATGTTAAAGAAACAGAAAAAGAAGATTTTAGCTGGAACTCTTGGGCTTTTAACCTTTCAAAATACTGTAAGAACGATATGTATAATTAACAGTCGACATGACACTAGAAAGGCGGCACGGTGGTGCAGTGGTTAGCACTGTTGCCTCATAGCACTGAGATCCCTGGTTCGATCCCGTGTGGAGTCTGTGTGGAGTTTGCACATCCTACCGTGTTTTTGTGGGTTTTCTCCCACATTCCAAAGACATGCACGTTAGGTTAATTGGTGTTTCCAAAGTGCTCTTAGTGTGTGAGTGTGTGTGCCCTATGATAGATTGGCGCCCTGTCTAGGCCTTGCTCTCTGTGCTGCCAGCTAGGCAACGGCATTCCTGCAACCCTGACTGGGATCAAGTGGATAAGAAAGTGAATGAATGAATGACGCTAGAATGATTCCTTTATCCATGGGTTGGATCATGACTGACAAATTTCTTTATCCTGATCACACCAAAGCCTACATGCTTGATGGAATCTCCATAGCCTGTGACCTGAAAATTGACTTCTTTTGAGTATATACTTGATCTCTGTGCTGCTGCCAACACTGATTTTATGAGGCTGATCTAAATGCTTTTGTACGGCCAATTTACAGTCTGATAATTTAATGCCAACCTGTGGGTAGAAAACTAAAATAGTCATCAAATAGGTGCCTAAACACACAGAGGAGTACCAGAGCATCAAAAGGAGAAACATAGAAATGGGAATAATTGTTAGTAAAAATTTTGATTAACTAATTGAAATTTAAACCAGAGATGCTGATTACGACTGTCCATTGTTTATGTTTTTTGACAGATGTTCTCTACAACACACAGATGGAAAGCCTATAGTTATGGATTTTAAGGGACGTCCCCGCTTTGTTTTAATCAGAGTTAGTGGCGCCAGGCAGACCTGAGCAGACCCTGCAATGAAACATGAAACAGCTGGATGAGCTAGTTTACACACAGGAAACAGTGGCCTTCAGGCTTTATAGTACATCATTACTGAGCACTACCAACACCTGAGACACGTGACATTACAGCAGTTCACACATGCAAATGCAGATGGTATGAGATCTTTTAGTGAAAATGTGTTTTAAAGGTAAGTGTTTGAACGCTGGAAAAAGTCTCCTATTTTGAAATGATTTTGGTCATGCCCTAATCCAGTGGCATTCACTGGCAGAGCCCTTCATACAACTGCCAAAGCTAGTAAATCCACAGACGTTCTGCATCACCTACCCTTAACAGTGCAAAATAAACAAAAATAAGATGCTAAAACTCACAAATATTGGAATGAATATTAGTGGAACATTAGGAGGAATCCAATGTTGAATTTTTTCTAGTCATCAACAATAAATTATAAATTGTCATTATACCATTGCTTAAAGAACAGATCTAATGATTTTTGCACACTGTTGTATATACAGTGATACCTCGGTTCTCGTCATTAATTCGTTCCAGAAATGTTGTCGGGAACTGAAAACAACGAGTACCGAGCCAATTTTTCCCATAAGGAATAATGTAAATTGAATGAATCTGTTCCAGACCCCCAGAAATAGTTAAACGTATAAAGAACTGAGCAGTTTAAGCAGTGTTTGGTAGAGCGGTCTATAGAGTATCATAGCGGAACCTATACTAAGTAATAATAAGTTAATGTTTAACACACTTACATTAATCTACAGTTGGCCAAAATCATTAACACAAAGTTGATTTTATAATAAAGTGTTGAAAATCTCATGTAATTTAGTGAGTAATGGATTGAAAGTGACAAGTAAAAGCAAAACACTTACTCTATTGGTGAACTAGCATAGCTAGCATAACTGCTAAGCTAACTGCAACCTGTGTTGCTTATAAAACACAATAAAATACAGCGGAGATCTTATCTGGGCAAGGGCTATTGTGAAATTGAATCACTGAATCAGTGTACTGAATCATAAACTGCAAATCATGAATTGTGAATCTGAAATGACTCATACAAGTTTAAGCAAGTGCGCCGAGTACCGAGCAGCCGACAAGGACGGAGACAAATATTTATAGCTAAAATGCATCAAGAACCGAATTCGACGAGTTCCGTTGACTACCTGATCAACATCTGTTTGTACCTACATACACCAAGAAGTGCCGAGCGAGGGTCATTTGACCGCTGTGCCTTCCTACTAATGTGATAATATA
This sequence comes from Ancistrus triradiatus, assembly GCA_025084515.1. Lineage (NCBI taxonomy): Eukaryota > Metazoa > Chordata > Actinopteri > Siluriformes > Loricariidae > Ancistrus > Ancistrus triradiatus. Next base: position 272,580 of record JAJAGP010000809.1, on the reverse strand, counting down.
TAGGCTTACCTGTGGTATAAGGTGCTATAAATTAAGGTGGCCCTGTGCCACGGTTTGCCATGCATATTATTTCATCAGTTTGGGAAAATGTGACTTTTCACTGTTGTTAGGGGGCACCATTTGCTGCTTGTGCATTCACAGACCCAATCACCTAGACCAGGAAGTAACTCCACATGGAAGACTCTGGTAAGGCAGGACACTGATGATGGGAAGTCAGTTATCAGACATGCAGACAGAACTGAATTCAACCTGAGATCAGCATTGACCACAGACAACAAAGCAAGGCCCAGCAGCATGACTCCTCACTGGGATCAGACACCCTGGAAACTGGGCCCCAACAGTCAGAGCCTTCACTGGGATCACACACCCTGGATCCCTACTAGTTTCATTGTCCACATGTGAAACGCAACTCAGACACACAATAAGATCAACAAACCTCACCTTCATGTCCTCCTTCCACCTTCATGTCTGCTGTCCTTATTGCATGTCTGTTCTGCAGAGTGCAAGGCATACCCTCGGTTTAGGGCAAGGCTGCCCCGTTCCACTAAGACTTTAGATTGTATTTGAATGGCTTTGTGAGCAATGTAGGAAACATGACTGAGGCAAAAAATAGACCAGTATTCAGGGGTGGACAGTAACAAAGTACAATTACTTGAGTACTGTACTTAAGTATGCTTTTTGAGTATCTATACTATACTGAAGTATTATATTTTTTGCAAACTTATGACTTTAATATCACTACATTTGTAAGAACAAATTGTACTTTTCACTCCATTACATCTCTGTCAAGGTCCTCATTACTTGTTACTTTGCAGAATCTTTGAAAGCCAGTCATTTTTTTTCTTTTCTAAAACGTAATTGGTTTTTCCAAAGGTGACACTGACAAAGACAGCTTATTAAGAATCTGTATAATAGGGTCATCAAGTTCATGATTCATCAGCAAGCATATTTGAGCATTTTGGTTATTAGGGCTATTAAGTATCGTAGTTGTTGTGTTGTGTCAATATTTACAAACAATGCAGTGTGCCTAAGGCTTTGATTGTAGTCTTGAGTATTATAAAAGCAAAAGTACTTCCAGTACTTTTTTAACTTGAGTTAAATTTCCGATGGTACATTTTACTGTATCAAAGTAAAAATTTGACACAATAGTATCAGTACTTTGACTTAAGTATTGAAGATGTGTCCAGTATGTTTCCATCTTTCAGTATGTCAGTGAAAGATGGCTGAAGCAACAAAGCAAAATGAAGACATTTGTCATGAAACAAGCTTAAATGTCATTTTATATCACATTTATGTCATTATGTCATTAAATCATTCAGGGTGGATTTTTTTCTAATCTACCGTGAAATACACAAAAAAAATCTTCCCTGCTCAGTTGGATTGGACAGCTGTAAGAGAATGGGTTTTTCTCCCATTACCTCTCTTTTGCATATTCATTAATTTGGGCAGGCCTCCTTGAAGAACATTACAGGCCAGAGAGGATCTGTGTACATAGCTCTCATATGAGTCACAGCACTGAGGAGAAACTTCAGCAGACTCCCAGGCTCAAGAGCAAGACTTCTGGTGATGAGTTTCAGCAGCACGGCAAGAAGAAGACAACACAAGCAAAAGTATCTCATAGGAAAAACGTTCAGTTAAGCATTAGGCCATCATTAATTGTATTTATTCTGTATTTGGTTAATGCGATATAATGTGTTCCCTTGTTAAGGGATCAAATGTTGGTTGACTATGTGCTGTAGTCGTTATGTCAAATTGCTATTCAGGTTTAAAACAGACAAATGTAAAAATAATTCTTTCTGCTGCTTATTCCTTACTCCATTTTTGTTCAGTTACATTTTTTATAAACTCCATTTTTGCTTTTCTCCTCCTACTAGAGAGGGAGAGGACGTAATGTCCTCTCCAGACATGAGCCTGAGCTCACTCTCTGACTAATTTTCCCAACTGGAAAGCCACAGAAAGAGGGGGAGGGTGCAGCCGATCACTTTCTGTAAGACATTTTTCCAGCAGAGCGCAGGTCTAGGCAAAGAAGATTCTGCAGGCCTGAAAGAGAAAGTCTGCTTTGCATGTAGACAATACAGTTACAGTGGGGCACTTCAACTATGAGAGACAAAATGAGAAAAAAGATCCAGGAAACACATGGGAGGATTTTATTAAATAATTTAAGTGTAAATCATGGTGGAAAATAAATATGTGGTATCCACAAACAAGCAAGATTTCTGGCTCTCACGGATCTGTATCTTCTGTCCACCGCTCCTACCTGTATTAAATGGCACCTGTGTGACTTCGGTATTCTCTATAAAAGAACAACTGCTCCAACAGCCTCAAACCCCCAAGGTTCAGACTCCAAACTCAACCATGGCCAAGACCCAAAGAGCTGTCACAGGACAACAAGAAAAAAATTATAGACCTGCACCAGGCTGGGAAGAGTGAAATCTACAATAGGCAAGCAGGTTGGTGTGAATAAATAAAAGTGGGAGGACATTGTATATGAAAAATGGAAGACATACCAAGACCATTGATAATTCTCCCTCACTCTATGCCCCATGCAAGATCTCAATCCCGTGGGTCAAAATGTGATAATGAGAACGTGAGCAAAAATCCGAACTTACACAGAGGACCTGATGAATGACATGCAGAGAGCTGGGACCAAAGGAACAAAAAGCTACCATCAGTAATACACTAGTTGAGAGAGACTCAGGATCCAAGCAGTGCCAGGTGTGTCCCCCTGCTTAAGCCAGTACATGTCCAGGCCCGTCTGAAGTTTGCCAGAGAGCATATGGATGATCCAGAAGAGGATTGGGAGGATATCATGTGGTCAGATTAAACCAAAGTAGAACTTTTTGGTAAAAACTTAACTCGTCACGTTTTTACAGGAAGAAAGTGCTGAGTTGCATCCCAAGAACACCATACCTACTGTGAAGCATGGTGGGTGGAAACATCATGCTTTGGGGCTGTTTTTCTGCAAAGGGGACAGGACAACTTATCCGTGTTAAGGGAAGAATGAACGGGGCCATGTGTCGTGAGATTTTAAGCCAAAACCTTGTTTCATCAGTGAGAGCATTGAAGATGGAACATGGCTGAGTCTTCCAGCATGACAATGATCCCAGACACACCGCTTGGGCAATGAAGGAATGGCTCCGTAAAAAGCATTTCAAGGTCCTGGAGTGGCCTAGCCAGTCTCCAGACCTCAACCCCTTAGTAAATTTGTAGAGGTAGTTGAAAGTCCGTGCTGCCCCAAAACATCACTGCTCTAGAGGAGATCTGCATGGAGGAATGGGCCAAAATACCAGCTACAGTGTGTGCAAACCTGGTGAAGACTTACAGGAAACGTTTGACCTCTGTCATTGCCAACAAAGGTTATGTTACAAAGTATAAGTAAATAACTTTTGTTATTGACCAAATACTTATTTTCCACCATAAGTAATGTGATTTCCTGGGGGTTTTTTTTCTTCATTTTGTCTGAAGTGTACCTATGATGAAAATTACAGATCTCTCTCATCTTTCTAAGTAGGAGAAGTTGCACAATCAGTGGCTGACTAAATACTTTTTTTGCCTCACTGTATGTGTTTGATCTGTTGAAACTTTAAATGATCCTGTAGTCCAGATCTGTTATCTCAGCTGGCTAATTATGCAGAAATTCTGTACACTGCAACTACACAAAAAACAAACGTCTTTTTAATGTCTAATTGAAAACATAAGGCAGATTTTTCCAATATTGACCTTATTAGTTATTATGAGCACTTATACTAGTTCCCACAAACCTAAGTTAAAAACATGTTCATTATTGCAACAAGCAAAATATAGAATGAAAAATATCACTTGATACAATTACTCAAATAGCTGAATAATGTTACAATAATTTAGGAGTTGCAACGCCTGAAGATGATCAGGCGTCATGTTTAGATTTATATTTAAATGTAGATGCATTTATATAGCAGCTCCTGTTGTGAGGTAAATATCAGCTGCTGGAAACAGCGGTTCCTGAGGACCTGGATTTGAATCCCCAGGCTAGGCTTGCAACTTGAAGGCTGAGTGGTGTGCTTATGGGGGCCTATAATGGACTGCCAACCCATCCAATGATCACATTTGCCTGCTCTCAAAGAATTCTGGGATATGCTTTGGAACCACCCACAACTGTGACAATAAACTAAAACAGCAACACATTCATTTGTTCATTCATTTCTTTATCCGCTTCATCCTGTTCATGGGAAAGCCGGCAGCATAGGGCACATGGCAGGAAAAATCATAAACACGGCATCAATCCATCGTAGGGCACACACACTCGGGCCACTTTAGCAAAATAATTTAACTTAAAGCATGTCTATGTACTGTTAGAGGAAACCAGAGTACCCAGAGTAAACCCATGCGGACACAGGAAAAACATGCAAACTCCACACAGAAAGGACCCAGACCACTCCACCTGGGATCGAACCAGGACCTTCTCGCTGTGAAGCGACAGTGCTACCCACCGAGTCACTTTGCTGTTCTGAAATGGGAACTTGCATTTTATAATATGCATTTTTATAGCTATACTGTATTTTATAATGGGAAACTATCTAAAGAAAAACACAACACTACAAAATTGTCTCGCAGCTACTAGCTGAAATTAGGTTTCTCGTTTTTAGCACTAAGGTTATTATGGATGTCACTTGGATTACTGGAAAGTGTCTATGACCACTTACCAGGAATAAGTAACCCGAGTTAAATGAGTATATCATCTAAAGAAAATTAAAAAAGAAAGCAACGAGTAAACTTGCAAACATACAACATAGCTAGAAATGTCTAAATCAAAAACCTTACCCAGTACTATGATTGTGAGCATATGGAACAAGTTTGTTCACATTTGCTGTCCTCTACAATTTAGTTTGATTCTTGGGATTTATTAAACGCAATTCTTAAATGTCTACATAGTTTACCTGCACAAAACACAAGCAGCAACTGAGGGCAGAAAAGGCAAACAGCTTTGTTAGCCCAAAGCTAAAGTTTTCCACCTGACCACTCACTAACAGTGGTGTCCTGATTTCCTATTTGTTTTGTACATTTGTCACACTTAAGTGTTTTGGAAAGTCAAACTAGTTAAAATATTAGTCAAAGACAACACAAATAAACACAATATGCAGTTTTTAATGAAGTAGTTCATTATTAAAGAAAGAAAAAATCCAAACTTACATGGCCGGGCGTGAAAAAGTGATTGCCCCCTAAACCTAATAACTGGTTGGGCCATCCTTAGCAGCAACAACTGCAACCAAGCGTTTGCCATAACTTGCAATGAGTCTTTTACAGCGTTGTGGAGGAATTTTGGCCACTCATCTATGCAGAATTGGTGTAATTCAGCCACATTGGAGGGTTTTCGAGCATGAACAGCCTTTTTAAGATCATGCCACAGCATCTCAGTAGGATTCAGGTCAGAACTTTGACTAGGCCACTCCAAAGTCTTCATTTTGTTTTTCTTCAGCCATTCAGAGGTGGACTTGCTGGTGTGTTTTTGATCATTGTCCTGTTGTAGAACCCAAATTTGTTTCAGCTTAAGGTCACGAATAGATGGCTGGACATTCTCCTTCAGGATTTTTTGGTAGACAGCAGAATTCATAGTTACATTTATCACAGCAAGTCTTCCAGTTCCTGAAGCAGCAAAACAGCCCCAGACCATCACACTACCACCACCATATTTTACTGTTGGTACAAGTATAATAAGTTCTTATATAAGTTTTTTTTCTGAAATGCTGTGTTAATTTTACGCCAGATGTAATGGGACACACACCTTCCAAAGAGCAAAATTTTGTCTCGTTAGTCCACAGAATGTTTTCCCAAAAGTCTTGGGGATCATCAAGATGTGTTCTGGAAAAATTGAGACGAGCTTTAATGTTCTTTTTGCTCAGCAGTGGTTTTCGTCTTGGAACTCTGCCATGCAGGCCATTTTTGCCCAGTCTCTTTCTTATGGTGGAGGCATGAACACTGACCTTAACTGAGGCAAGTGAGGCCTGCAGTTCTTTGGATGTTGTTGTGGGGTCTTTTGTGACCTCTTGGATGAGTCGTCGATGTGCTCTTTTGGGTTAATTTTGGTCGGCTGGCCACGCCTGGGAAGGTTCACCACTGTTCCATGTCTTGTGGATATTGGCTCTCACTGTGGTTCGCTGGAGAGTCCAAAGCTTTAGAAATGGCTTTATAACCCTTTCTAGACTGATAGATCTCAATTACTTTCTTTCTCAATTGTTCCTGAATTTCTTTGGATCTCAGCATGATGTGTAGCTTTTAAGGATCTTCTGGTGTGCTTCACTTTGTCAGGCCGGTCCTATTTAAGTGATGTCCTGATTGAGAAACAGGTGTGGCAATAATCAGGCCTGAGTGTGACTAGAGACAGTGAAACTCAGGTGTGTGATAAACCATAGTTAAGTTGGGGGGGGGGGGAAATCACTTTTTTACACAGGGCCATGTAGGTTTGGATTTTTTACTCCCTTAATAATAAACACCTTCATTTAAAAACTGCATTCTGTGTTTACTTATGTTGTCTTTGACTAATATTTAAATTGGTTTGATGTTCCGAAACACTTAAGTCTGACAAACGCGCAAAAAAATGGTAAATCAGGAAGGGGCAAACTCTTTTTCACACCACTGTATGCCTGTCAGCCAGGTTGTACCAAGTACATTTGTACTTCAATTACAGGTTTTCTTCTTTGCTGACAGAATTAAGGTTTAAGAATTAAGTACGGATCATATGGATTATGTGTGAACCTACAGTGTGTGACTGCAGTGATTTGCTTCCGTTCAGCCACAAAAGCATCAGGCACTGATGATGAGTGAAAAGCTGCTGGGTGAAGTCAAGATCAGGGCTGGGTGCAGGTCAGTCAATTTCTCTCAACTAAACAAAGCAAATAATTTTAAATAGACCCTTTAAAGGGGGTACTGCCATGTTGAAACAGAAAATAACTTCTCCAAACTATTAACACAAAGTCTGAAGCACACACCATTCTCTGAAATGCAAATGTACCAAGCAAAACAGCCCCAAACCATTATTCCGTCTTAACCAACTGTGTAGTTTGGCAGGATGAGTTCTCCTGGCATCTGCTGAACCCACACTCATCCATCAGACTTCCAGTTTCATTTCTCAAAAGAAATTGTTTCTACTGCTCCATAGTCCAAGCGCAGTATGCTTAACACCATTAACACTTGTTTACAATTGCTCTATCATTAATTGCTCTATAAATGTCTGGGGGTCTGATGTGGCTTCCAGGGCTCAGCTATACATGCTTCAGTGCCAGATGGTCCCATTCTGTAGGCTTGTGTGGACTACAACTTATCTATCATTGCTCATGGATTGTTCCACTTCACTTGCACTTTCACAACACTGGCAGCCGACCATGGCAGCTATAGCAGGGCAGAAATATAACAAATTGACTTCCCTGGAAAGATGGCATCCAATGACAGTGCAACATTGTGACTTAGTTCAATTAAGCTGGCTAACCACTGTAGCTCTGTGCTCAGTTTCTAGGTGATAAAAATGATGTGCAGAAAGATGTACAGAATCTGTTTCAACAGTCTGAGGCAAATATCAGTAACGCAGTGTAACAGCAGTGATTCAGAAAATCTAGGATGTCATGCCCAGCTGCACGAAGACAAATGCTTCTAATTAGAGAGAATATCTTTTCATATGAGGTTCACTCTGCTGCTTAGTTATTTCAGTCAGGAAGGTTCCATTGCACTTTTTGTACTTTCCCCCCTCCCATGCATTCAGTGGTATCATTCAGTGCTGAGGTGTCAGACAAAGATCATAAAGAAGCAAAATCCAAATACTACTCCTAATAGCGTTCATAGCATTTGGTGTGCTAACAACATAGCTATGCTAATTCAAGTGAGTTTAAATTGGAAATATATTCCACATTCATGACCTCACAATTTAAGGTTCAAAATATTGTATAAAGTTCCGTTTTATTAGCAAAAGGAGGTATTACATGCAGAGGTGCCATTAATGGTGGCATCTGTGGTTTTGTTAATAATAAAAAAAAATTTCTGAGGGATTTTTTATCTCAGACTTTTTTCAGTGGTAAAGGTTGGATTTTTCTCATGTGCTCAGTGTGTTAAGCTAATTCCCAACAAGGTGAATTTCTTATAACTCTTTTTACTCACCTGTAATAGGTGACAATAATTCTGAAGTAGACTGTATACATATATTCATTCTCAAGTCCCATGATCACTTTGCCTTTCTACTTCCGAAAATCTAGATTCTGTTTTTTTTTGGCCCTTCCCCCCACTTTAAGAAGAGATTGCTCTAACTCCCTCGCTCTTCACGTCCCTCACTTGTGCTGTTGTTGCTGGCAGTGCAGACGCAGTCATATTTTCCATAAACCCTTTCACTCTCCTCTGTCTGTCTTTTAGTGCTCACTGACTGTGCACAATATGAAAAGCAGTTAGGTATGCTACAGTGTGTGTGTGCGTGTGTGTGTGTTTTGCTACTGTAACATACATAGCATATCCATAGGATCATAGGAAGTATTACATAGAAACACAGATGGTTGGTGGGTGGAACAAAGTCTAGTACAGCTCAAAAATGCTACTGCCTGTTCAGTACAGTGGAATGTATTCCCTGCCTCTATGAGCCCAATCTGAAAACAGTTTTGACTTGGTGTACCTCCCACTGTGTTTTTTACCCAGTGGATAAGCAAACTTTGATAGTGTTTCATACAAGCCAAGCACTATACAGACAGATAATAAGCACTTTTGGACATCCATGTCTGCATGCCAGTGCTGCATTGCACCTGAAGAAGTGTAAATGGTTACAGCTCATTTCTTGCAAAAAGCGTTTGCTGTTGGTGAGAGTACGCTTTAGGCCTGAGGCAAGAATGATTTCTCTCAGTAACAAAACCTAAAGGTGAAGAGTAACAATGCACCATGTTTTGCTACTGAACTTAAGTATATATGGGTGTATATTTGTACTTTTACCTGTAAACCTCTTGTGGTAGGCTTTTACTTCACTATATTTTCTAAAGCAAATGGCTACTTGCATGCAATGACAACAACCACATGCTACTGTAGTAATTAGTATGTGCTAATCAGTATACTGTTATTCATTTGTCTAAAGCGCTATTTAGTAAAAACTTGCTTCAGATGAAACTCTAGTCACGATTCACGATTCAGTACACAGTGTTTCAGTGATTCAGGTTCACAATAGCCCTTGCTCAGAGATCTCCACTATTTTTATTGTTTCTTTATTTGTACTTCTACAGTACAGTATTCTTAGTGCAACAAAGTTTCCATGGGTCCAAAAATGATCAGTTTATAAGAGCCAACTGAAAGCAAAACAAGAATTGAATGCTCCAGAACACAGGCTGAGCAGTTAGCAGTAGGAGCTGTACTAGTGCCCTGAGTTCACCAATAGTGTAAGTGTTTTGTTTTTACTTGTCACTTTCAACCTGTTACTCACTAAATTACATGAGGTTTTCCAACACTTTATTATAAAATAAGCTTTGTGTTAATGATTTTGCCCATCTGTAGGTTAAAGTAAGTGTCTTAAACATTAATTTACCTATCATTACTTATCATAGGTTTTACTATGATACGGCATAGACCGCTCTACCAAGCACTCGTTACACTCCTCAGTTCATGATACATTTAACTTGTAATGTATTTGTCGAAATGTTTCCCCTTCGTAAATCAGGGAGCACCTGTACAATACAACTCCATTAATGCATATAATGCCTTATACAGTGTGGATTTTCTGGGGGTCTGGAACGGATTCATTCAATGTACACTGCTCAAAAAAATAAAGGGAACACTCAAATAACACATCTTAGATCTGAATGAATGAAATATTCTCATTGAATACTTTGTTCTGTACAGAGTTGAATGTGCTGACAACAAAACAAAAATCATCAATGGAAATCAAATTTATTAACCAATAGAGGCCTGGATTTGGAGTCATACACAAAATTAAAGTGGAAAAACACACTACAGGCTGATCCAACTTTGATGTAATGTCCTTAAAACAAATCAAAATGAGGCTCAGTATTGTGTGTGGCCTCCACGTGCCTGTTTGACCTCCCTACAACCCCTGGGCATGCTCCTGATGAGGTGGCGGATGGTCTCCTGAGGGATGTCCTCCCAAACCTGGACTAAAGCATCCGCTAACTCCTGGACAGTCTGTGGTGCAACGTGACGTTGGTGGATGGAGCGAGACATGATGTCCCAGATGTGCTCAATCAGATTCAGGTCTGGGGAACAGGCAGCCCAGTCCATAACTTCAATGCCTTCATCTTGCAGGAACTGCTGACACACTCCAGCCACATGAGGTCTAGCATTGTCCTGCATTAGAAGGAACCCAGGTCCAACCGCACCAGCATATGGTCTCACAGGGGGTCTGAGGATTTCATCTCGGTACCTAATGGCAGTCAGGCTACCTCTGGCGAGCACATGGAGGACTGTTTGGCCCTCCAAAGAAATGCCACCCCACACCATTACTGACCCACTGCCAAACCGGTCATGCTGAAGGATGTTGCAGGCAGCAGATCGCTCTCCACGGTGTCTCCAGACTCTGTCACATGTGCTCAGTGTGAACCTGCTTTCATCTATGAGGAGCACAGTGCGCCAGTGGCGAATTTGCCAATCCTGGTGTTCTCTGGCAAATGCCAAGCGTCCTGCACGGTGTTGGGCTGTGAGCACAACTCCCACCTGTGGACGTCGGGTACTCATACTATCCTCATGTGGTCGGTTTCTAACCATTTGTGCAGACACACGCACATTTGTGGCCTGCTGGAGGTCATTTTGCAGGGCTCTGGGAGTGCTCCTCCTGTTCCTCCTCCTTGCACAAAGGCAGAGGTAGCAGTCCTGTTGCTGGGTTGTTGCCCTCCTACGGCCTCCTCCACATCTCCTGGTGTACTGGCCTGTCTCCTGTTAGCACCTCCAGCCTCTGGACACTGCGCTGACAGACACAGCAAACCTTCTTGCCACAGCTCACATTGATGTGCCATCATGGGTGAGCTGCACTACCTGAGCCACTTGTGTGGGTTGTAGAGTCCGTCTCATGCTACCACGAGTGTGAAAGCACCACCAACATTCAAAAGTGACCAAAACATCAGCCAGAAAGCATAGGTACTGAGAAGTGGTCTGTGGTCCCCACCTGCAGAACCACTCCTTTATTGAGTGTGTCTTGCTAATTGCCAATAATTTTCACCTGTTGCCTATTCCATTTGCACACCAGCATGTGAAATTGATTGTCAGTCAGTGTTGCTTCCTAAGTGGACAGTTTGATTTCACAGAGGTTTGATTTACTTGGTCTTATATTGTGTTGTTTAAGTGTTCCCTTTATTTTTTTGAGCAGTGTACATTCTCAGTTCTCGGCAAGCCTTCTGGAACAAATTAATGATGAGAACCGAGGTACCACTGTATATGTATTTTCAATATGACAACAGATAAAAATAATTATGCTAAAATAATCAAGTTTTAATGTTAATAGTATGACAAATCCAAGGTTTGCATTAGTGTTCTGTATAATTTGTGCAGGATTCTGCATGCTTTTTTGCAGCTATGCTCCAGTGTGACAAAACAACAGCTAAAAGAACTGTCTGGATTATCTACATGAAAAGGTCTGCATTTTAAACCCCTTATTTGTTCAGTTTTATTCAGCCACATTTAATATTCACTACCGTCTTAAGCCACCGTTAGATTAGATAAATCATTCTTTTAGCAATGGCATTATGACCATATATAATTATTTCTCAGTCTCTTTATTAGAATACAACCAGAAAATACAGGAAATTTGTATATATATTATATATATTATACAGTATTATAAAACGTAAAACAATCAGAAAAAACATCTTCTATATGCTACCTTCTATATGACCTGCCCTTACACTTGAGCAATAGCAGCATCTGTCAGCTTCATCGGGATGCCAAGTTGACCCTTCTACAGTCTGAAGAAGCTTAATCAGGAATGGTCATTTTAGAAAAGTAGCTGCCAGAAACCACTTTTTCAGAGGGGGACAGAGTGAAAAGGCTAAGATATGCTAAAGCTCATGAAGATTGGAATGAAGATTAGTGGAAAAGATTAAAATTTTTTGGGTCCAATCATCAGCAGTATGTTATATAGTGGGGCAAAAAAGTATTTACCGTAGTCAGCCACTGATTGTGCAAGTTCTCCTACTTAGAAAGATGAGAGAGGTCTGTAATTTTCATCATAGGTACACTTCAGCTATGAGAGACAAGATGAGGAAAAAAATTCAGGAAATCACATTGTAGGATGTTTAAATAATTTAATTGTAAATCATGGATTGTTATTTGGTCAATAACAAAAGTTCCATGTATTAAGCTGTACTGTAGCCGGTATTTTGGCCCATTCCTCCATGCAGATCTCCTCTAGAGCAGTGATGTTTTGGGGCAACACGGACTTTCAACTCCCTCAACACATTTTCTATGGGACTGAGGTCTGGAGACTGGCTAGGCCACTCCAGGGCCTTGAAATGCTTTTTATGGAGCCACTCCTTCATTGCCCGAGCGGTGTGTTTGAAATCATTGTCATGCTGTTAGACTCAGCCACATTCCATCTTCAATGCTCTCACTGATGGAAGGAGGTTTTGGCTTAAAATCTCACGATACATGGCCCCGTTCATTCTTCCCTTAACACGGATCAGTCGTCCTGTCCGTTTTGCAGAAAAACAGCCCAAAAGCATAATGTTTCCACCCCCATGCTTCACAGTAGGTATGGTGTTATTGGGATTCAACTCAGCATTCTTCTTCCTCCAAACACACGAGTTTTACCAAAAACCTGTTTCATCTGACCACATTATATTTTCCCAATCCTCTTCTGGATCATCCATATGCTCTCTGGCAAACTTCAGACGAGCCTGGCTTAAGCAGGGGGGCACGCCTGGCACTGCAGGATCTGAGTCCCTCTCGGCGTAGTGTGTTACTGATGGTAGCCTTTGTTACTTTGGTCCCAGCTCTCTGCAGGTCATTCATCAGGTCCCTCTGTGTAGTTCTGGGATTTTTGCTCACCGTTCTCATGATCATTTTGACCCCCACGGAATGAGATCTTGCGTGGAGCCCCAGATCGAGGGAGATTATCAATGATCTTGTATGTCTTCCATTTTCTTACAGTTGCTCCCACAGTCAATTTATTCACACCAACCTGCTTGCCTATTGTAGATTCACTCTTCCCAGCCTGGTGCAGGTCTACAATTTTCTTCCTGGTGTCCTTTGACAGCTCTTTGGTCTTGGCCATGGCTGATTTTGGAGTCTGACTGTTTGAAGCTGTGGACAGGTGTCTTTTATACAGATAACAAGGTCAAACAGGTGCCATTAATACAGGTAACGAGTGGAGGACAGCAGAGCTTCTTAAAGAAGAAGAAGTTACAGGTCTGTGAGATTTTCCTCCATGATTTGCAATTAAATTATTTAAAAATCCTACAATGTGATTTCCTGGATTTTTTTTCTCATTTTGTCTCTCATAGTTGAAGTGTACCTATGCTGAAAATTACAGACCTCTCTCATCTTTCTAAGTAGGAGAACATCAGTGGCTGACTAAATATTTTTTGCCCCATTGTATATGGTCATTGTACCATTGCTAAAACAACAAGTCTTTTGCACATACTGTAAATATCATTGTCTGCTGTCTGATATTGGATATGGAGTGCTAATCATATAAACAGAAACCCATGCTGTGCTGAAAATGCCTTTACAGCAATCTGGACACTTTCATTATAACTAAAGGTAAATACTGGTGCCATAGTATATTAATATTTCTGTTACTTCAGCACTAAATCGTCAAACTTTTCACCTGCTGCTGTTTTAGTGTACATAGATGCCCTCTGTACTTACTAACATTACATGGATACAAGTGACAAAGATAAAACAGCACTGAGTCTCCTATACCTTACAAGGTCTGATAGCATCTTATAAGGTTGGAGAATACAGAGCAGGGATTTTGAGAAGTTCCTCTTTACAGAATCTCTCCAGATCATCTAGGGTACTAGGTCCTCTCTGGTGCACTCTACTCTTTTGCTCACCAAATACATTTTCAGAGCGATTTAGACCTGGTACTGAGGTGGCCATAGATGAAGCTTGATGTTATGTGCAGTAAGCTGTTTTTGTATTGATCTGGACATGTTTTGGATTATTGCAAAATGTTCTGGTATTTCATGAAGTCCATGATAAAAAGCCCCACAATATCACAGGCCATTCATGATACTTAACAGTGGGCATCAGGTTCTTTTTATTGTAATCATCCTGCTGTTAATGCTAAACCCATCTTGAGTATTTTTTGGCAAAATGCTCAATTTTCATTTTTCTTCAGACCATAGAACATGGCTCCAATCAAAGTCCTGATAGGGTTCAGCTAACTCCAGGTACATACATTTGTGGTTAGATAACAGGAAGTGCTTTTTTCTGGCAAGGCTTCCAAAAACCTCTTGGCAAGGAAGTGGTGTCTGATAGTAGTTCTAAAGACTTGGTGACACCCAAGATGGTACTTGTTTTTTTAACTCTCTAACACTGACACTTGGGGAATGGGGTTTTTTTTTTGCATCTCCTATCATCTTCACTATGTGTTCTGTTATTTGAATTGTGTGTTCTCTTGTCTTCCCCGTTTAAGATAATGGCTGTAGAGAACTTTACCTCAGTGTTTATATATGTGAAAAAGTGTTAGGTATTCTATGTTTTTCATTTTATATTCTGTTTATTCTTTATTAAAGTTTTAGTGGTCACTGCACTTTGTTGTTCTACAATTAGAGACTGTAGTCCATCTGTTTCTCTACATGTATTGTTAGTCCCCTTTACTCTGTTCTCTATGGTGAGGACTCCCACATGATCACCACAGATCAGTTATTATTTGGGTGGTGGATCATTCTCAGCACTGCATTCTCAACACACACTGGTGGTGGTGTAAGTGTGTGTTTTGCTGGTATGAGTGGATCAGACAGCAGTGCTGCTGGAGTTTTTAAAACACCTCAGTGTGACTGCTGGACTGAAAATAGTCTACCAATCAAATGTCCAGCCACCAGTATCCTGTAGGCAGCATCCTGTGAGCACTGAACAGTGTTTTAAAACTCCAGCAGCACTGCTGTTTCTGATCAATGGTACCAGCTTAGCACACACTAACACACAACCATCACATCAGTGTCACTGCAGTGCTGAGAATAATCCACCCCCCAAATTGTACCTGATCTCTGGTGGTGTCCTGACCATTAGAGAACAGAGAAAAGGGGACTAACAAAGTATGTAAATAAGTATGTAAAATAACAGAATAAGCAGAATGTAAATTGAAAAACATGGAATGCCTTAGACGGTTGCACAGTACTGTATACCCCAATGAATCAGGAAATGATGGATTACTGCTTAAGTTCCTAGACAGCCTGATTAACAAAAGTAAAATTTGAAATTGGAAAAAATGTTGCGGTTATATTATATTTCTAAGAATTTCTTGGGGTGGTTTTGTTATAAAATAATTGTTCTTTGATTAATTGTTCCTTGCTATATTTAATTCAAATGAAAGTTGGATTTTTGGTCAGGTTCATTATGCCAGTTTGAGATTAAGCCAATTCACCAAATGGTGAAACTGTTGTTATCAACAGTCCATCTTTACCAGGGGTGCAAATAATTAGTACTGTATGTAAAATGTCCTCACAGTAATGAAGAAGTCAGCAACTACTGTATACAGACTAAAGCAATCAAGGCGGGCATGCTTAAAAGAAGAACTATTTATTTAGAAATAAAAAAATCACTACTGGGTGGGCTATGCATCCTTGGTGGCAGGGGTTCGTTTATGGTTTCGTCAGAAGTCAGCAACACGTCTTGAACTGACTACAACAGCTAGTGATTTTGAAGAAGTTCATTGCTAACTTTGCATTTTCATTTTTCGTCCAATTGATCTACTCTTGTTAGGGTAGCACATTTCTGCCAGTGGGGGCTGGTGTGTTTTTCAAACAGGGGAAGCACATGTGTTTGTTTTCATGTATACGAATCAGCCATAACATCAAAACCACTGACAGATGAAGTAAATAACCTTGACAGAATAATGCTCTGTGTAATGTTCTGCTGGAAAACTGGCATTCATGTGGATGTTACTGTGTCAGGTATCACCTACCTAAACAATACTGAAGGCAAAGTACACAACTTCATGGCAATGGTGTTCCCTAATGGCAGTGACCTCTTTCAACAGGGTAATGCAGGGTAAACACTGTAAAAATTGGTCTGGAATGGTTTGAGGAACATGACAAAGAGTTCAAGGTGTTGACTTGATTTCCAAATTCCCCAGATATCACTCGGATTGAGCAACTGTGGCATGTGCTGGATAAACAAGTGAGACCTATGCATGCTCTACCTCACAATGTACAGGACTTAAAGGATCTACTGCTGATGTCTTGCAACAGGTCACCTTCAGATCTTATGGAGGCCATGCTCAATGGGACAGAGCCTTGCCGGCATGAGGGATACCTACACTATATTAGGCAGGTTATTTTAATGTTATGGTTGATTGTTGTCGTTAGATGTGCTGGTTTGAGTATTTCTCTAATTGGGATTTTACACGCAGCTGTGTCTTGCTTAGATTGGTGCAATAAAGAAAAAGCATGCAGTGATCTAATGACTATTTCCAGAACGATAAAGCACCATGTCACAAAGCAAAACTCATCTCAAACTGGTTTCATGAACATGACAGTCATTTCATTGTTTTTTTCATTGGCCTTACTAATCACTGGATCCAAATCCAATAGAAGTTTGAGCTGTGGTACAATAGGAGATTCACGGTGGAGCCATTTCATGTTGACACGTTCTACCTACCTAATCTACCTATCTTCTTTCTGAAGGATAATGCACACTGATTCAATGCAAAACTTGGTGAGGAATGGTTTGAGGAACATGACATGAGAAATAATTCAAGGTGTTGGCTTGGTCTCCAAATTTGATCTGATTGCACATCTGTGGAATGTTCTGGACAAACAAGTCCAAACACAAATCACATTCTTAAATAATTTAAATAAGTCAGAGATGTTTACTTCTTTGCAAAACTCGTCCAGACATGGCTCCAAATGACACTTTTAAAACCGTCTGGCCAGTGAGTGTTAATCTTTCGTACTACTAAAACAGAGAGAACAGAAACACGACCACACAGTGCACATCCAGAGATGTACAGGTTTCAGTGAGTTTCTGTTTCAGTGGTGCTTGAAAGTTTGTGAACCCTTTAGAATTTTCTATATTTCTGCATAAATATGACCTAAAACATCATCATATTTTCACACCAGTCCTAAAAGTAGATAAAGAGAACCCAGGTAAACAAATTAGACAAAAATATTGTACTTGGTCATTTATTTATTGAGGAAAATGATCCAATATTACATATAAGTGAGTGACAAAAGTATGTGAACCTTTCCTTTCAGTAACTGGTGTGACCCAACTGTGCAGCAATAACTGCAACTAAACGTTTCCTGTAACTGTTGATCAGTCCTGCACACCGGCTTGGAGGAATTTTAGCCCATTCCTCCGTACAGAACAGCTTCAGCTCTGGGATGTTGGTGGGTTTCTTCACATTAGCTGCTCGCTTCAGGTCCTTCCACAACATTTCAATTGGATTAAGGTCAGGACTTTGACTTGGCCATTCCAAAACATTAACGTTATTTTCCTTTCTTAACCATTCTTTGGTAGAACGACTTGTGTGCTTAGGGTCGTTGTCTTGCTGCATGATCCCATTTTTCTCTTGAGATTTAGTTCATGGACAGATGTCCTGACATTTTCCTTCAGAATTCTCTGATATAATTCAGAATTCATTGTTCCATCAATGATGGCAAGCCGTCCTGGCCCAAAAACAGGCAAAAACAGGGCCGAAACCATGATACTACCACCACCATGTTTCAACAGATGGGATAAAAGGTTCTTATTTGCTGGAATGCAGTGTTTTCCTTTCTCCAAACATAAACGCTTTTCTTTTTAAAACCAAAAGTTCTATTTTGGTCTCATCCATCCACAAAACATTCTTCCAATAGCCTTCTGGCTTGTCCACGTGATCTTTAGCAAACTGCAGATGAGCAGCAATGTTCTTTTTGGTGAGCAGTGGCTTTCTCCTTCCAACCCTGCCATGCACACCATTGTTGTTCAGTGTTCTTCTAATGGTGGACACATGAACATTAACATCAGCCAATGTGAGAGAGGCCTTCAGTTGCTTAGAAGTTACCCTGGGGTCTTTTGTGACCTCGCCAACTATTACACGCCTTGCTCTTGGGGTGATCTTTGTTGGTCGACCACTCCTGGGGAGGGTAACAATGGTCTTGAATTTCCTCCATTTGTACACAATCTGTCTGACTGTGGATTGGTGGAGTCCAAACTCTTTAGAGATGGTTTTGTAACCTTTTCCAGCCTGATGAGCATCAATAACTCTTTTTCTGAGGTCCTCAGAAATCTTCCTTGTTCATGCCATGATACACTTCCACAAACGTGTTGTGAACAGCAGCCTTTTACTTTTACATTTACAGCATTTAGCAGACGCCCTTATCCAGAGCGACTTACATTTGATACAGTCTTACAATCGAAGCAATTGTGGGTTAAGGGTTTTGCTCAAGGACCCAACAGTGGCAGCTTTTGGCTGAGGTGGGATTTGAACCCTGGACCTTCGGGTTCATAGTCCTGAACCTTCACCACTAGACTAAATAAAACAGGATGCCCACTCACACCTCATTAGCATCCCACTGATTGAAAACATCTGACTCTAATTTCACCTTCAAATTCACTGCTAATAATAGAGGTTCACATACTTTTGCCACTCACTAATATGTAATATTGGACAGTTTTCCTCAATAAATAAATGACCAAGTATACTATTTTTGTCTCATTTGTTTAACTGGGTTCTCTTCATCTACTTTTTGAACTTGTGTGAAAATCTGATGACGTTTTAGGTCATATTTATGCAGAAATATAGAAAATTCTAAAGGGTTCACAGACTTTCAAGCACCACTGTAGCTTTCTGACAGGTCTGTAGCTACACAAACACATACTCTGCAACATGTAACTTTGTGGTACATTCCTCCTATAACCTGCGTTACAAAAATGACACACTCACTGACCACTTTATTAGGTGCACCTTGCTAGTACTGGGTTGGAACCCCTTTACTTTTAGAACTACCTTACTTATTTGTTTCACGGATTCAAAAAGGTGCTGGAGATATTCTTCAGAGATTTTAGTCCATATTAACATGAGCTTTGTCGAATTTAGATTAAGATTTGGTGTCTGTGGAGGCCATTTGAGGACACTGAACTCATTGTCATGTTCAAGAAACCAGTTTGTGACAATTTGAGCTTTGTGACATGGTGTGTTATCCTGCTAGAAGTAGCCATCAGAAGAAGATTACACTGTGATCATAAAGGGATGGACGTGGTCAGCAACAATACTCAGGTATGCTGTTGGGTTTAAACAATGCTCAATTGGTATTAAGGGACCCAAAGTGTGCCAAGAGAGAATATCCCTCACACCATTACACCACCAGCAGCCTGAGTTAAAATACAAGTTAGGATGGATCTATGCTTTCCTGTTGTTTAAACCAAACTCTGACTCTACCATGTGAATGTTGCAGCAGAAAATGAAACCCTCAGCGTAGGCAATGTTTTTTCAATCTTCTCTTGTCCAGTTTTCGTGAGACCATGCAAACGTTCCTCTCTGTTACCTTTTCTTAGCTGACTGGAATGGCACCTGGTCTGGTAACCCATCTGCTTCAAGTTTTGATATGTTGTGCATTCAGAGTTTCTCTTCTGCATACCTGGGTTGTGCCGAGTGGTTAATTGAGTAACATTTACCTTTCTATCAAGTCTTGCCATTCTCCTCTGACCTCTGGCATCAGCAAGTCTTTTTTACCCAGAGAACTGCCGCTCACTGGATATTTTCTCTTTTTTGGACCATTTTCTGTAAACTCTAAAGATGGCTGTGTGCGAAAATCCCAGTAGATCACTAGTTTCATAAATATTCAGACCAACCTGTCTAGCACCAACAACCTTCTTCCCTGTTCTGATGCTGTTTGAACTTCAGCAGGTCGTCTTGACCATGTCTACATGCATATTGAGTTGCTGCCACTTGATGGGCTGATTATATATATACTGTATAGTTAACATGCAGTTGAACAGGTATACCTAATAAAGTGAATAAGAGTTTTCAAAGTTTAAAATGCTGTTACCACTAATTCAATCAGAATGAACTTCTAATAGAACATGAATATTAAAAGCTAAGACATGTTGAATATCTTTATTTTAAATGAAATTGAGATGGTGAACTTTTTCAAAATATAGCTGTTTTGTATTGTGTTGTTGTTATTTGTGTGCATTTCTACACGTGTATGTGTAATTATATTGGCTATAAAACTGTGCATGGCTTTTTAGTATGTTGTGGTGCTCTGTGGGTGTCCTGCTGCTGTAATTTTTGTAAAATGTCACCACTGATAATCAGGATTTACTTTCATAAATTAGAGCTGCCTCTGTACAATTTAATGCACATAATGCACACGTTTCCATAATTTTCACATTTACTAATGTAAATAGAATGTTTTTTCTTTTATGAAATTTACCGTAACTTGATTGAGTGCAATGTATGCAGAACTTCACATGACACTTTATTATTCTTACTCAAGGACCTATTTGGGTGACTGCTTTTACTTAAGTAAAATCTTTTAAAAAGCTAACAGTACTTGTATTTGAGTAACTTCTTTGCTACTCTGCTGTTGCCCTCCTGTCAGGTCAGAGCAGAAAGGTTACTCTTAGTACCTGAACTTTGACAACCCAGCACCATATTACTGGTTCATGGTTTGTCCCTTCTCGAAACATTATCGTTAGATACTGCTGACTTGGAGCACTCTACAAGCTTTGCCATTAGGGATATGGCTGTAACAGTTTAGTCGCTTGATAAAGTCACTCAGACTGCCACATTCTGCCACATCCAGCATGCCAACAACGAGAACCAACTGTTCAGTTACCCTCTAATATGTCACAGACCATATCTCGCCCAGTTGTAATGGGATTATTAGTGCAGTTTGATCTGTGATGCTTCGTGATGTTGTGGTTCACCTGTGTATTGTTATTGTTCACCAGCAGAAATGAACAGAAATCTGTAACAATGAAGTCTAAAGTCGGTTTTGCTTTTGCAGCACATGACAGACTGCAGTATTTTTGTTTTCCTTTATTTCCTAACATCTGTATATACAGTGGCATGAGAGTAGCTCATACAAAATGGGTGGGGGGCACGGCAGCCCTGCCTCAACCTGAAACACATAATCAGACACAAGAGAGATTAAATTGGGCCAGACAAAAATAAAATTCTGTTTCCATTCTCTCCAACTGCTTCAGCAAATTATAGCCTCTCTCTCTCGAGCTATAAGAACAGCCCTCCCTTTCTCTCCCTCGTGTGTGCGCTGATCAAGTGACTTTAAAACAATGTGCAAACAAGCAAGAGAAGCTTCATCCAAATTGATCAAGGGGAGAGCCTTTGAAATTCAGACCCCAAAGAGCACGAGATTGTCTAAGATATATAAAAATACCCTTTAAAACAC
Organism: Ancistrus triradiatus; assembly: GCA_025084515.1. Classification (NCBI taxonomy): domain Eukaryota; kingdom Metazoa; phylum Chordata; class Actinopteri; order Siluriformes; family Loricariidae; genus Ancistrus; species Ancistrus triradiatus. Next base: position 251,074 of record JAJAGP010000809.1, on the reverse strand, counting down.
TCGCCCAGCATCGTCTAGAATGCTAGTGGACTGTGAGGAAGACTCCTGGCTACCCTGTAATTGTACCCCGCCCAACCAGCTTAGATTCCCCTTTCATTTCACCAAAAACACTGCTTTGGTTGGACTGTGCTGGCAGGGAAAGAGTTTACACACACACAGGCTCCATGGCCCCAGCTCAGGATCCTTGTGCCCAATCATTAGAGCCATCTGCGTTTGTGTTGGATTCTACAGGAGCAGGTATCCGGTGCAGCGTGGCATTCAGGTGTGCCAGGCTGGTGGGTAATGCTTGTAGGTAACCATGTGGTAGGGCAGAAAGACATGAGATATCTAGTTGTAGACTTGGAATGTTTGGGATTACCATACCATTATTTCGAAATCAGTCAGCATGACACCCTTGAGACTACACTTCTGAACATGGCTTTTTTACCACTGGGTCTTAGAGATGTGCCTGTCCATGGGCTTCCTGTCCTTTTCACCTTGAGTAACCCCACTGCTTTCAAGCAACACAAACACGAGTGAGACATTAACCCCTACACTGAGTATACTACAGCTCCACTCCAACCTCTTGGGTGGAATTAGTCAGTTTTAGACTGACCAAATGGCTGGTGGATTATGGATATGATTATAGTTTGCACACGGTTAATAAAGCAAGTTTAAATGTATTACATTATTGTACATCCGATTTCTAATATGTGCACTCTGTGAACACAGTCATGTTGTTCTTTTTTCACAGCAAGCCATACATTACAGCTTTACATGGTACTCTGTGACTCACTGCCACATACCATTTCATCAGCAGCTTGCTGTGTAAGCACTTAATCACGTAATATGACCCTTGAAATTAAGAAATTACATTTGCCATATCATTTTCATTATTGGTCTGCTTAACGTTCTTACAGAGTTTCACAGGTTAACACATTTAAAAGGACTGTATTTTTATGTCTTTGTTGCTGATAAAGACTACTTACCTGGACTAACAACATTATTTAAAGCATTGCCTACTGTGTCAGGAATTTTTTCCAGAAGCATACATTGAACGTGGAGCCTAGGTAGTGATTAAAGGAATTCTCAGACATTTTACCTAATCACTATGTATGCCAACTGTAGCCTATGGAGATTATCACAAACAATCATTTTGACACATTCCCTTTTCTAAGAAGATAACAATTAAATCCTGTTAACTTCAAACTCACTTGTAATAGAAGTATATTAATATGAATTACAGTGGGTCCAGGTCTGAGACCTAAACACTACATGAAAATCTAAAATATACTTGTAAAATGTTTCTATTTTGCATTTTTCTCAATTGTAATACAATGATTTTTCATTACAGATCATCATAACATAATCATCATAACAATTTGAGTAAAAATATGAGTCTTTGGGGGAAAAAATATCAATTTCAGAATTCATTAGTATTTTTGTATGTTCCATGATTCTATGATTTCAAAATATATTACAGAGCATCTCGTTGGGGTTTGGCTGTGTATAAAACACATAATTTGATCATTTTTATTATGGTTTTCTAGGTTAATCTAGAAATTGGAATATGATTCTAAGTAATAATTTGTGATTATGAGTTCTCATGTAGTGTTTATGTCTGATGGCACATGGGTATCATAAATCTGTAAGAAAGAACACTTGCAATCAGAAATATTCAACCCCCCAAAGAAAGTAAGGATTTATAACTTTAAACCTCTCCACAGAGCTAGATCTTGCTATAAGTTGTTTTTATCAGTTGAATTATATAGCAAAATAACAAAGTAAATGAATTCAAGATATTTGGTTAATACTGTCATTTGACAATTATTCAACCCCTATATAATATTGCTGATTTTAAAACCTACCATTAGTCTGTGTCACCTGAAGTTGGGCTAAAACAGGAGTTACCCATTGGGAACTCAATAAAGGCCCTTAATTTGCTTCAGCTGTGACATGTTTATATAAACATCACCCAGGGACGTGTTCAAGGTGTGTGGCAACCGTGGTGGAGATTAAGGAGCACAAAAGCTGAAAGAGGAAATAATTTCATTGCACTTAAGAGCGATGAGTGTAAAAAGATAAAAGATTTTGAACATTCCTAGAGATACCATTGGGAGTATTGGGGCTATGGTAGAAAGACCAAAATTTAGTCAAGAGGCCATTTCATCAGGACAATGGAAAAAATGTACTGTACAAGGCTTCCAGGATGACCTGATGAAGACTGGGACAAATGTGTCAATGTCAGATACATGAAGATCACTTAAAAACCATGGCCTTCATGAGTGGACTCCACAATGCACTCCATTCTTGACCAAGAATCACAATAAGGTTGGAATGAATACGTCATATGCCAGAAGGAATTTGGAATGGCCTGGAACAGTTCTGTGGAGTGACGAAGCAAAACTGGAATTGTTTGGCCATATGGATCCGTGGTTTGTTTGGGGCAAGAAAGGAGAGGCTTTTGATGAAAAGTATACTGTCCCCACGGTCAAGCATGGAGGTGGGTCAATGATGGTGTGAGGCTGTTTTTGTACCGCAGGAACTGGTCATCTTCATTGTGTGACTGGCATCATGGATTCATGGAAATACCAAGCCATTTTATCGAGGAATTGTATGCCTTCTATGATTAACTTGAACATGGGTAATAATTGGACAATTGCAAGACAGTGATCCCAAGCGCACTTCCAAATCAACCCGAGCTCGGTTAAGGAATCAGTCCTGGCTTGTTCTGGAATGGCCTTCTCAGTCTCCAGATTTAAATCTCATAGAAAATATCTGGTGGGCTTTAAGGAAAGCAGTTGCAAACCTCAATGAGCTGGAAGATATTGCATGAGGAGTATGAGCAAAGATTCCACGAGAGAGGTGTCAGAAGCTTATCTTGCTTATTAGAAGGTAAAAGGATGTTCCACCAAGGTTTGAGGTTGGGGGTTGAATAATAGGGCACATGTAAAGAAAACAAAATGTTTTTCATTTCAACACAAAATTGTCAACTTATGTTACCAACATTGCTTCTTTGTAACAATAAATATTCTATGGTTGTATATTTTCATTTCATTCTATACACATAAATGAAAAGAGAAAGCCTTCTTTTCAAACACACTAAAATATATGGCCAAGCATGCAAGCATCCCTTCTAATTAGGGATCTATTTTATTTTAGCCATGCTGACTGCTTACAGTTTCATAATACCAAGCATACATTAAATCTGCAAAGACAAACATTGGCAATAGAATGGGTTTGTGTAGAACATCTCTGTGACTCTTGATATGGCACTTTCATAGGTTCTCAGCTTCCCAAAATGAACTTTCATCAAGATTCTGCCCTAGCTTTACCAAGAAGAAGTTAAAAAAGAAATAGGTTGCCAACTTTGATAGAGAACTGCTGGTTTGTACAGATCTCTGATTTAACATTTGATGAATTGGAATGCTAACTGTCAGCAAGGGCTTACTGTCCAAGGTCAGTACTGAAATACTGGAATAGTGTAAAGCCTTCTCACAAGAGTGATGCCTGATGTAGCAGCAAAAGGGGTATAAAACATTGCTGCTACATCAGCCTTCACTCTTCTGAGAACTTCCAAGGAAATGCCTAGTTCTTACCCAGTGATGGCAGTCTTCATAGTTCTAGCAACCCAGATTCACAATTTTGAGCAGTCCTTCAAAAATATTCTGGGCCAAATCTGCTGGCACTGAGCCTATTGTAGCACTATCAGCTGGCCAGAACTGGAATGGAGTTGGCATGTTCAAACCATTCAATCTAAACTCACAGTATCCAAATTTTTGCTGTAATGTATGGAATATTTTAATCCCCTAAACTGTTATCCAAATCACTGACCCAAAATAATGAATGATGATTGGTAAAATAATGGAGGTTAATGGTGTTCTGATTTACCTCCATCTACATCCTCCATTTCCAATCAATTCAGTGTTTAATTAAAGGTAATGGCTGTATATTTTATAATGTAGCTTTTTGTTTAAGAACTACGCTGTAAGGTAATAAAGAATGTGTGTTCCCACACTTATACATATGCCAGCTAGTGGTATACAGTACTGTGCAAATGTTTTAGGCCACCATTAGATTTGTTGTTTGTATTTCAAACTTTGAGTCGTCAGTCCATAATCTTCTTTTCCACTGATCTGCATTCCAATCTTTGTAAGCTTTAGCATATCCTAGCCTTTCACCTTGTTCCCCTTCCGAAAAAGTGCTTCCCTTCCAAAAAGAACATTCCCGATCATGCTTCTTCAGACTGCAGGAGGGTGAACTTGGTATCCAGATGAAGCCGCTGTTGCTCAAGTGTAAGGGGAGGTCACAATAAACACTTGCCACTATAACCTATAGAAGCTGTTTTTTTCTGATTTTGTTTCAGTTTTTTAATACTGCATGCACATGTAGTATTTTCTGATTGCATTCTAATCAAGAGGCTGAGAAATAATTATAAATGTTTATTATACCATTGCTAAAACAATGACATCTCTAACCTAATGGTGGCCTTAGACTTTTGCATGGTACTGCACATGGCTAATGAGACTCTGCTCAGTAGAGAAGTGAAGCCGTGCCCATTCCACAGATAACAGACATGCTATCAGGAAGTCCTCTGCACCACCAGATTACTCTGACATCATTAAAAGAAGGCGGGGTTTGGAACATACAGGAAACATGTAACTTGAACATAGATTGCCTTTAGAAATGGGTGGCACAGTGGCACAAGTAGTTAGGACTGTCACCTTACAGCTCCAGAGAACCTGGCTTAGATTCACAGTCCGGACTGCTACTACTGTAAATAAAATTACTAGCATTAGTAATAACTGTGCAGAATTTTGTATGTTCTCTCCATGTCCATGTGGGTTTCCTCCCACATTCCAAAGACATGCTTTAGGTTAACTGATCTCTCTAAAGTGTCACAGTGTGTGTGTGTGTGTGTGTGTGTGTGTGTGTGTGTGTGTGTGTGTGTGTATACTCTGTAATCGATTAGCATCCCGTCTTGGGTTGCTTCCCGCCTTGCACTCTATGCTACCAGTTATGCCTCAGCTCCCCCACAGCCCTCAGTTGGCTTAAGCAAATATGAAAATGAATGAATGTTTAAATAAAACTACACATCTAGAAGCAATTAAAATCTTTTTAAAACAATATAATTTAAAAAAAAAACATTGCACTCCCACTTCCACATGTAGGTTCCCTACCACCTACCTCTTAGCCAACTGAATAAATAAGTCTGTGGAAGGCTTCGGTGGGTACCTGTAATTGCTGGGGCAGATTTTACCTTGGCGCTAATGACAGGTATTTATAGACGTCTCCAAAGCCAAGGTGGCTCTGAAATGGCTGATTTCTCCCCCTCACTCACCCTGTTATTTGTCTGGAACGTGAGGAGGTTATCAAAGCGGGAGTGCTGCCATGGACGCGCCTGGCGGCTGGGTGGGCAGGGTGAGGGGCTGTAAAACACACCCGTCTGTTACATGATGTTAAATCAGCAACGCTCAGCAACATTTCACCCAGGTTGCTGTGCGTCTACATGTAGTGCAGGTCAGGTGAAGGCAGATGCAAATAATAGCATACTGAGATTCTTACACTAAGATTCTGCTCCGTCTCATCAAGCTTTTCTTTTACAGTTCTTTTTACCAGGTACTTAGATAAGGCACTTGGTACTTTAACACCAAAATATCTCAGTGGAACAGCTGGAACAATGTTACACTCATTTACAAAAAAAATATGTCACCAAGATGGAGTTGTTGGAATCGAATGAAACTTTATATGCATGAATGTAATAATGCGAATACAATATTAGAGAGAAAGGATAAGATTATTGGGAAAACTTTACAATTAAAAGGAGGCTCTAGTACCCTGTTGGGCCACCTCTAGTCTAGATACAAGATGAGATACGGTTGGGCATGGAGGCATACAGGTTCCATGTGGCACATTTTTTCCCATAGATGTTGCAGCTGGGCCTGTAGATCCTGCACACTTGTAGGTTGCCTATGCTTACGTCCCATAAATGCTCGATTGGCGATTAATCCGGCGACCGGCGGGCCAAGGAGACATTCCTGGGAAATCCTTGCTGTGTGTGGGCGAGCATTATCCTGCTGAAAAATGCCAGTTGGAAGCCCTGCCATTAGAGGCAGCACATGTGGGCACAGAATGTCCTGCACATATCGCTGAATTGTTAGTGTCCCTTGTATCACTACTGGAGTGACTGACTCATAGCATAGGCACAACTGAAGAGGGTCTGGAGCCTGTTCACTGTGTGTTTGTGTGTAAACCACTGCTCACAACGCTTCCTAACAGAAGGCGGGCAATTCGTTGAAACGACCATCCTGTTTCTCTCAGCCTACTGATGCACCCCCTCTCAAAGTCAGTCAACTGAGCAAAATGTCTTCACAAAAAATGCCAAAGATCTCTCACCAAGAGGGACACTACCAAAAAGTAGCCTCTGAGAGCATTTTTATAGGGCAGCAGGGAAACACTTTTATGCCCTCTTGTGGTAAGACCCAGTGGCTAATCAGACCACACCTGTAATCATTTACATATCTGCCTGAGACATAACTGCATGCCAAGCGTCCATCTGGGTGCGTTGTTTTTTAAATATATTTTAGATTCAGATGGTGAAAGTTGCATTTAGATAATACAATGCATACTAAACTACTCGTGGCCTCCTTATCTATAATACAGAGATACACCCACCTTTGCTGTCACTATTCGGAAAAAGCTTATCAATAGACACATGACTGTAAGATTGGGCACTGGAAAATAAGCCCTGCCACACATTTGCCATTCCAGTTCATCTCAAGAATCTGTTGGGGGTTATCATCAGTTAACTGTGCAAGTTCTTCGTCAGAAACCATTTCTTAAAGGACTTTGTGTTAGAAAGGTAGGGTAGAAAGATGAACTGACTTGCTGGGGAGAAGGTAACCTATGAAACACTCATATTGAGAGCTATGGGGGTGTTCAGTAAAACGATAAATGTGGATGAAATAACAGATATTACTAAATAGAAGAGGTGTTAACACACTTTTACCACATGGTATACATTGCCTTTGCAAAATGTTTTACAGATAGCCAGGTCCAGATCCCCAAATCGGTGACGGTGGCAAAAATCTTGAGAGAACCAGTGCTCAAAGTAGGACTTTTGTGTAGATAATTGCAAATAATTATGGAAATACAAAACTGATAAATTATTTAAATACTTTAAATACCTATCGAAACTTTTGTGACCTAACACATTAGTGTGCTCTGAGACGTCTGAATTCCAGCAGTTGGAGCGATAATTTGAGAGGTATGATCACAGCACCCACATCCCAGATCACTGTATAGCTCTATGACCCAGAACCTCGCGGTCTGTTCCTTTATCCGAGTAGACTAACCATAAGCCTGGGTAAATAGCATTTAAATCTAGACTTAAACATTGAGAGTGTTTCTGAATTATGAATGGAGACTGGGATGTTATTCCTCTGTTTGGCGGCATTGTGAGAGAATGCTATTTGCTGCTGTGAGTTTTTTTTAAATACTATGGTCTGAAGGAACCCTGTGTGTATGAAAGAGGCATGTAGGGTTTTAATACTCACTGAATTCACTCAGATTATGTGAAACCATACCAACTGTATTTACAGTGGTATCTCGGCAAATTTTTCCTATGAGGAATAATGTAAATTGAATGAATCCGTTCCAGACCCCCAGAAAATTCACAATGAAAAGTATGCTAATGTTTAAAACACTTACATTAGCACTTATACATTAACCTACAGTTGGTCAAAATCATTAACACAAAGCTTATTTTATAGAAAAGGTGTTGAAAATTCTCATGTAATTTAGTGTGTTGGATGGATTGAAAGTGAAAAGTAAAAGCAAATCACTTTATTGGTGAACTCAGGGTGCTAGCATAGATGCTAAGCTATGTGCAGCCTGTGTTTCCTTTCAGTTTTCTTTGGTTCTTATAACTAACCATCTTAGGACCCATGGAGACTTATTTGCACTAAGAATACAGTACTGTAGATGTAAAAATAAAGAAATGCACAATAAACACAGCGGAGATCTTCACTGAGAAAGAGCTATTGTGAACCTGAATCACTGTGTACTGAATCATGAATTATGAATCGTTGAGCCGAAACTCAAGTTTAAGCAAGTGTGGCAAGTACCAAGCAAAGGACGAGAACCAAGACGAATGTTTCTAGTCAAAATGTGTCGAGAATGTGGTCAAGAACCGAGGTACCACTGTATTAGTAAAATCATTCCTTAATCAACATAAAAGTTAACTAACATGAACGAGTTTCTAGTTAGCACACTTGCCAGTGTATCTGAGCTAGTGGGAGCTTGTTTGAGCATTTACTATAGCATCGATTTAGAAGTGAGTTTGATTCTGATGCAATTCTGGTAGATTTGTTAATGTGTGCATCAAAAGAGTGGTCTGTATCCACTGTGACACCTAGGTTATTCAGAAATCATCAAGGTTCAGCGCAGTTTAGACATCCTGTCTCCCACAAGCTTCCTGTCTTACACAATCCTTAATCTTACTGTGAACGTGAGTTGGTTCGGCTGGTATATACAATTACGTATGATCAGCGTAGCCATGGAAACTAATACCATGTTTATGAATACCTGCACCAAGTGGTAGCATGTAAAGTGTAAACAATAATGCACCTATCGCTCAGTCTAATGGGAAACTGTTCTTCACTTTACATAAACAGATTGGTAGTGATCAGTCAGGTGGGATTTAAACCAGGGTAATGCTAGTCATTTAACATCTATGAGATTTTTTTTATCCATTATACACTGAAATAAAGGGAACACTCAAATAACACATGCTAGATCTGAATGAAATATTCTTATTGAATACTTTGTTCTGTACAAAGTTGAATGTGCTGACAACAAAATCACACAAAAATCATCAATGGAAATCAAATTTATTAACCAATGGAGGCCTGGATTTGGAGTCAAACACAAAATTAAAGTGGAAACACACTACAGGCTGATCCAACTTTGATGTAATGTCCTTAAAACAAGTCAAAATGAGCCTCAGTATTGTGTGTGGCCTCCACGCGCCCGTATAACCTCCCTACAACCCCTGGGCATGCTCCTGATGAGGTGGCGGATGGTCTCCTGAAGGATCTCCTCCCAGACCTGGACTAAAGCATCCGCCAACTCCTGGACAGGTTCTGTGGTTTGGGCAACGTGACGTTGGTGGATGGAGCGAGGGACATTGAATGTCCCAGATTTTCAGGTCTTGGGGAACGGGCAGCCAGTCTTCATAACTTCAATGCCTTCATCTTGCAGGAACTGCTGGACACACTCCAGCCAACATCAGATCTTTCTAGCATTGTCCTGCATTAGGAGGAACCAAGGGCACCAAAAACCGCACCAGCATTTATATGGTATCACAAGGGGTCTGAGGATCTCATCTCGGCAGTCAGGGGCTACCTCTGGCGAGCACATGGAGGCTGTGCGGCCCTCCAAAGAAATGATGAATGCCACCCCACACCATTACACTGACCCACTGCCAAACTGGTCATGCTGAAGGATGTTTGGGGCAGGCAGCAGATTGCTCTCTCCATGGCGTCTCCAGAACTCTGTCACATGTGCTCACTGGTGGTGAACCTGCTTTCCATCTGTGAAGAGCACAGTGCGCCAGTGGCGAATTTGCCAATCCTGGTGTTCCTCTGGCAAATGCCAAGCGTCCTGCACGGTGTTGGGGCTGATGAGCACAACCCCCCATCTGTGGACGTCGGGGTCCCTCATAACCATCCTCATGGAGTCGTTTCAAACAATTTGTCCAGACAAAATGCACACCATTGTGGCCTGCTGGAGGTCATTATTTTGCAGGGCTCTGCCAGTGCTTCTCTCTTTTCTCCTGTTCCCCCCCCCCTATTTGTCCCCCTTGCACAAGGCGGAGGTAGCAGTCCTTGCTGCTGGGGTTGTTTGCCCTCCTCTACGGCCGCCTCATCCACTTCTCCTTGTGTACTGAACTGTCTCCTGGTAGCGCCTCTAGCCTCTATGGACACTACGCTGACACACACACAGCAAACCTTCCTCCCCACATCTCGCATTGATGTGGACTCATGGATGAGCTGCACTACCTGAGCCCCCTTGTGTGGGTTGTAGAGTCCGTCTCATGCACCGACCACAAGTGTGAAAAGCACCACGAACATTCAAAACTGACCAAAAACAGCCAGAAAAGCATAGGTACTGAGAAGTGGTCTGTGGGTCCCCACCTGCAGAACCACTCCTTTATTGAGTGTTTTTGCTAATTGCCAATAATTTTCCACCTGTTTGTCTATTCCATTTGCACAACAGCATGGTGAAATTGATTGTCAATCAGTGTTGCTACTCCTAAGTGGACAGTTTTGATTTCATTTCAGAAGGGTTTGATTTACTTGGAGTTATATTGTGTTAAATAAAGTCTTCCCTTTATTTTTTTGAGCAGTGTATTATCATGAATTATTCATATTGGGGGACTGTGGCAGTGGTGTCGTTAAGATAATTATGTCAGTTACTGATACTGATACTAATGCTTAAAGATTTTTGCCTGCAATTCTGCACCTGTTGGCTAGCCATTTACACTTGTACTGACTGAAACTACAATTTCATGAATTTGTTGATGTTTTTACAACATAAGGTTCAAACTCTGTAAGAATTATAATCTGATTGGAATAGCTATGAATTGATACGTGTGACAATTTCTCTGCTTAGGTAAGCGCCGTTTAATGACCATCTGATCAATGGAGGTCTTAAGAGTTATAACAAATTATAATGGGAAATAAAAATCAGTCTTTTACCTCCAGACGTTGATCAAATAAATAAAGGTTTAGGTGTATTTTAACTTCCAAAATATGTTTATGTGTTGGTCTTATAATATGTGTGATCGTTGATGAGTGCTTGTAACCAAAGAACCATGGTGTTGTGTATTCCTTGGAGGGAGTTATATGGTTAACAGTTCAGGATTCAGATACTGTGTAGATGGTAGCGTTCCACTCACTTTTTTAGCGATATCGCTGATGCATTTATGTATTGTTTGCACACAGCTTTCTGGTGAAAATACCCTCATTACAGTAGCATAAAAAGACTATGTGACTATGGTAATGTCCAGCCAGTGATTTCGGTCAATGACCTGTTTCACAGAATGTAATGCAGACTTTAAGTGGTGCATATTCATTCATTCATTCACAGCATTTAGCAGACGCCCTTATCCAGAGCGACTTACAATTGATACAGCCTTACAATCCAAGCAATTGTGGGTTAAGGGTCTTGCTTAAGGACTCAACAGTGGCAGCTTGGCAGAGGTGGGATTTGAACCCTGGACCTTTTGGTAGGCTATCACAGTCCCACTGTGCATATCTGTACTGATAGCTAATTTATCAGTTTACTTAAAGACTGATAGCATGTTAGTGAATCTGTTAGGGAACCATGTTCTGAATCTCTAGCCATGGTTCAAAATATTTCTACCTACATAAGTTGTGAGATTGTGCTACATTAGCGAGTTCATTTTGTCAGGGAACTGCTTCTGGTAATATTAACACAAGACAAGCAATTCATAGAGTTTTGAAAATATACCCCTTAGGCAGAGCAGCAGAAGCAACAGTTTGGTCTGTCATGTTTGTCAAAATGCTCATTAAAACCTGGTGTGGTGAGCAGAATTAAAGGATTGCCTACTCTCAGCGGGATACAGTCCATGCTGCCCACAAGTTTGGACAAATAAGGTACCTCAAAGGGCAGCTGCCCTCTAAAGTGTTCAGCCTTTTCTGGCGATACGCTTCTGATTCAAACACAGTGTGCTTGCCATTCTAGTTAAAGCCATTGGAACACTAGTAACTGAGATAATTACTAAGGAGCATTTTTCGCAGGTACTTGTTGAGTCTAGACAATGTTAAAGCTGTAACGAGGGAATTAAGATATTCCATCAAAAATATCAATAACCTCATGTGAACACAAGTCAAGTCATATTTCTTTATATAGCGCTTTTTACAATGGAGCATTGTCTCAAATTATCTACTGATATCTAGGGCCAATTTGAGCAAATTGAGCAAGCCTAGGGTGACAGTGGCAAATAAAAGCTCCCTAAACCTTATAAGGAAGAACCTTTGGGAGAACCAAGACTCAAAAAGGGACCCATCATCCTTGGGTCAAGAAAGAAACTAATTCAAATAATCTAGTCAAATAATTTTGCGATAATAGTGCAAAAAACAAGAACTAAGTAAATAAAGAGATCAATAAAATATTGAATAAAATAACATAAAAAATATGCATATTGGCATTATTTATTCTGATACACAGAGTCACTTTTACACAATTTACCTTGAATTTAAAATGCTATTTATAATTGAATAACTTTGTTTCACTTCTGAGTATAGTACAGTGGCGCTTGAAAGTTTGTGGACCCTTTAGAATGTTTTTATATTTCTGCATAAATATAACCCAAAACATCATCAGATTTTCACACATAGTCCTAAAAGTAGATAAAGAGAACCCAGTTAAACAAATGAGACAAAAATATTATACTTGGTCATTTATTTATTGAGGAAAATGATCCAATATTACATATTAGTGAGTGGCAAAAGTATGTGAATCTTTGCTTTCAGTATCTGGTGTGACCCCCCTGTGCAGCAATAACTGCAACTAAACTTTCCTGTAACTGTTGATCAGTCCTGCACATCGGCTTGGAGGAATTTTAGCCCATTCCTCCGTACAGAACAGCTTCAGCTCTGGGATGTTGGTGGGTTTCCTCACATTAACAGCTCACTTCAGGTCCTTCCACAACATTTCGATTGGATTAAGGTCAGGACGTTCACTTGGCCATTCCAAAACATTACCTTTATTCTTCTTTAACCATTATTTGGTAGCACAATTTGTGTGCTTAGGGTCATTGTCTTGCTGCATGACCCACCTTCTCTTGAGATTCAGGTCATGGACAGATGTCCTGACATTTTCCTTTAGAATTCTCTGATATCATTCACAATTCATTGTTCCATCAATGATGGCAAGCCGTCCTGGTCCAGATGCAGCAAAACAGGCCCAAACCATGATACTACCACCACCATGTTTCTCACAGATGGGATAAGGTTCTTATGCTGGGATGCAGTGTTTTCCTTTCTCCAAACATACCGTTTTTCTTTTAAACCAAAAGGTTCTATTTTGGACTCATCCGTCCACAAAGCATTCTTCCAGTAGCCTTCTGGCTCATCTATGTGATCTGTAGCAAACTGCAGACGAGCAGCAATGTTCTTTTTGGAGAGCAGTGACTTTCGCCTTGCAACCCTGCCATGCACACCATTGTTGTTCAGTGTTCTTCTGATGGTGGACTCATGAACATTAACATTAGCTGATGTGAGAGAGGCCTTCAGTTGCTTAGAAGTTACCCTGGGGTCCCTCGCTTTGTTCTTGGAGCGATCTTTGTTGGTCGACCACTCCTGGGGAGGGTAACAATGGTCTTGAATTTCCTCCATTTGAACACAATCTGTCTGACTGTAGATTGGTGGAGTCCAAACTCTTAACAGATGGTTTTGTAACCTTTTCCAGCCTGATGAGCATCAGCAACTCATTTTCTGAGGTCTTCAGAAATCTCCTTTGTTCATGCCATGATACACTTCCACAAACACGTGTTATGAAGAGCAGACTTTGATAGATCCCTGTTTTTTAAATACAACAGGGTGTCCACTCACACCTGATTGTCATCCCACTGATTCACCTGAAACACTGAAACACCTGACTCTAATTTCACCTTCAAATTAACTGCTAACCCTAGAGGTTCACATACTTTTGCCACACACTAATATGTAATATTAGATCATTTTCCTCAATAAATAAATAACCTAGTATAATATTTTTGTCTCATTTGTTTAACTGGGTTCTTTTTATCTAGTTTTAGGACTCGTGTGAAAATCTGATGATGTTTTGGTCATATTTATGCAGACATACAGAAAAATCTAAAGGATTCACAAACCTTCAAGCACCACTGTATATTGGTAATTATTGGCATTTCTCCAGTATATTGGGTAAAAGGGTGTTCCAGCACCCTGGCGGTGAGTCCTGGTTATGGCTCAGGGCTGCTAATGAGATGGTTGTGCCTGCTGTGCCCTTGAGTAAGAACTATAACCCTCAGCTCAACTGTAAGTCACTCTTACACCAACCTTAATACATATACATTATACTGGAGATCTGCTTGTTATCTAAATGTGTCTGTCATGCAACTGGCAGTCGGCAAACAAAATCCAAAGCAGCTATGATGCCAGCACAAGGACAGCATAGACAACGTGGGTACTGGGGTCTACTGAATAAAGCTTAATTAACCACATTAACAAAAACACACATCCAAAGTGAGGATTCCCCAATGCCTTGTATGTCTTCAGAGATTAGCCATCAGGTCAAACAGCTCAGTCTGTGAGTGTGTGATGCTGCTGGTTGTGGCTTGGCATGGATTGCGTTGAGGATCTAACGTGAGGTCTAACGCTCTAAACTCATGTGTGCATGTGTGTACGTGTTAGTTTCCTCACCTGCTGGGTAACAGAAGTGCCTAGGTAGAAGCAGGCACCAGGTAGCAGATCGTTCCTGCCTTGTAATTGCTAACACGGGCTCATGAAGTGTGCCTCACAGCTTGGAGCTAACTGTTTCAGCACACAAGTGTGAGTATACAGACACTACACAAACACACACTCAAGAAAGGTATCCTCAGCATACAGCTATTACTGTCCCAGATCCAAAAGACTTCAAAAGAATCAGCAAAGACAGGAATATTTAAAAACAGAAAAAAGCACCTTGCAGCATTTTTTTGTTTTACATGTTTAGATTGTGGTTTACTCACATTAGCTAATATTTTGAAATCTGACGTATCTAGAAATGAGAAGTATTTCAAACAATCTTAAACAAATCAGCATTTGTCTCATGATAGTCCCATGATGACGAACAGGAATGAACTCAGACAACACTAAATAAGAAAACTGCAGCTCTTCAAGCAATTTGCATCAAAGATAATTACAGTTCTTTCAAGGCCAGGTGAATTTTGTTAAATCCGTCAGTAACTTAAAGGTGTGTTGTGTGTTTTATAGGGAAAAAGAAGCTTGGGTAGTATTGCTCTAATATCGTATACTGTACAATAAAAGTTGCCTACTGATGGATTGGCCTCTTCCTAATGAGGTACCTACATGGCAGCAGTTATACATGTAAATGTTTCTCTTAATCTGCCTTAGGCAAGCACTTCAGACTCAAACATCTGCACACAAGCTGCAACAAGCAGAGAAAACGCATGGAAAGAAATCTAACCTCAGACATTGGTTGGGTTTTCTATAAGGTAAATTTTAAATTGGCCATTTAATCATGGTGGTTTTTATATGCACATTCATAGAGATTAATGATAATGTATCTGTTATTGCAACCATCTTACCAGTGTAGACTGGGTAATTCAAATGTTCTTCTCTGGTCATTAAGCTTACATAAATTAAATCTAGAAGTTAAAACTATGTCACGTGAAGTATGTACAGTGCATTCACATTCTAATAATGTGACCTTTAACATACAGATGCATACATCAAAGCACTGTCAGTTGAATATGTTTATATTAAAGTCAAATTTGAACTGTGGTGGCCTAGCGGGTAAGGTACTGGACTATGGACCAGACGGTCCAGGGTTCAAATCCCACCTCTGCCAAGCTGCCACTGTTGGGTCCTTGAGCAAGACCCTTAACCCACAATTGCTTGGATTGTAAGATTGTATCAATTGTAAGTCATTCTGGATAAGGGCTTCTGCTAAATGCTGTAAATATAAATTTATTTATATAGCACTTTTTTACAATGGAGCACTGTCTCAAAGCAGCTTTCCAATTTTAGATTATCTTCTAATATCTAGGGCCATTCCTAAATTGAGCAAGCCTAGATTCACAGTGGCAAGGAAAATCTCTCTAAACATTACAAGGAAGAAACCTTGGGAGGACCAAGACTCAAAAAGGGACCCATCCTCCTTGGGTGGCTTAGATGATATATGTAAGAATGAAGCTGATGTATCTAGTCAAAAAGGTCTATATTAAGTATAAAAAACAGGGAATAAGTAAATAGAAATATTGATTAAAATAATGTAAAAATATGCATATCGGCATCATTTAGTCCAGTACACAGCCACTTCAGTGATCCTGTGTCCTCGGTGGGAAAGTCCTTGGCGGCATGTCGTCCCCAGCCAACCGGAGGAGGGAGGGAATGGCCCGGGCATGGTGGTGCTGGAGCTGATGACGGAAACAACTTGAATGGAGCTGAAGCGAAGGAACATCTTAGTGTATGTGGCTGAAACTGGTACCGGAACACAAACACAGAGAGAAAAGAGAAAATGCAGCTAGTTGTTGTTAAGAGCACAGAGTCTATTTATAACCATTGATGCCATATGTAGCATGAGACTCCGGCAGCATTAGCTATTGTCGCGTAGTTAGAAAGGGGACAACCAAAAAGTAGCACAGCTAAAAGGAATCACAAGAGACATCAGCAACCCACCTCCCCAGCATCCAACAAACCTGAGTGATCACACTTGGGAGGCAAGAAGACAACAACCCAACATCCCAGATCACCACATTACCCTTTTTGAACTCCTCTTGTCCTGGTCAGGGCACAGACATGAATGTAACCTCACCAGGGCACCAGTCAGGGCACAGTAACTTTAGCAAAATACAAAATATGTCTACAGATAAACTTGTAGAAGCAGAGCATGGAATTTTCCTGAGTGATTTTACCTCTTGCCTTCATTGTTTCAGCTAATTTTGTTAACAAAAAAAAAATGACTGACACGTATGCTCGAAGGAACAGACACATAATCTGACTTAGGTGCAGGTGGTGAGGGTTTATCAATAACGTGACACATTACACATTATACAATGTTAAGTTCTGACCTTACAATCTGATTGGTTGAGAAGCATTATCACAAATATCAGCAGGGCTTTCTCACACCACACCAGTGTCAATCCACTGGAGCATTGCCAACCAAGGACTAGCTTTATGCAAACAAACGTATTTTACTTTTAATTTATGTTCCTCCCATGCTACTTGGCGTATTGGATAGCAAGTGTTCTTGCTGTTTCTGTAAAGATTATGGATTTACGGGGACGAGTTGCTAGCCTGACTATTGACCCTTCCACCTTTCGCAATTGGATAATCCCATACATATATGCTGGACACCGGGAGAACATGCAGACACCGCACAGGCAGAGTTCAAGGTCAGGATCGAACCAGGGAGCTGTGAGGTGACAGGTGCTGTGATGACCTATGGCACTGGCCTTTGGATTATGCCTGCAATCAAATTACAGCCATGATGTTATTCACAATAACACATGACCTCTCTCTTATTTTCTATTGCTTAGTTATAAAATAGTATAACACACAGTAAGCAACGAGGGTGCAAACACAAGTTAAACAAGAGCCTGAAAATGGGAGCTAAACACAGATTTGTTTCTGTAACGATTATGGGTTTTACGGGGATGAGTTGCTAGCACGACAGCCAACCCTTCCCATCTGAATAATCCCATACATACATATGGGGCAATTTAGAGCAACCATTTAACCTAACCCATGTGTTTGGAATATGGGAGGAAACCAGAGTACCCGGACTAAACCCATGCAGACACCGTGGAGTCTGAAGTCACGATCAACCCAGGGATCCCTGGAGCTGTGAGGCTACTGTCCTAACTACTGAGTCACCATGCTGCCCACATGATTCTTAATGGATTTTTAATGGACCTACTTTTTGGTGGAATGTATTGCCAGTATTAAAGCATCTTCTGAATGAAATTCGGGGCTTCTTTGTATTTTTGTTTCTTTATTTTTTGTAAAAAATAGATAAAAGCAGTAGAACACTCGAGGTAGTGTGTTACCTCCAGATTGAATAACGAATGTGTTGGGTGCAAGAGACATAAGGCGATGTAAAGCTCTGAGTGACTTTGACCAGGATCAAATCAGTTTGGCCAGATGACTAGGTCGGAGCATCCTTGAAGAAGCAAGACTTATGGGGTGTTCCCAGTCAGCAATGGTGAGTACCTACAAACAGTGGTCTGGGAAAGAACATGTCACAAACCCGTAACAGGGACTTGGGTGCACAAAGCTCTGGTCTGAATCAACAGAAGTGCTTTTGTGACAGAAGTCACAGAAATGTTTACTGTGCTGGTTATTGTGTATGGGACTAACCATGATAATCCACTATAGAAAGCTTCTAAATGGGAAGGCAAGTGTCAGAACTGGACCTTATTGCAGTAAAAAGTTTGCCTGGTCCAGCAAGTCCCAAGAGTGTGTCCTGTTGAATAAAGAGAAGAGTGCATAAAACCACTTTTCAGTGGTGGGACAAGGTATTCATTTTTTATCAGATATGCCTACAAATATACAGTGTAGTGGAGATGGGACAAATACAGAGCAAAAGAGACAGTCTTGTTTTATTTTCTTAAATTCATAACATATTTTAAGCAAATGGAACTTGGAAACTAAGAGTACTGGGTGTAACTAAAGCAAACGTATGTGTTTTACTTCCAGTTCTAGTTCAAAACCAATGATTTAAGATAAGTACACCTGGTTAATATCAGGTCAGAGTGTAACTGAGCTGAAAATATACACAGAGGTGCAGTATACCAGATATCATGGTTGGCACATTCAAATAACATGTAAGACATAATTGTACAGTTAGCTATTAAGCTACCGGAAATAAGTGAGGGTGATAGTTTACAACTGAACACAGTATGTCTCAGTTTTGGAATGTGTACATTACTCTTTATTAAGCCAACAAGATCTGAACTATTGATGGAATTATGATGGAAGTAGGCATGCTTTGCTAAATCAAGGCGTTTAGGGTTGGAAATTCAGTGCATCAACTTCATTGATGCTTACTATATGTGATTGAGTTCCATTTGAGTCTCAATATTGAGGCTCAGTCCATTTGAGCCTCAGTTTTATTTAATCAATTTCAAATTTGTGGCGTTGTGATTTAAATGTGTGGCATTTCATTTACAGCAGATCGTTTCTCTTTTTGTGAGTACAACTAAATAGGCATACATTTCTACTCATTTACCTGACAGCAGCAGAGTTGTGCACCTATTACTGAAAATATATCGTATGGGATCACCCAGTAGATCCCAGGCCATGGGTGATATTGTGAAGTGGAAACATCTAGGAGTGGCCACATCTCAGTAGCATAACCACAGGCCACACAAGCTTACAAAAGGGAAGCACTGAATTCTGAAGCAGGTACAATGCAAGAGTTGTCTGTCCTTAGTTTCTTATTCCACATTAACAACTATGCTGAATACTGACCCTGGAACCAACATCAGAACAAAAAAAATGTTTGATGCTTAACACAAAGATCTTCATGTACAATGCAAAGCATCAAATGGAAAAGTCATTAGAAGTCTGACTTTTAAACCTGCCAGAATTAAATAAATGTAAAGCTTGTTAAAGCAAGAAATAATGTTGAGAAAAGCTTCAGCATACAGTTACATGGTGGAGAATGGTGCGCTTACAACTTTGTTGTAGCAGCTTTAGAAAGCCTTGTTTTATCATGACACTACCCCAGTGCACAAAGTGGGCAGTTGGAATATTTGAGATATTGAGCCCAGTGTGCCCTGAATGGGGTCATCTGTATATGATGCTAGGCACTGCCAGGACTTGAAACTGGTCTCTGTGGTGGGTTGCATCATTATTTTATTAGTTTTGGTTGATCCTCCATATTCACGGGTTGGGCTTCCATGGATTCAAGCAACTGTGGATTTAAACATCTCAATTTGCTGCTTGCTGAACCACACTGAATACAGTGGTACCTCGGTTGAGTACCAAGCAAATTTTTCCCAAAGAATAATGCAAATTGAATGAATCCATTCCAGATCCCCAGAAAATCCACACTGTTTAAGGCAATATGCATTAATGGAATTGTATTGTAGAGGTGCTCCCTGATTTACGATGGGGATATGTTCAAGTCCATCATTAAATGTATCATAAACTGGGGTGTTTAATACAGTCTATATTCTAACACTTATATTAACCTACCAAAATCATTAACACAAAGCTTATTTTATAATAAAGCGTTGAAAAATCTCATGTAACTTAGTGAGTAATGGATTTGCTGTATTTGTTAGTCTCTCCAGCACGGGTTGTTTGAGCATCATTTGCCTCGTGTCACATTTGTTCACATGTACAGACCATTTTTCTTGTCATTTTTCCCTAGACCAGTGGTTCTGAAACTTGTTAGACCAACCATTATCAAACCAAAACCTCCAAGTACAACCTATGAGTCTCATTAGAGAAACACAAACACTGCACACACAATTGTTCACAGTAGCCATTTTGAATCTACAGGTTTATCCTTAAAATGTGCATGTTTAGTGCTCACATGTCTTCTTGGTGTGCTGCTTTTGTTACTGGGAATTTCACAGCACATAATCCATTGTGATTTTAGTTCTTCCTCTGTCCCAATACAGGTAAATCCCAAACTTAAACTTGCATTGTATCATTTCATAGTGCTTTTTCGGAGCTTGCTAACACTAGTCGTGCATCCTGTGTCTAAATTAGCATCTGCTGATGCATGGGCGGGCACTGAATTAGCTTTATCTTCAACTAATTCAACAGGTGTGCTTGATTTACCACTTTGGGTTCACTGCTCCTGGTATCTGCTATCTTCAGTCATGATATAGAAGTCGAGTTATTCAAGGTATCCATTTTTAACTATTGTTTCGGAGAAATGCAAAAGACTTATTAGTAACGTCTGGAAAATGTAATATTTGGCAAGCAGTTAAAACGACGTAGACGTAATGAACTATGGGTGTCTACGTAGCCCACGTGGTATTTTTTAAACACAAATCAAGAAAAAATTATTATTTTATTCAAATAAAATTATGCTAAGTCTGAAACATGAATTAACATACATTTTTGATTTTTAAGTACAAAATCCCATCGTGGGATTATATTGTCATTCCATCTGTGAAACATGGTGGTGGTAGTATCATGGTTTGGGCCTGTTTTGCTGAATCTGGGCCAGGACGGCTTGCCATCATTGATGGAACAATGAATTCTGAATGATATCAGAGAATTCTAAAGGAAAATGTGAGAACATCTGTCCATGAGCTGAAGAGAGAAGGTGGGTCATGCAGCAAGACAACGAGCCTAAGCACACAAGCCGTTCTACCAAAGAATGGTTAAAGAAGAATAAAGGTAATGTTTTGGAATGGCCAAGTGAACGTCCTGACCTTAATCCAATTGAAATGTTGTGGAAGGACCTGAAGCGAGCAGCTAATGTGAGGAAACCCACCAACATCCCAGAGCTGAAGCTGTTCTGTACGGAGGAATGGGCTAAAATTCCTCCAAGCCGGTGTGCAGGACTGATCAACAGTTACAGGAAACGTTTAGTTCCAGTTATTGCTGCACAGGGGGGTCACACCAGATACTGAAAACAAAGGTTCACATACTTTTGCCACCCACTAATATGTAATATTGGATTGTTTTCCTCAATAAATAAATGACCAAGTATAATATTATTGCCTCATTTGTTGAACTGGGTTCTCTTTATCTACTTTTAGGACTTGTGTGAAAATCTGATGATGTTTTAGGTCATATTTTATGCAGAAATATAGAAAATTCTAAAGGGTTCACAAACTGTCAAGCACCAATGTATAATCAAATTAATCCCAATATTTAATTATCATCACTTATTTAAAGGTAATGAAAGCATGCAACCAAAGTGGTGTATTCAAAACTCAGCAGAAGCAAGTGTATAAGAGGTAAAGAGAGATCATCAGAATAAATCATTCCCTCAGGTGATGAGCACTTTATTAACTCGAGCCTCTAAAGGCAGACATTGAAATGTCCAATTTACTGGTGCCCTGGTTCCTGTTTTGCAGATGTGCATAAATATGTGGTGTGTGTGTGTGTGTGTGTGTGTGTGTGTGTGTGTGTGTGTGTGTGTGTGTTTGTGTGTGTCTGTGTAATGTATGATTATTAGGCTTCAGTGTGTTGTTGGCCCCGAGTCTCCCACCCGCTAACAGCCACTCAGTGCTTTCAGCAAACATGTGGCTTCTGACAGCACTTCAAACGACAGGCTTCCGTTCATAAAAACAGAGGGCTTTAAAACAAGGCACCTTTTCGGTCAGGAGCTTTGTGAGGATGGTTACAGTGTACTCATTAGTCCCACCTTATGAAAGCGGATGAAAAAACAGCTGTCATAAAGCCCCCATAATATACAAAAATGCTCAGGTGGACCAAATAACTTGAAACAGGCATAAATAACTATGTCCACATAAATGTTCTCATAAAATCAACTCAAATATTATGTATTACAGCAATAGGTGATGAAATACAATGGACTACACATAACAGCTATTAAAATATACCCAGTTTAATAATACCCTAATTCTGTAATTACATCAAAACGTTAAAGCTGTAAAATCTAAAATATAAAGCTACGTAGTGACTAGGGGAATTCTTTTAATATAATATTATGAAGTAAAAATCTGGGGCCATATTTAACAGCTATATTCACTGATCAAGCTGTGTTTGCACTTGTACTGTCTTAGGTTTCAAGTCAACCCTCATCAACCCTCCTAACCACAGAAGAAGACTTTTTTTATCCTCATCCTCCCTCACAGTCTTCCACACTTCATTCCAAGCAAGACCTGTCTGCTATCTTACTTAGCTATTGTGCTTCATGCCACACAAGAGAAAGTGAGAGGGAGAGAAGAGAGGAAGCTTCCTTTCAGTAACAGAGAGCTAAAGATTGTCTCCAGCCAGCCTCCAGGCTGCTATGCAGTCTAGCAGCAGCCCCACCCATAATGACCAGTCTGAAGCCAGTGAGACATTCACCACAAACCTATAGATTACAAAGACCGGGCTCAGATGAGGAGGTTCTGTAAAATGGCAGTTTCTATTTCCACACAAACCCCAGCTGCTTGTGCTCCACTCCTGCAATACTTACTGTGTAGGCCGTCAAGAAGGGCTAAGGAAGGGCTAGATGCACAACGCATCTTCAGCATTTTCTGCACATTTTCAAACAAGACATCCTTTTGTTAAATAATCTACAAACCCAAATAAGAAATAGCTAGGACGGTATGGGAAATGCAAATAAAAATAAACACAGTGTCTTTTTACTTTGACTTTTATTTAATTGCAAGCAGTATGAACCCATGGTTTGTCTAATCAGCTTCATTTTGTTTGTTAATAAACTTCCATTCCTTCATTTCAGACCTGCAGCTCATTCCAAAAAAAGTTGGGACAGGGTTAATTTTGGACTAGTAATGAGGTAAAAAAATAATAATGTGATTTCAAATGGGTAACTGTAATCATGATTTGGTACAAAAGCAGTATCTATTAATAGCTGAGTCTCTGAGGAATAAAGGTGGGCAGAGGATCTCCAGTTTGCCAACAAAAGTAATACAAGGTTTCAAAACAATGTTCCTCAAAGAAAGATTGAAAGGGATTTGCATATTTTAGTCCAAACATTTTCTAATTTGACTTGTTTTGCATTTCCTTATTGAAAAATGAATGGAGGTCCCTGGAAAAAATTTTGAAGGCAGAACATCTCAAATGTACTCAATCTCAATGTACTTTTCTGCATTAATGTTTCCATCACAGAAGTGTAAATGACCTTTGCCAAGGGCACTGACCTGCCCTGATCTGGAGTACTGACTCATCTGACCACAGTACACATTTACAGTGTGTGATGGTCCTTCCCAAATGCCTCCGAGCCCAAAGCTGTTTCTGAACATTGTTAACATAAGGCTTATTTTTTGCACAGCAATGTTTTAAGTGGCAATTGTGCATGTAACTCCATATTGTAGTGCTTGACAAAGGTTTGCCACAGTAATGCCTTGCCCATGTGGTTGTATCAGCTATTGATGAATGAGGTTCTGTCTGAGGGATAAGAGATAATGGGTGTTCATTGTAGGCTTACGTTTAATGATATTATGCACTGTAGAGGGAGAAATATGCTAATTCCTTCCAATCTTTCTTTGAGGAACATTGTTTTTAAACATTTAAATAATTTTCTCATTCATTTGTTGGCAAACTGGAGACCCTCTGTCCAGCTTTGCTTCTCAAAGCCTTTTATCCCAACTGATTTGGGGTTGTATTATTTGGTTCTGCCATTCTCAACCACAGTGATAACTTGACAGTGTAGAAGAAAAGGCACTAATAACTACACCATTTTGCAGAGATTGAATGGCTTAAAATGCAAGTGAAATGATTGTTCCACTTCCATTATTTAGATTCCTCATTTGTATTTTCTCTACTGGAAGACTAGAGCATTGTTCTATGTTATCAGCACTGCCTTTAATTCTGAACTATTCAGCATATGGGACTTCAGAAATGATGAGTGCTTACATTACATAACTAGGCTACAAATAAATATAGCAGGAGTTAACATTAAGTGTTCTATAGGTGTGGAATTATATTAGTCATGATGAGTAACCAATTACTGATAGGTCAAAAGACAGATGTATATTCAGATCACACTAGTTAGAAAAACAGAGAGAGCTAACTAGTACTTTCCCTACCGTTTGGATAACAATGTTAAGCAAAGTTAATCCATGAAGATTAAAAGTAGATTTAAGTGTAACAATGTTTGTGATATTTACTAATATTGAAGGCTTATCTTTTAACATCCACATACAAAATAATCTAAGAGGACAAATCATGTAATTATTGTTGTTATATTATCTATGTGGATGCTGGCTTTATTTCCCTCCCAGTATAGTACATTTTTAATAGTAAACGGAAAGGTTCTCTTAAACCAGAAAGTCGTCATGAAAGCGACGTAGTTAAAACCATCCACAGCTCTGATTGCTATGTAACCCTTGGTCTCATGGCTGCCAACGGACTGGATACTTTGGAATCTTGCTCGCCCTTTAATTAATTTTTTGCTTTTTGTAGTTGTATCCAGGATATTCTTTAGCGTATGTTTTTGGAATTAACTCACACTTCAAGGTAGTAGTTGCATATTTTGCACCAAAATCTATGATAGAAAGCCTAAAAGGAACTGAATTGTGGTATGAATTTGATTCAAATATCATGGTGATATACTGACTATCCCTATACATCTTATGTTATTTCTCTTCTGTTCCTTCTCTTTCCTAATATCATATTATCATAACTGATATCATAACTGCAAACCCCCAAAAGGATCTGCGATTTCCCTACGAGAAGCAGCTGCAAAAGATGTTAAACTGCAGAAATCTGGTATTTTTGCCACGTCAGTAAAAATGAGCACACCTGTTTGACAAACATCCAGTCATCATACTCCAGAGCCTTTTTAACCAAGAAAGGATGGTTATTTTAGGCAAAATTTAGTTGGAGAGCACATTAATGCTGCATACAGTCAGGTATGGAATGCATATTAAATCATTTCAATATTCAAGGACATATAAGACATATAAGATTTTCCACTGGTGCAGCAAAATGATACAGTGCATTAGGATATTTAATAGGCTGAAAAAGAAAGCAATTGTCTATTAAATGTCTTTCTGCAAAGTGTAAACTGGCATTCTCTATCAATTTCAGTCGTTACAATTCCATATCTTTTCTCTAATAACCTCCCTGTGACACAATAAGGTCTTATGAGTACAGTCTTTTCAGTCTGCAGTCTTCATCCTAGAGCCCAGGTTGGAGCTATCTAAATTGTCCATGTTATCCTTGGCCACTTGCAGTTCATGCTGGTTTTGGACAAAGTGACAGCCCAGGAGCCTTTGCTCTTCCTGCTGAAACAATAACACTTGCTTTTTCTCTGTCGCTTTCATTTCATTCATTTGCAAGTCCCCATCTGTCTCTGTAAAATTCTCAGTTTCTTGAGTTACAGTAATAATGTATGGCATTACTTAACAGCAACGAATAAAGCAACAAACTTGCATCTTTGAAGTCAACGTTCATGAGCATCTCATAAACTTTTTATCATTTACTACAGAGATGTTGTTAATTCACCAGGATGTCACTTGAACACATTAAACGCATTTTTAAGAAATACATCGGATGAAATACACCCTTTGACACAGATTTGTTTACCTTAGATTTTGAATTGTTGTCACCTGAGCACAGCACCAATTCATTTACATTTACAGCATTTAGCAGACGCCCTTATCCAGAGCAACTTAGAACGGATACAACCTTACAATCCAAGCAATTGTGGGTTAAGGGCCTTGCTCAAGGACCCAACAGTGGCAGCTTGGCAGAGGTGGGATTTGAACCCTGGACCTTTTGGTCCGTAGTCCAGTACCTTAACCGCTAGGCTACCACAGTCGTGTAAGGCAAACGTGATAACCGCTACACTACAGAAACAGATTCACCTGCTTTTTGGGTGTCATGATTCTTAGATGGAGCAAAATTGAGTATCCAGAGGAAATTCATGTGAAGAACATAACAAATTCCACACAGACAGTAAAGCCCTGTTTTATCAAGAATAGAAATACTCACAAAAGCCAACAGGAGTAAATGGTCTTTGTAGCAGTTTGGAAATGATTAGCATTTGATACTTTCCTTAAACTTTCTTTAAATCTTCGCATTCGTGTGGACTATTCATTAAAAGGATATTTTCGAAAGAGAGTGAAGTTTATTTGTATTTGTAACAATTGTAGTAGCGTTTATAGCATTGTACAAAGCATTTCCAAAAACCCACGATGTGTTAACCAAAAGCCTTTCATCAACCGTGTGTGTGAATTGCTTCTTGATGTGAAGTTTAACCAGATATCAAGAGAAAATGAAACGTCCCAATACAACAAACTGTGATGTGGAGGTTGAAAACTAAGGTTGCTGGCATCCCATTTTAATGGGGAATGAGAAATCTTTCAGTTTTATGGTATTTATGTGTTCAGCTAAAAAGTCAGGGACAGTTCTTGGTTGGCCCAATGGGCAGTTGAATGCTGTCCCAGCAGTAGAAAGAATATAAAGCATAAAGACTAGTAGGTGACCAAAATTTCTTCAAGGCCTGTGTTTTCAGTGGCTGTAGAACAAAATGATACCTTCTAATAATTATTACAAGATACTGTACTAGAGTTTATTTCACAGACTTTTATTTCATAGACATTTACATATCAGTAGTTATAGTCAATATGGAAGCTTGTCATTGGTTGGGATGTACCATAATGACAATAAAATGCATAGCGATTGAAGAGAATACTTTTTGTGTGGTTCTATCCCTCCCACCTCTAATCTTTACAATTTTAAACCCAGAGGGCAACTTGGTCCAACTGTCTACTTGGATCCCAAGATCATGTACAGACGTATATCGGATGGTGCCAAGGCCTGATACAGGAGGATTCTAGATTGGGTTACATTTTAATTTTCATTTAAAATATTTGGTAAAAGTAATTAAATTCCATTCTGCAAATTGTTTCTGATTGGCTGATCAGGAAGCATAAAACCTAGAAACAATCTCCTTTGTCACTTGAACTGTGGTTGTAAACTACTCACTTGTCAAGAGCTTCGTATTTGGGTGCATGTTTGTGCATAGCCTAAGAAATCCATAAATTTAATGCATCAATATATCAATCCAAACTCCAAACCACATACTGCCCCTAACTCAAAATGATGTGCCAGCCATACTGAAAAGTGTTACTCATGTTCATGCAGTCCATAACTCTTCTGGCCCCAGTTACAAGCACTCCCTCTTTTATTACCCATTCTTCTAGCATTCAATAAGGTTGTAACACTCTCGAGCATGGCTAGAATACTCGGCAAAGTTAGATGACCATTTCTGCATCTACGTCATAACCATAAATGACATAGAAAACACACTCAAGTTGAATCTAGACAAGAATTTTTGCAAAAAAAGAAATACAAATAGATTTGACATAGAAAAGGAATGCATAAATATGACAGAATCACAATTTATGGGTCAAAAAGCATGCCTACAAAGGAAAAAAGTAAAACAATAGTATAGTCAAAACACATAATTTCTTCCTAAGGTTTATGATTTTAGGAATATGTAGCTTTGATGTAAAATATGCATGAAAATGTAACGCAATCACATTTACAGCATTTAGCAGACACCCTTATCCAGAGCAACTTACAATTGATACAACCTTACAATCCAAGCAATTGTGGGTTATTGTTGGTTCCTTGCTCAAGCTTGGCAGAGGTGGGATTTGAACCATCGCTAGGCTACCACAGTCCCAAACATTATGAGGGGAAAAAAGAAGAAAGAATGGAAATGGGGGAAACAATTATAGTATAGATAGTATAGAATGGGGCATGCATGCAAAAGAGTAGAATAAAGTTAATAAAGATGTTCTCCAAAGATGGGATGGTTTGCTAAAAGTGACTATGACTGCCTCATGCACCCCCACAAATTAGGGAACATCCAGGTTGAGTTGGGACTGTGGTGGCTTAGAAGGTTAAGGAACCAGCCTATGGATCAGAAGGTCCAGGGTTCAAATCCCACCTTGAGCAAGCAATTGCTTAGATTGTAAGATTGTATCAGTTGTAATTTCTTCTAAATGCCCAACACCCATCTCTGAATCCCTCAAACATAAGTCAATTAAACTGGGAAACTATTTGTGCGAATCAGCTTCGACCAGGTTCTATAACATTCCCTCTCCTCTATCACCTGTTCCTATTTGATACGAAACAGATTTCCCCCAGAAACTGAGTAAACCGTAATCGCAGCTGAGGTGATGAGGTGGCGTTTTCGTACTTGCATCTCGCTCTGCATTCACCTCTCGCTGTTTTAAAGGCAAAAAATGAGCCAGTGGCAGTTCTTAAATGGTGGAAACTAGACGAAGCTAAAAAAAACGAAGGGGTAGAGCTCTGACTGGATTCTCACAGAGATGCAACGTGTCTGCAGAAGGCAGATGGACCGCTGTCGAACTCGAGTCAGGTTTTTTTCAGAACGTCAGTACGCATGCGTGACCAGCAGTAGCTTGCGCGTGGCGCGGTGCTGACTGGAGCGCACGCGCTGGAGTCCGATTGAGAAGGTGCAGCGTCCTTCAATACTTCTTCCCCTTTTGTTATCTCAATGAACTGTTTAATGACATTCGTGATATTATGTGAGCGATTTACACCGGTTTATTCCTAAATGCATTCAGCAATTCCTATGTCCCAGTAGTGGCTATTTAATTGAATAAACACCAATAGCTATATAAATACATAAGTCTGCCCAATTTTAAAATGAAGCAGAACTTCATAAGAAGTGAACGTACACTTTATCGGGGGGTTTTAATTTGCAACGCATTAAATAAAAGTGACTTGAAAGAAGCTCCAAAAATCTCCGAGCCAGACGTGACTTAAGGGAGACGTGTACAGCAGAAGTAAACAAAACACATCACTTTAATCACCAGTAAACCCCATTAAATCCCAGTTAATATGCAATACGTGAAGTGAACATATCTGACACGCTGCTTAGTGTTCTGTATATATTATGCAGATTTAATAGCCAATAGTTACTGAATGTCTTTCAGTGAAGATCACATCACGTACACTAAACAACTAAAGGATGAGAAAGAAAATAAAGCTCAACATCCTGATGCTTATTTTAGTTTAATCTGCGTGTCTCTTGACTCGTATGCCATGTCACTCCGTCCATCTGAATCAAGAGGGTTTTTTTTCTGCTGGCTCAACTCTCACCTTTTCTTTAAAAGATCAAGTTTCTTTAGATGTTAGGTCTAAAGTTCCTGAGACAGCCCCTTTGTCTAATGAAGGAGGGACCTTTTTTCTCTGTTAAATGGGAACATGCCTGAGTTATCTGGTGTGGCCAGCACCTCCCCAAAACTTTGGAGTATAAAAGCCTGGGCAAAAAGTTCGTTTAGGCAGTAGGGAGTTTCTGCTGGGGTCCGTTACTGGAGTCAGAGGAGACCGGACCCTACTGTGTATGTGTGGAGTCTAAAGGGAGAAAAAAAAGAACTTCCCTCACCTCAAAGAGTCTACATGTCTAACATTTAGACATGTTCAGCTTTGTGGATATCCGGTTGGCGCTGTTGCTCAGCGCAACAGTGCTTTTAGCAAGGGGACAAGGCGAGGATGACCGTAAGTATATAATTTCATTACTTTTAAAATGGGGTTGGAAAAACAAAAGCTCGGGATGCTTAAGACAGAGGCCCCAGCCTTCTCAGGGCCACCAACATTCTGCATATTCAGTTGTGGGGTTTTTTTTTCTATGGATTTGTGGACTTTCTGCATGATTGTAATAGATCAGACTTAGGTCAAGAAGTGATTTAGTCTCCAGAGACCCTTTAGCGTTCCTGGATGCAAGTTGGTACAGGTTCTAAGAGGCGCGCGTGCTGTCCCTGTAATGCCCTGCAGCTACAGCTTTTAACATCTGCACAATCACTTACTGAGACTATGCAGACGTTCAGCTTAAGACATGTCTTCACATATGCTTTAGACATGTGTACATAATGTGCGTAAAGATGCAAAACCTTAACTGATTTATTAAAATGCGTAAGACATTGCGACAGAAGAGAAAATGTGAAGATGTATGGAAATATGTATATGTAGGCGATTGGGGAAAATGGCTTTTAAAAAGGGGGTTATATCCACCCACTGAGGGTTTTTTTCTTTTGGAAAAATGATGATCTCATCTTGGGATGAGTGGATGCAGAGTCTCATAGCTTTGCTCAAACCCGTATCCATAGCCTAGCCTATACATTACGCCCAAGAGTTCCAGAAATGGAAATGACTGAATGAAAATACATTTCTGATATATTTTTGTCAAATTAGTCGCATCTGTGCAGCTACAGTCATTGTTATGGAGTCTGATCACTGATCGTACAGCGCCTCCACGTGGCTGTGTTTGAAACGGCACATTTTGGCAGCTGCTCCTAGGACCCCACCTCCCCTCCCTGTATTATGATAATGTAAACCATATGTGAGCGTCGCAGGCTTTCCACTAAGGAAAAAGCATGCCGTTGCCAAACCGACGGGTTTTAATTATGTTGTGATAATTTTTGTGATAAGTCACTGAACCCCAGAAGACGTGGAACTTTTCTCTCTGCTATTTTTCCCTCTTTTACAAGGTGCAGTGCCACCTAGCGGAAAACGCACACACAACCAATATATTCTCAACGAATACGTTTCAGTTGATTTGCTGATTTTTTTTCTCATCATACCTTGATCTAAATTTGCTGCTTTGTTAGTGGAGCGTCCTTTTAACAATAAATATGTAGTCAGTAATTTACAAAGTCGAGACTACATAATTTAATCATATAGCATGGATTTGCCTGGAGAATGAATGAAAATGCATATCAACACAGTTTATATAAATTTTTGTTTTGTCATTGTTCGTATGCAAACATCTCTACCGCCTGTTTTCTCAAGAAAACTGAACTACTTAGAGCGTAAAACTAATGCAAGGATCAAATATTTGGATTACGTGGCAGGTTAATGAACTGGACCATTCACTCGCCCAGACAATACTGATTCACGTTGACAGTGTTGGAACCTTGATCTTATCCTACTCAAACTTTATAGCACATGAGTGGGGTTTTGGCCTAATACCATCAAAGATATTGATAACACTGGTGACCAGTCCTAAGTGAAACAATGTAATGATGCTGTTGTAGCCATGCTGAGTGCCAATTGCAGGCTATAACATGCTCTCCTTTCCTGCATCAGGCACAGGCACAAGCTGCACGCTTGATGGTGTGGTCTACAATGACCGTGACGTGTGGAAACCAGAGCCATGCCAGATTTGCGTGTGTGACAGTGGCACGGTCATGTGTGATGAAGTGATCTGCGAGGATACTAGAGACTGCGCCAACCCCGTGATTCCCCCAGATGAGTGCTGCCCTGTCTGCCCTGATGATGGTATGTCAGCTTACTTTTGTGATTTGAATTGCATGTACTAGGCCCTCTGCTGTGCGGCACATACTGGTGCAGTTCTATAGAATTCTATGGAAAATGGTTATAGAGCTATGTATCAACCTTCATGACTTGCACATCAGTCTGTGATAGGAGTTACAGTCTGTCTCAAAAACACCTTCATTGTACACTAGGCTATTAAGTAGCCCATAAAGTATATTATTTGTGTATGGCTGTGTGTTTAGGTGCATTCTAGGGCACTATACTTTCAGACATGCCAATAAAATGGCAGACTCCTAAAATATTCCTCTGTGTAATGAATAGGTGTGGCATCTTTTCGCAGCCACCATCTTTCTTTTACTGTGGGAAGTTTGCTGTTATGGAAGCACACCGATGGATGTTTTTAATATGACTGAGGCTGTACATTTGGAGTATAAAGAAATTCAAATGAGATATTAACCACCCCTGCTGTATTTCAGATTTAACTTTGCAAACTTGCTTTTAAAGTTCCCCTTCTACATTGCTTTAGCAACATGAATGCATTTCTACTAGTAGGCCTAACCACGCCTTTGCCATTAGTCCTGGATCCTTTAGAAAAATGGGACCAGGTTAAAAGGTCACAGATATTTGCTCATATTTGGAGGTTTAAACAATGACTTTCCACATTTATTTTAACATTTGTAAATGACGTTTTTAAATAATCAATTTTCTCTGCTTTTCAGGCATGCAGGAACCCAGCGTTGAGGTAATTATTTTATCTTTATTATATCAACAAATTAAACATGTGATGCCATAACAAGACAATGTGTGTTGGTTTGTTTTTGTTTACAGTTTTACCCTTATTATTTAGTTTGTGATTTATACAGTTACTTGAGTACAATAAAATTAATTTGATAAGCAAGATAAAGATAAAGCAAGTAAACTAACACTCTGTGAGAAAAACAGCATTGAATGCAATTAATCTTTCTCTTTATTTTTCTTTTACAGGGACCCAGGGGCGAGCCTGGTGATAAGGGTGAAAGGGTAGGTTTCTTTTTCTTTTTTATAATTTCATGATTTAAGTTCAATATTGTCTTCTTACTAAACATTGCATTCCAGATAGGTTTGCTTATGGTATTGTGCTGTTTTGGTGAACCCATAGAGGTCTTTACTCCATAGAGCATGGTAACCAAGTGCTGGGCCACTTATATAATAAGACTAGCATTTAAAAGTGTTAGGCCTTACAGTCAGTCACCTGCATAGCTATGAATTTAGTGGGTGACATTGGCTTACATGGGTGGCACTGGCTTACCTGTAACTGGAATGCTATAGTACTTGTATCACAATAAAGGCACCAAAACAATACAGAGAAATCCCCAGTTCTGAATTTATGCTTGGTGCGGTCTTGGATTTGTAGTAACTGTAGGTTCCTTTTCAGTGATGGGTTTATTTTCATTTGTCTTTAAAAAAAATATATCTTAGTTAAAGAGAAGCATATGTGTATTGGGTGGAATACACTGACTTAATGCTAGGTGGCTTGGTGGACATACTGACTGAATGCTGCACTGGAGATAGTATTAGTGATCTACAGATGGTGCCGAATGAGCAACTACATAAATCTGCTGTTATATTAGCAGCTTGGGCCTTGACTGTCTCCTGACTGTCCTTTATACTTCTGTTCGAGTCCTTATTTCACAAACTCACTCATTTTCTTTGTTTGTGAACAGGGTCCTGCTGGGCCTCCCGGCAATGACGGAATTCCTGGACAGCCTGGACTTCCTGGACCTCCAGGCCCACCTGGACCCCCTGGCCTTGGCGGAGTAAGTAGCTCACCTTGAAGAAGGAAAATACCAAACAATATTGTCACAAGGGCATCAAATATAACTGACGATGTCCTGAATTACCTGTGCTCCAAAAGGAGCCATAGGTAAAGTGTGTAAAAAAGTAGGCAATCACAGGAAACCCAACAAGTTAGATCACATTTCAGCACCACCAGAATGGACAGCACCATGTCATTTTTAAACAGGCAATATTCCACCATGAAAGCAATCTAATCGCTGACAGACTTGTGTCTAAACTATTTTCAGTGAGACCTGAATTTACCTGAGCCTACATGCACCTTGGGCTCAATAGTATCCATGTAGTAATAGTTAAGACATTCATTTGGACAGCTGTTGTTCTTTCTAATACAAATATGACAAATTACTCATCTTCCTCCTTGTGCACTCTTCACAGAACTTTTCTCCTCAAATGTCCGGAGGTTTCGATGAGAAATCTGGTGGTGGTGCCATGGCCATCCCTGGCCCCATGGTAAGTACGCACACTAACATACAGTCTAATGTCTTGTGTGGAAAATGATTCAATTTTCAGTCTACAAAAGGGGACATAACACTTGTTTTCATTCACCTAACACACTGGATTTCTATAAGGATAGAAGCAGTATCGGAGTCTTAACAACCCTGGTCTAGAACCAACATCATCGCCCTCTTGAAATTATTTTCTCATGAAGGGCATGAATATTAGAAGATGAATTGCATGCCAGTGTCTAAAAATCCTGGTCTAGATCCATCCAGTATTATGGTATCTTAATACATTTAAGACATTTTATGATGCAAGTTTAATAGTTTACACTTTAATAATTCTTTAATTCATTGATCCTTGCATGATATCACACAGAAGCAGTCACTGTTTTCAATTACATTTTGCATTCAAATATTTTACTTGCTGTGAATACATAATGCACATCATATAAAATGTCCTAACTGGGTATGGCATATAATGTTGCATGACTGCCATGACCCTTAGATAAATAGATGACTGATGAGTTTCTTACATTTCAGTTTTTAAACTGTCCCTCTCTCTGTCTTACAGGGACCCATGGGCCCACGTGGTCCCCCTGGATCTCCTGGACTTTCTGTGAGTGTTGTCTACCTTAAAATTTAAATTTGATGTTAAGATATGTAATTTTCAAAATGCAGTTATATACTTTTAGATCTTGGTGTTGGGAATGTACAGAAATAAATACATACACACACATAAAGTGCAGTGTAAACCATCGTAATCAGAATTGCCCTGTGTGGAGTAACTGAGCTAAATTTAATGTCCACTGAATTAATAATTAATACAAATGTCATTGTTTATTTAAATCATTTAGTCAGTAATTGCAGTGTTGTCATTTCTACTTTTTTGTTTACCACTACAGGGACCCCAAGGTTTCACTGGCCCCCCTGGTGAGCCTGGTGAGGCTGGTGCTTCTGTAAGTATATCAGAAACCATCACTGATACACATACACACAATATGCATGCCATTTCTTCTTAAAATATAATATTAAAAAATACTTGTTTAACGGGAACCACCTCCTTATTGAAAAATCGTGACCTAAATCCACACTTGACCTAGGGTTAACCAAGGTCAAAAGTTCATTAATGCTATAAGGGCTGACCGAAATTGCTCATATTTCCTTTTCTAGAGCATGCTATTCTGCATTCACACACTGACACACATGGACTTTCACATGTATGCTGCCTTTGCTAACCTGATTTGATATGCATGATTTCTGCAGGGTCCAATGGGTCCCCGTGGTGCAGCTGGTCCTCCTGGAAAGAATGGAGAAGATGTGAGTAAATCTACTAATAAAAACACTGAAAATACATCACACCTCAAGGATACTGATTATAAATTTGATCATCTCCACCTGCTTTGCTAAAGTTGGATATTTAGCAAATGATTTCATACCCGATCATCAGTATTGTATTTACTAATAGTGAGCTAATGCATCATTCAGCTATATCTAATATGTTATACGAACAGATAATATAATAATAATAATGCATTTTATTAATAAAGCACCTTTAATTTAAATGAAAATCTCAAGGTGCTACAAATGTGCTCAATACAATAGTAAAAGCAGACGCATAATGTTTGTCCCTTATGGACATAAGATGATCATGAACACACCTTTCACTGAAACAATAATTAGATATATCAGCTAGCTTAACTTTTGTGCTAATGGGCTTAACATGTATCTGTCAAATCTCAATATTTGTATTCTCTGTCCATTGTAGGGCGAGTCTGGCAAACCTGGTCGCCCAGGTGAGCGCGGTCCTCCCGGCGCACAGGTTAGTGTCTCTGCATTCTGAATTTGTCATCATTCTTCACCATAGCACTACTAACAATGTACACAATGTACCCTTGTCCTTGTTGCTAATCTTTTGCCATCTCTTTATCTGAAATAGGGTGCTCGTGGATTCCCTGGAACTCCCGGACTTCCTGGCATCAAGGGACACAGAGTGAGTGATCATGCCAGTAGACTGGCATTTTCTTCAGCTTGCTGGGTCTCAATATCGCCTCGCTTATGCTGAACACTCTCTTTTTAGGGTTTCAGCGGTCTAGATGGAGCTAAGGGAGACTCTGGACCTTCTGGACCTAAGGTTGGTGCCACTCTGTGAATTCTAATCATATTTTGCATTACAAATTGTGAACCATAGCAAAACATCTTGGTTTTATCCACAGGGAGAGGCTGGTGCACCTGGTGAGAATGGAACTCCTGGCGCTATGGTAATTCATCTCTCTGCCACAGATTGATATGCAAACCCTTTATATATATATAAACTGGATATGCAGTGTGTGTATGCTATCCTGACTTCCTCTTCCCATTGCTTTTCTGTTCCCAGGGTCCTCGTGGTCTTCCTGGTGAGAGAGGCCGTGCTGGTCCCAATGGAGCAGCTGTAAGTACACCCTCTAAATGTATTCTCCCATCTCAGAAAATGCACCTTGCAAATTTAGGCTAGTGACTCATGGTCAAATCCTGGCTCCGCCTAATTTGCGCTGTCGAGTAATTTAGCCAGGCCACTGCATCTCAGTTGTTTTTTGCTTTGGTTAAAGGATATTCAAATAAGTGTATAACTGTTTCAGTCCAGTCTACTCAAATGTATGAAAGGACAAATAGTCAATAACTACATGTTTCAGCTATGCAGCACAAACATGACCATATTTTTGCTGAGGCAGAACATATTATATGCTACCCTTGTTGCGTGTATGCACATGTTCTACATAGTGAAGAAAAACTGATTCTACTTTTTATAGCTACTAAACTATAACCATATAAGGCTCCTCAAAAGTTATCCTTGTCCACCTGAAATCCTCAGCAGTTGCTAAACAAGAGCAGTAAATCCATAGCAGACGTTGGCCTGATATCTGTCAAACCAAGAAATGAGAGCAGAACATAATAGAGTTGTTCTTCATGTACAGTTGAGATACTGTGCATGTAAGTTGTCTCTACGTGTGTCTCTAATGCACCACTTTTTGTTTTCTGCAGGGTGCTCGTGGTAACGATGGAGCTGCTGGTGCTGCTGGACCTCCAGTGAGTAGCAAGTCTGATTCAATATCAGCCATTTTGTGTGCATGCATCACTACAATTCAGTGCTGAAAAAGATCACATTTTAAACTGAATCCATTTTCTTTCTTCTGTTTTAGGGCCCAACTGGCCCTGCTGGTCCCCCAGGATTCCCTGGTGGCCCTGGAGCTAAGGTGAGTTTTCAGTTTCAGCTGTTAAACTGTGTGGCACTGCTCAGATCGAGCTGTATTTTATATTGTATAGAAAGTTTAGCATTCACATTACATTCATTTCAATATTTCAGTTGTACGGTTGCCGTTGGTGCAGCCACCACTGAGTTTAATCTGGGTCAGTGTGTCATTGGAGTAAACTGCTAAAGAGGGGAAATGGTGTTTATTAACTCAGGAAATTCTTCTGATTGGGAGGATGTTCTGAGTTGGTGCACCTGACCTTACTCACAAAACTGCAAGTGTGATCATCATACATAAGGCCTGAAATTAATTAGTCTTCTTTATTCCTTTCAGGGAGAGGTTGGTCCTCAGGGAGGTCGTGGTGCTGAGGGACCCCAAGGTTCTCGTGGTGAGCCTGGTAGCCCTGGCCCTGCTGGTGCTGCTGGACCTGCTGTAAGTGGACCTTCACATTTTATTATTTAAAATGTTTTAGATAAAATAAACACTGGACCCTTGGTTTATTCAATCATTCATTCACTTTCTGATCCACTTAATCCTGGACAGGTAATTTGACAAGTTTGTTTTCTTCTACTCTAGGGAAACAATGGTAATGATGGTGCTCCTGGTGCCAAGGGTGCCCCAGTAAGTATGACTCCCATAGTGCTTTTTAATCGTCAGTCTTTGTTTAGACTGATTTAAGTTTTAAAATTTAATTTGACAATACATTGCAATGACTCTCTGCTGCACTCTGCAGGGTGCTCCTGGTATTGCTGGTGCTCCTGGCTTCCCTGGCCCCCGTGGTCCTCCTGGATCTTCTGGCACTCCTGGTGCTGCTGGCCCCAAAGGAAACACTGTAAGAATTACTTTTCAAACATAATTTTAAACCAGGCAGTCATATTTGTCCATTCAACACCATGGTTTTCTCATTTTATGTCATAGGGTGAGGCTGGTGCTCCTGGACCCAAGGGAGATGCTGGTGCCAAGGGAGAGAGTGTAAGTAAACCCTTATCACCTTAATTCAGAATACGATTTAGTAGCACTTTAAGTCTTTCCTAGCCTGACTTGTAATAATAATTGATTGATAAATAAATGATTTGGCTAGTAGGCTACATAGCTTAGCATCAGTTAGCATCCATCAACGCTAGCAAATGCTACCTGCAAACATCAAACCATGTCTGACCACCTTGCTTTTATGTGATCATCTAGGGTGCACCTGGAATTCAGGGACCAGCTGGCCCTCCTGGAGAAGAAGGCAAGAGAGGAGCCCGTGGTGAGCCCGGCCCTTCTGGTGCCCGTGGACCCCCTGGAGAGCGTGTATGTATCCCAGTAGTCTCACATGCACCATGATATACATTCTAATCATTCTGTCCTTTCCTTATTAAACCCCTAAGGTTTTTACCATTATCCTACATAAACATAAGTCTAGACACATTCAGCTTCATTCACCTGTTCTGCTTTGTACAGGGTGCCCCTGGTGCTCGTGGTTTCCCTGGTGCTGATGGAGCTGGAGGACCCAAGGTGAGTCAAAAAACTGGGCGATCTACATTATGTCTACTGTCCCGTTTTGTTTATACAGCTAATGAGATTCTTGCATTGCATTCTGGTTTATGTTAGGGTGCCCCTGGTGAGCGTGGAGGCGTTGGACCTGTCGGAGCTAAGGGTGCCACTGGCGAGCCTGGCCGCAATGGCGAGCCTGGTATGCCTGGATCAAAGGTAAAATATCACCTATTCCTTCTTGACAGAACTAGAAAGAATAGACAGGACTCTGCTAAGGTGCTAGGGTGATTTTCACTGCTACTCCCACAACATTTGAACTTTGATGGTTAGCGAAGGACTGCTCATGTTATGAATGGGTGATGCAAGCGTTGATTTGTAAAGCAGTATCCTGTCTATTCATTCTAAACAGCCTTTTGTTTGATGAAAAGCTGTATTAAAATGCAGTATATGTTCCTTTGCCTTGCCTGACCTTTTTCCTTCTCATCCTCATTTCAGGGTATGACTGGTAGCCCTGGCAGCCCTGGACCTGATGGAAAAATGGGATCATCTGTAAGTATCCTCCACCCCATTTCTCAATACGCAGCATTACATATTGACAGTATATTTTTTCAATTCCACTGAAATACACACTCACATACCCATCTCCCCACTATTTAATTAAATGGGGGGTGTAGCGAGGCACATGAATGAGGCATAAGATACATAATGCATGTAATAATTACACTGTAAATGTGATTTTGCTACAAAAGGGGGCCCTGTAAAAAAAAGTCTATGAACCACTGCTTTAATTCCGCATGCCTCGTTCACTATTCATGCAACCACTAAAGGAGGCCAGTAATCATGCGTGCGGCATATACTGTATTTCACTAATATCCCATTCTTGACAGATCACAGTACACACTTTATACACACACTCACATCCACATGCATTCACCTCCTAAACAGACAACAAAAACAGAATATATCTGCTTTGTTCTTGGCAGGGTGCTCCTGGACAAGATGGCCGCCCCGGACCCCCAGGCCCTGTTGGAGCCAGAGGTCAGCCCGGTGTGATGGGATTCCCTGGACCCAAGGGTGCTGCTGTAAGTATTCCTTTGTGATTTATTTCAGTTGCCAAATTGAAACAAATAAGGTTTCTAAAAGTTGATAACATTCTTCTTCTCATTACAGGGTGAGGCTGGCAAGCCTGGTGAGAGAGGAGTGATGGGTGCTATTGGTGCCCCTGTAAGTATCTGTGCAATGCTGAACATAGCTGACACTTTTGCAGGGGCTGCTTCTCACTTTTTATTATTTCTTTTACATATTTAGGGCGCTTCTGGTAAGGATGGCGATGTTGGTGCTCCTGGTGCCTCTGGCCCTGCTGTAAGTATATTTTCCTTTATCTCAATACATTTGTTTGAGGTTTTTTTAAGCTTGCTTTCGTCATCCGTGGCTATTAACGACAGGAACAAGGTTACGCCAATACTAGTCAGTCACATTTATGCTGGGCCAGTTTAGAGCAACCGATTCACCTAGTGCATGTCTTCTGAATGTGTGGAGTACCCGGAGTACACCCACGCAGACCCAGGGAGGACATGCAAACTCCACACGGGATCGAACCAGGGATCTCTGCAGTTGTGAGGCGACTGTGCTAACTGCATCGTGTCGCCCCACATCCCAACAACTGTTAACTGCTGGTGTATGCCTATGCATACCACCTGTATCTGTCTGGTTATCATATAATGGACCTTTGGTTTACCACATGGCTTGAACTTTTTGCTGTCCTTTATAGGGACCCGCTGGTGAGAGAGGTGAGCAGGGACCTTCTGGCCCAGCTGGATTCCAGGTAAGTGCCTACTTAACTCGATATGATCTCAAAGATGTTCTCGAAGTAAGGTGTTGCCAGAGATCAGCATCCTCCTGACTTTGCATTCCTCCTCTACATCAGGGTCTGCCCGGACCTCAAGGTGCTACTGGTGAGACTGGCAAGGCTGGTGAGCAGGTAAGATACCAGTCAGTATAGAAATAAAAATGAGTGTACTAACATTAATATGATAATGATCATAATAATCATCTGTTACAGGGTGTTCCCGGAGAAGCTGGACAACCTGGACCTGCTGGCTCCAGAGTAAGTGTCCATGGTCGTCAAAATATGGGATTCTACTTGACCAACTGAACTGGACATAATCACACTTAAACTTTTAGCACTCCGGCTGATCAGTAACACATACTCTCTGTTCCCTCTTCTCAGGGTGACAGAGGATTCCCTGGTGAGCGTGGAGCCCCTGGAGTTTCTGGTCCTGCTGGCGCACGTGGTTCTCCTGGAGCTGCTGGTAACGATGGTGCCAAGGTGAGAGCTCCATGTATTACCTCAGTGTCAGACCAAATGAGAGTCATCTTTAGCTAACCTTTTAGCACAGTTAGCACAGTAATAAACTGGGCTAATGCACAGTGAGTCCCTACATCTGATCAGTACTATTATGTTGTTATTGTTGTATACAACTGTAGACATGTGAGTATAATTGTTTATTTTTGGAATACTCATTTTCTGTTCTTGTTTTTCACTATCTAGGGTGAGTCTGGTGCCCCAGGTTCCCCTGGTACTCAGGGTCCTCCTGGCCTTCAGGGTATGCCTGGTGAGCGTGGTGCTGCTGGTCTGCCAGGCCTCAAGGGTGACAGAGTGAGTGAAAATAAACACAAATGCAACACATTTCCACAATCGTGTTACAAATAAGGATACTTAAGTGAGTTTGAACAGCCTGACCTTTAGAATTCCCAATGCCTGGGTAATCCTATTTAATTCCAGTTATAAAAGTGTGAACTGCAGTATTACTGATTATTACTGCATGACACTACTTCTTGTGCAGTTTGGTTTGATGTCCTATCAATATAATAGTAAAATGTTCAAAACAAAAGAGAAAATGGAGTGCTAATTGATTTTAAGCTCAATTCAAATCCATAATCATTTTATTAGATGAAAATGATATAGTACTCTGGAATTCTACTTGAAACAGATGCTACACTGGTCATGCTAATGTCAAAGTACCAGAATTATGCATACAGTATGACCACTGAACTTATATTTCTTAATGGCTTGTCAAGTCAAGCTCTCTCCAATAAGTGAAGATTCTTTGCAAAGTTCTGCTTTCCTTTTTGTCTTGATTTGTCTGTGTTCAGGTTTTCGCCTATCTGGTTTTCATAAGAATATTGTGTTGTGTTCTATGTGCTATCCCACTGAGTACAGAAAAGTTATATAAAGAACATATAGCACTGTGCAAAGGTTTTAGGCCACCAACAGGTTAGATATACCAGTGTTCTAGCAATGGTGTAATGACCATATATAAATTACTTCTCAATCTCTTTATTAGTAAACAACCAGAAAATATAGGAAATTTATGCAGTATTAGAAAACTGAAACAACAATCAGAAAAACAGCTTCTAAAAACTACAGTGGCAAGGATTTAGTGTGATCTCCCCTTACACTTGAAGAGGCTTGATCAGGATTGGTCTTTTTGGAAGGGCAACAGAAAGAAACCACTTTTCAGAAGGCAACCAGGGTGAAAGGATATGCTGAAGCTCACAAAGATTCAACTGATCAGCAGTGTATTATGGAGTGACAAATTCAAGTTGGACATTTTTGGGTCCAGTTGTTGACATATGGTTGTTATACCATTGCTAAAACTACAAATTTAATGGTGGTCTAAGACTTTTGCTGTACATATATAAATAAAGCACAATACTGCTATCAAAGAGTGGGATGCAGTTTCACGACACATAGTGTTACAATGCATCAACCAGACACTTATATCAATATGTATCACCTCATAGGGTGACCAAGGTGCTAAGGGTTCCGATGGTGCCCCTGGTAAGGATGGTGTGCGTGGTATGACTGGACCTATTGGACCTCCTGGACCTGCCGGCCCTCAGGGTGACAAGGTTAGTTCATCTTGCACAGGGTTCAGTGTCTCTATAGTTTTATATCCATTACAGTCCAACAGCAAATCACCTGACATTTTGACATTGACTCTATGTGTTCTATATTTATAAAGGGAGAGCCTGGTGCTGGTGGAGCTGTTGGACCTTCTGGTGCTCGTGGAGCCCCTGTGAGTATTCAGTCATCTCTGGATTCAAGACCAAGCTTTGCATCATCACAATAGAAATGTTTATATGCACCCTTAATTCAGATATACTGTATACTTTTCTTTGATTGCTGAATCAATGATGAGTTATTATTTTACTTAAAGACTATCCAAATCATAACATGTTTCATGCTAGTCTCTGCCTGTAACTGACTATTCTTTCTTCCTAGGGTGAGCGTGGTGAGGCCGGTCCTCCTGGACCTGCTGGATTTGCTGGACCACCTGTGAGTACATATATTAAGTATTAATATTAACTTGGCTAAAATTTAACACATACACACACTGAAAATTCATTACTTTGATTGTTCCAGCTTTATACGACAAAAAAAACTGTTATTCACTCATATTCATTCATTCATTCATTTTCTTACCTACTTATCCAAGTGAGGGTCATGGGTTTAACCCAGGGCCTAACTGGCAGCACAGGGTAGAAGGCTGGAACCAACTCTAGACCAATCCATGCTAGGCACTTTGCATACACACACACACACATTGACACTGGGATACTTTCAGAGAGAACATTTGCCCAAATGCATGCTTTTTTAATTTGGGGAAACCCAGACACGGGGGAGAACGTGCAAGCCATGCCCCCTGCTGTAACGCTGTTGGACTTTTGGACTACAGTTTGGGCGACCCTAAAATAGTTTATTCAGCATGGACGTTTTTGATCAGTCTGGCTAAACATATCTCTTTTCCTCAATCAGGGCGCTGATGGTCAGCCTGGTGCTAAGGGAGAGGCTGGAGACTCTGGTTCTAAGGGTGATGCTGGTTCTCCTGGACCTTCTGGAGCTACTGGTGCACCTGGACCTCAGGTACAGTCAACAACTTGTGCACATTCAAACAAGCTCTTTCACCCCGGAAGAACCTTTTCATAGGACTAACGCATGTTCGCACCACAGGAACTAGGGATGATTGAAGTTCTTAGAATGCTGTGTAGAGGGACTTTTTTTTTAGCTCCTACTTCAGGATAGAGTATTTCCTTAGTGCTTAGAGAAAGAAAGAGAGTAACATAAGTATGCAGTGATTGGTGAAGATGTAAGAGAATGGGGATTGTTCCAAACGGAAGTGATGCAAGTGTATAGTGATTGGTCCAGACACAAGTGCCTATGTCATTTTTAAATATACTTATACATCAGCAGCCATATAAACAACAGAGCTTTGTGCTAAACTTGGGGAAAAAACAGACAAATGGACAGACAGCGAAGTCCAGGCTTTACTGAGCCTATATTTTGAGTCATTTAAACAATTGTCTCACGGCTTATGTCACTTTAGTGTCACTTCAGCATTCTTACTGATGGAGCAAATGCAAACCAAAAAGGGAACAAATTTATTTCTCGGAGGAGCTCCATGGAGAGTAGTTCCTCAGAATTTGGTCCTTAGAAGTGTTAACCTTGATTTAAGAAACAGATGAAAGAATCATACTAATTTCATTTATTGTTTGATTATTTGTTCGATTGTTTGATTATCTAGCTGAAGCTGAATAAAGTAACAAACTCAACATTGTTTCCATACAGGGTCCTGTTGGTTCTACTGGTCCCAAAGGTTCCCGTGGTGCTGCTGGTCCTCCTGTAAGAATCTCTATTAATATTGCATTTGTTTTATTTATTCTCCTATGATCATAAATATATCTTGTATTTATATATGACTCAATCGCCCTTTCTCTCCTGTTAAGGGTGCTACTGGTTTCCCTGGTGGTGCTGGTAGAGTTGGACCTCCCGGCCCTGCCGTAAGTTCTTCAGTATAGCTCCTAACTACAATTTCTTACCCAATACAATTCACATGCCTCTATAGTTGCCTGGGTTCACCTTTTTACTTTTGTTCTGTCGACCTCAGGGTAACTCTGGCCCACCTGGAGCCCCCGGACCTGCTGGAAAGGAAGGCCAGAAAGGACTTCGTGGTGAGACTGGAACTGCTGGTCGTACTGGTGAGGTCGGTCCTGCTGGCCCTCCTGGTGCACCTGGTGAGAAAGGATCTCCTGGTGCTGAGGGTCCCACAGTAAGTCCCTATAACATAAATTCTTAAATCAGAAAGGGGCCTGCAATATATACATATACATGCAATACATAATATGC
Organism: Ancistrus triradiatus; assembly: GCA_025084515.1. NCBI lineage: Eukaryota > Metazoa > Chordata > Actinopteri > Siluriformes > Loricariidae > Ancistrus > Ancistrus triradiatus. Next base: position 206,229 of record JAJAGP010000809.1, on the reverse strand, counting down.
TGAACCAGAAATATTTAGCCATGGACCAAGCGTTGTCAAGTAGAGGACCATTCTTAGCATTGTCTTTCCATATCAGGGCTCTTCTGGTATCCCCGGACCTCAAGGTATTTCTGGAGCCCGTGGTATTGTTGGTTTCCCTGGACAGAAGGGAGAGCGTGGATTCCCTGGACCTCCAGGTCCATCTGTAAGTATTCTGAGTAAAACACACTGAATATCTTCTATAAGAATAAAATAATCTACAGAACATGGTTGTGTGCAGCAACAAAATGTAACTCATGTAGCTCATGCTGGTAAACCTAAATTAACCTGATACACCCGGAACCAAGGTTCCACATAGTGTTGGAAATGTGAAATTGCTTAGACATTAACACTTAATTGCTTGTCATCAACTAGGGAGAGTCTGGCAAGCAGGGACCTGGTGGCCCCTCTGGTGAGCGTGGACCTTCTGGACCAATGGGACCACCTGGACTGGCTGGACCCCCTGGCGAGCCTGGTCGTGAGGTAGGCACATTTTAGTCCTTAATTGTTTCAGCAATATCAGTGACTTAGCATCAACATCAAGGTGGCTTTATTTAGTCATGTGTGCTGGGTAATGCGTACAAGATAAGTTAAAATGCTCAATGTTTGTCTTATAGGGAACTCCTGGTAATGAGGGTTCTGCTGGCCGTGACGGCGCTGCTGGTCCCAAGGTGAGCTGAGCTCATCCTACAGATTATTCGATACATGTAGCACCAAGCTCTAATGAATCAGTCCATAGTACCTCCACAAAAGCAGTCAAAATATTCACGTTCTGTGGCTGTTTTCTCTTTTGTTGACCTCTTTGTCCTCCTCTTTGTTTCATAGGGTGACCGTGGTGAGTCTGGTGCTTCTGGTGCTCCTGGTGCTCCCGGACCTCCTGGTGCCCCTGGACCTGTTGGCCCTGCTGGAAAATCTGGTGATCGTGGAGAGTCTGTGAGTGTTTGCTCCAGATATAGTCATCGCTTCAACTATTGTCAGCTATTGTGTAAGCCAATGCATGATCAAACACTGTGTCTAAATATCATTGTTCTCTTAGGGTCCTTCTGGACCTGCTGGTGCTGCTGGCCCTGCTGGCCCCCGTGGCCCTTCTGTAAGTTCTTGCTGCAGTTGTACCATTGTCACCACACAAATATCTCATTAATTGTGACCCAGCTTGGCCATTTATTCAATTAATTTGAATCTAATAGATATGTTTCTAAGCATGGAAACACTAGTAAAGACACCCATTTCTAAACACTGTGTAGATAAAAATTAATTCAAACAGACAATTGATGTCACATGCACTCAAAAAAATTTAGATTTATGAAATGTGCAGTAGGACAGTACAGTTTTGTAGTAATAACTTAAACGTTGGTGTGGCATATATTTAAAAAGAGACAGTGGATAAACTGGGAATTTTGCAACTATTTCTTGGAATATTACTGTGTGTGTGGTAGACTACAGTTTACACATTTACACACTCATCCATCTGTCTTTACTTAAATTACACTGAACCAAATAGTTTTAGAGTAATTTACAACAGGGGTGCTGGCAAAGTAAAAGACAACATCAAGTCTCTCAGTTTGTCTAACCATTCATAGGTACATATTCATAAGTTCATGTACTTGCATGGTCAGAGAACAGGTGTATCTGCCCTTGACTGATATGTCTAAGAACAACTTAATTTATTGTAGGCTAAGCTAAAATCTCTCTGTGTAGGGACCTGCTGGAGCCCGTGGAGACAAGGGTGAGACTGGTGAGGCTGGAGAAAGAGGCATGAAGGGACACAGAGGATTCACTGGAATGCAGGGACCACCTGGACCACCTGTAAGTGATTTTCAGTGTACATCCATTAACACAAACTGATTTTATTTTTGGATTTGAATACCACAAATAGTGTAACACACTAGTGCTATAGGTGAGGGGGTCAAGATAACTGCATTACTGGTTTATTTTCAATTGTAGGGACCTTCTGGAGAGCCTGGACCTGCTGGAACTTCTGGCCCCGCTGGACCAAGAGTGAGTGTTATCTTTTTCATAGTTACAAGATTGACATCAGTAAAGTCATAGTTCTGGTGTTTGCTTGTGAGGAGAGAATTAGAGTAATATTTTTTCCTAATAATAGGGACCCGCTGGATCTGCTGGTTCTAGTGGCAAAGATGGCATGAGTGGACTTCCTGGACCCATTGGACCCCCTGGACCTCGTGGTCGCTCTGGTGAAATTGGACCTGTTGTAAGTTGTCCCTTCTTTCGCCTTCATTTTGAATTCCTCATTCTACAATCAAGGCACCCACTGTACACTTGTATTTCTGCCATCCTTTGGTTTAGGGACCTCCTGGACCTCCCGGACCACCTGGAGCTCCTGGACCCTCTGGTGGTGGATTTGACATTGGCTTTATTGCTGCACCCCAAGAGAAGGCCCCTGATCCTTTCCGTCACTTCCGTGCTGATGATGCCAACGTGATGCGTGACCGCGACCTGGAGGTTGACACCACCCTCAAGTCCCTGAGCCAGCAGATCGAGAACATCCGCAGCCCTGATGGCACCAAGAAGAACCCTGCCCGCACTTGCCGTGACCTGAAGATGTGCCATCCCGACTGGAAGAGCGGTACGTCCCTAAAGGCTCCACAGAAAGCACTGTGCTTGACTTTCATCTTGCAGCTATATTAGCTTGTGTACAGTTTTGTAACATGAAAACTCTTCCAATCACACAGGCGAGTACTGGATTGACCCTGACCAGGGCTGCAACCAGGATGCCATCAAGGTCTATTGTAACATGGAGACCGGCGAGACCTGCGTCAACCCATCACAGTCCGAGGTTCCCAAGAAGAACTGGTACACAAGCAAGAACATCAAGGAGAAGAAGCACGTCTGGTTCGGAGAGGCTATGACCGATGGCTTCCAGGTGAGGGCCCTTTTGATGTGTCATTTAAGAATGTATTATCACAAGACTGTCTGTTGATGTTAATGTTTTCTCACACCTATTCCCTTTTTCTCCTCGCTTCTTCAGTTCGAATATGGCAGCGACGGCTCCAAGCCTGAGGACGTCAACATCCAACTGACCTTCCTGCGCCTTATGTCCACTGAGGCATCCCAGAACATCACATACCACTGCAAGAACAGCGTTGCCTACATGGATCAGGCAACAGGCAACCTTAAGAAGGCTCTGCTTCTGCAGGGCTCCAATGAGATTGAGATCAGAGCAGAGGGCAACAGTCGCTTCACATACAGCGTCATTGAGGACGGCTGCACGGTAAGCATTCAGCACTCTTTTGAGAGCATGTGAACTTTCTGCTACATTATATTGCATTCCAGTATCATCTGAAGATACGTTGTAGCTTGCATGTACAAGGGATCCACACTGAATTAGAACTGAATGTAGAACTGAATTAGAGTAGACGCTACACTGAGATTCAAACCATGTTTTTGTGATGCTTATTTTCATGGGTACTTACTCTTTCTTTGTGTTCACTCCTTGCAGTCACACACTGGTGCTTGGGGCAAGACAGTCATCGACTACAAAACAACGAAAACATCTCGGCTGCCTATTATTGACATTGCTCCTATGGACGTTGGTGCATCCGATCAGGAATTTGGCATTGAAGTTGGCCCAGTCTGCTTCTTGTAAAAAAACAAAAGAAATCTGGACTTGAAATTGTTCATGTGATGTGTGTGTGTTTTTTCTAGCAGTCATCTCTCTAAAATCTTTTTTCTATGCATTAAAATCCCTCCCAATTCGATTCGGCTGTCCAAATGGTCCACTTGTTTAGAGCTACGCTTCAGAAGACAGTGGTTGTGTGTTATCAAGTTTTTTTGGGACCACTATTTTGCCACAACCCACACTGAGGATATTTTAGAAGACTCATTTGTTTCACTGGCAACAAGAAAATAATATATACTTGTAAAGTGTAAAATCCCCCTGGAGTTAAAAAGTAAAAAAGGAAAAAACATCACAGATACAGGTGACTTTTTACCACTGCGGAAGGACAATGAAAGAAAGAAATTCAAATGCTTTGTACGATGTTCAGGTGTTTAATAAATTTGTAAAATGATATTTAAGTGTCTTTGTGTTCTACCCATCAGAACAGCTGTTCAACAGACATGGAACATCGTTGTTCCTTTCAAAAGTCACAGAAGACTTTGACACAGGGGTGCGTTTCTTTTGTCTATCTCAGAATAGCAACCTACATCAACCGATGTTGAGCACGACCCGGTTACGATTTTACACAGAAGTAACAGCTGCAAACGGTGCTATTTCATGAGGTCCTGTTAGTGCGATGTGTCAGAGTGAATTCTAAAGAAATGTATTGTTTCACATCTTGCTTACAGGGCCTTTGGTGCTAAAATCCTATTCTCTTGCTGTCCAGTTGTAACATATGCCTCTCTTACAAATGTGTTTTGCCTCAATCGCTGCAGCAGGACTTTCATTTTGGAATAACAAAGCTTTGATGCACATAGTCTTTCGAGTGTAGAAATAAGCAGGTGGAGTATTTTATTTTGAATTTTTCCTACTGCCTTTGACACTTTTTGGTTGTTGTCTTTTGGTCGCTTTACAAAACTCCCCATGTTGTTCAGTGATTATATGCAGTACCCCCTTTCTTCCTCTTTTGTATCAGGATTGGTGGGTTTTGTTTTTTTTTTCAGTTTTGTTTTGGCGAAAGATGGCGAAAAGAGAAATAGGGAATCCTAAAAAAACACTAGTGAGAGAAGCATACACACAATAGGGGGGTTAAAACAAGATGATCTGTACCTATTTTGTATATGTATAATAATTTGAGATGTTTTTAATTATTTTGAGTGCTGAAATAAAGCATGTTAAGTGGTCGATCCTATGTTTGTCAGAAGTGATCTTGACTCATCCCTGACTGCCCAATGGACTTGAATGAAGCACACCTTGCACCTGTTACAGTTGTTTTGACTGAAAGGAAGATTAAAGATAATACCAGAAATGGCTGTCTTATAACTGTACCTTTTTTGCTTTAAAACAAAACAAAAAAACAATAGATTTGAGTTGTTTTACTCAGCAACACTGTGCTCAGTTATTAAACTCCTGTTTTGGGCAGAATGGTGGCCCAAGAGGCTAGTGCTACTGCTACCCGATTGTGGACTGTGTGAAGTTTGCATGTTTTCCCAGTATCTGTGTGTTTTTCCTTGGTTTCTTCCCGCATTCCAAAGACGTGTCGCGCGAAATGGTCTCTCTAAATTGCCCCAGTATGAGTGTGTTTGACGAGTGCAATTCTAACTGTGCCCCTATCATTCAGATAGGCAACAGATTAATAAATAAATTAAAAAGTACATCAGTTTTCCAACAAACATAGCATCTGCAGTGCAAATTACCTGTCATAACTCCATGTTTCGTCTGCTTTAAACCCGATAATCCAAAACTGAGATTCTCCACTGATTCTCGGCTGCTAATCCAAAGCAATCGACAAAATCCATGCACCAGGTAATTCCTCGTTCTCATGCAAAAAGGAAAGATTATTCCAGTCTGACACACTCCATTCAGGACCACAAGGCAGACGACACTCCAAATCCACAGACAAGAAACTGACCGGTCAACCTCAGTTCCACTGTTAACTGAATCATTTTAGAACTTTGGTGCTAAGAGTGATGTGTGTGTCTCCAAGAGCTTGGCAGAATAGTTGTACCTGGTGAACGGAAGCTGACTTAGGTGAAATCTTGCTTGATACAAGGGAGCCATTGTGTGGCTATGTATGTGCAGGACTCCGTAGTGGGGGCTCCTTGAAAGACCCCCATTCACATACTAAGAGTTCATTTGGCATTCTGCAGCATGCTCTGCCCAGTATTTTCTGTTGTACTGCTAGTGATAAACCTAGCATAATACCGATATACAAGGCTACTTACCTTCAGCACTACTTCTGAATGGTTTACAGTTTGCTGTTTGCAGAATGCATCTGAAATGAATGAATGAAAAAGTATACAGTACTACAAGGGCATAACACCATGGCTTGTAGACCACGAATTATGCAGGAAGTCACAAGTCATTTGAGTTTCAAATTGTCTAACTTCCACAAAATAATTCATTCATTCATTGCAAGGAAATGTTTAATCCAGATCAGAAACACACCCAGAAGCACCTAGCAGATAAGCATTTATGTGAGCATTCACCAGGTAGATTTATTTGCAATCGCACCCCAGAGTTAAAATCTGGAGTAAGCTGCTCATTTACAGGGTTGTGATTTAGTATAACTATATACTGTATATACTAGTAATAACAGCTTTTTTAGTAACCGCTCTTATCCAGAGTGACTTAAGCCTACTGTTGTGCTGGATGAGTTTCCAACAACAAAGAATCTTAGACATAAATAAAAAGAAAGCACTCTTTATCTAGAATTCTATGAGTGAATAAAAGTACTTCATTGCTGACTCTGTCCCAACACCAGCCTGGCAACAAGCAGAAGAAAATCAAGCACAAATGTCGTCCTGCCATTTCATTGGAAAGGAACTTAATTAAGAATATTAGTTTATAGTAAATATTTAGAAATAGCTTGATGCCAGGACCCATGCTGGCTAGCTTGTCAACGGGGTCCACGCTAACTGGGCACCAGGACCCACGCTCGCTAGCTCTACGCATGGATCCACGCCTGATAGCCTGATGCCAGAGTCCGTGCTCACTAGTCTGATGCTGGAGCCCATGCTTGCCAGACTCCCATCTGCACTGTCGTATGCTAGTCCCCAACGGATGGTTCGACAACTGCTGGACCCTCCGCTCGCCAGCTGTTGGAGGTGCCTCAAGGGCCAAACCAGATTCCACACTTGATAGTTCCCCGAGGACACCTGCTTCAACCATCCTGACCATGAAAGAGGTCCAATGGGTTTTCCAGGGAGTCCTCTTTCAGAGATGGAGAAGCTCATCTTGGGGGCGATGAAGGTCCTGGGAGTGGTCTCTTCTGCTGTAGCACAGGGACTGAAAGTCGTTGAGTCCTTGGTCGTCACACCTCCAGCACCCAAGAGTCCTATGGTGGCAATGCCTCCACAGTCCAGTGTCCACTGCTCCAGAGTCAGTCACATTGACTCCCATTGAAGAGTCAGTCAAGAAGATGTCCATTCCAGAGTCAGTCAAGAAGACTTATGTTCCAGAGTCAATCAGGACGATGTCCATTCCAGAGTTAATCAGGACGATGTCCATCCCAAAGTCAGTCAGGGTGACGCCTGCGCCAGAGTCTGTCTAGGTGACACCCTCTCTACAGGCAGTTAAGGCGAAGCCCTCTCCAGAGTCAGTCACCTTTCCAGAGTCTGAGTCGGTTATGATGATACCCACTCTATAGTCAGGGTCCATGATGATGACGTTCATTCCAGAGTCCGTCACGATGATATCCGTTTCAGAGTCTATCAAGACAACGTCCATTCCAGCATTCTTCACGACCAGAGACAGCCTCGGTGGCCCCCGGTCCAGAGACAGCCTCGGCAGCCCCAGGTCCAGACACAGCCTGGACTGCTCCCAGGCCAGGGACAGCCTCGATGGTGCCTGGTCCAGATACAGCCTTAGCGGCGTTCGGTCCAGAGATAGCCTCATAGACACCGCCCATAAGGCTCTCCTCGGCAACACTGCCTGTAAGGCATCCCTTGGCAACACTACACTTAAGGCACTCCTCGATACTAGCTGAGCTTGTCAGCAGCTTGACGCTGACTCCGTTCACCAGCAGCTTGAAGCCAGCCCCGGTTTGCTAACAGGCTGACAGCGACATCTGCACAGATTAACGCTGCTCCCATGGTCCCTATGGACCCCAGGTCACAAATGGTACACACCACGTAGTTGCCGAAACCGTCGGCTCCTTCGAGGTGGCAGCTGGCACCTCAGATGGTTCCTGCTGCCCAGTCAGCAGCAACAAGGACTTTTGGGCCTGGGACTTATGTGCCCCTGAACTTTGTATCAGCCGGGCCCCTGGTTCTGTGTCTGCATGTTCTGTGTACCCCTTGAGCCCGGTCTCCTGCCCTTTCTGTCTCCTCTTCTCCTCTCTCTTGTGTCGTTGCCTCTGTTATTTTGGCCCCCTGCCCAGTTCATGTTCGTGTTTGGTCCTGTCTCTTGTTGGTAACCTGGGTCCATCTTGCTTCCTCGCTTTCTGTTTCTGTCCTTTGCGCTCCGGAGATGCGCCCTTGTGGAGGTTATGCCATGATGATGCAAGCCCTCCAGCTTGCATTTCTCTGATTTTACTCCCTCTCTCTCTTTTACCACAGCAGGTGGGGCTGTTTCCACCTGCTGCTGCTTCCCTATAAATACCCAACTTCCTGTGCACTTCCTTGTCTAGTCTCATCACTCCTATGTCCTTTTCTTGGCTCCAGTTCCTGCTCCTATCTCCCTGTCTGGTTGGTCTCTTTGTTAGTTTTGTACAGTATGTTGTTCTGTGTTCACTGTTTTGTGTTCATTGTTTCTATTAGCTTTGTATATTTGTAGCTGTTAGCTGTTAGTTTGCTGTTAGTAGTTCTGTGTCTGTGTTAGCACCCTTGGTTAGCTTCTGTTGTGTTTAGTACTGGTGCTGTTCTTAGTCTGTTACATTGTCCCTGTATATACACTGTATCTTATCTGTTTTCCACCATTTTAAACCCACACACCTGCAACTACGTCCACCTCCGTGTCACTCCTTGTGATATTCGTGACAGACATAAATACATGATGACTGTGGGGGCCTAGTGGTTAAGGTGCAGGACTATGAACCAGAAGGTCCAGGGTTCAAATCCTCCCTCAGCCAAAAGCTGCCACTGTTGGGTCCTTGAGCAAGACCCTTAACCCACAACTTCGTGTGCTGCAGCTAACTGATATCCAGTGTTCTTGGGTTTTGGCAGGCAGACGTTTGTTGCAAAATCTCCCAAATAAAATGTGTAGTAGATTAAGTTGTGATATTTCATGATATTCCGTTTTATTCCAACAACTAGGAAGTGAGATCCCTTGTACAAACCAAGCAATATGGACACTACAAACATACAGCAGTGATAAACAACACAGCAGCTCAGACAGGGTTGCCAGATCCCATTAGAGTAAGCATCTAGGTCTATGGAAACAATCACAAAAAAGGGCTAAAAAAAATAGCCCAAAACACACCACCTAGTACACAGTGGGAGAGTAACCACTTGATCAGTTATTCTCCTCCTTCGACCAGCAGTAGCTTAGTTTACAATATCTTCACTGTTAATAATCTACACCTTGGTTACAGAAAGACATTTTATATAAATCCTGAGTTTCATGATCAGGCGCACTTGCAAATTCTCCTCTCTGAAGTACAGAGTTAATGCAGCGTTCAGCATATTTGTTTTCAAATAGGCAAATACTGACATCTAGTGTTCATAAAGAAGAAGCAAGCAAAAACAGCGGTGCAAACTCTAAATTGCTTGTTGTCTCGACATTTCGTCTGTCATTGCTGAAGTGAAAAGCTGTCTAGTTTTAGACATTGTAAGCATTTATGCTTAGACGATTTTAATACAAATTATGCGGCCTCACAGCTAAACGTGGCTTTTTTTGGTAGGTGTTGTTTTATTTTGCAATCCAATTCTCATTTTATGTTAAAATTTTGAACGGAGTAATGGAAATATTTTTGGAAATAGCATTGTTGTGGTTGGATTAAAATCAAAGTGAAATGCCAGGGTGAAACTGTATTCCAAGTCCTAAAAGTAGATAAAGACAACCCAGTTAAACAAATGAGACAAAAATATTATACTTACTTGGCAATAACAGCAATATCTGCAAGTAAACGTTTCCTGTAACTGTTGATCAGTCCTGCACACCGGCTTGGAGGAATTCTAGCCCATTCCTCCGTACAGAACAGCTTCAGCTCTGGGATGCTGGTGGGTTTCCTCACATTAACAGCTCGCTTCAGGTCCTTCCACAACATTTCGATTGGATTAAGGTCAGAACTTTGACTTGGTCATTCTAAAACATGAACTGTATTCTTCTTTAACCATTCTTTGCTAGAAGGACTTGTCGTTGTCTTGCTGCATGACCCACCTTCTCTTGAGATTCAGTTCATGGACAGATGTTCTGATATTTTCCTTTAGAATTCTCTGATAGAATTCAGAATTCAGTTGTTCCATCAATGATGGCAAGCCGTCCTGGCCCAGATGCAGTAAAACAGCCCCAAACCATGATACTACCACCACCATGTTTTCACAGATAGGATAAGGTTCTTATGCTGGAATGCAGTGTTTTTCTTTCTCCAAACATAACACTTTTCTTTTAAAACAAAAAGTTCTATTTTGGTCTCATCCGTCCACAAAAACATTCTTCCAATAGCCTTCTGGCTCGTCCACGTGATCTTTAGCAAACTGCAGACGAGCAGCAATGTTCTCTTTGGAGAGGCAGTGGCTTTCTCCTTGCAGTCCTGCCAAGCACACCATTGTTGTTCAGTGTTCTTCTGATGGTTGGACTCATGAAACATAACATTAGCCAATGTGAGAGAGGCCTTCAGTTGCTTAGAAGTTACCCTGGGGTTCTTTGTGACCTCGCCAACTATACAAACATGCCTTGCTCTTGAAGTGATCTTTGTTGGTCGACCACTCCTGGCGAGGGTAACAATGATCTTGAATTTCCTCCATTTGTGCACAAATCTGTCTGACTGTGGGTTGGTGGATTGGTTAGAGATGGTTTTGTAACCTTTTCCAGCCTGATAAGCATCAACAACTCTTTTTCTGAGGTCCTCAGAAATCTCCTTTGTTAGTTCCATGATACACTTCCACAAACATGTGTTGTGAAGAGCAGATTTTCATAGATCCCTGTTCTTTAAATAAAACAGGGTGCCCACTCACACCTGATTGTCATCACACCTGGCTCACGTTTGTACTACAGACTGCTCTAACTCATTCTGCTGATGTGTTTAGAGAATTCAGTTCAGTTCATGGACAGATGTTCTGACATTTTCCTTTAGAATTCTCTGATATAATTCAGAATTCATTGTTACATCAATGATGGCAAGCCGTCCTGTCCCAGATGCAGCAAAACAGGTCCAAACCATGATACTACCACCACCATGTTTCACAGATGGGATAAGGTTATTTTTGTAACAAGCTGTAAATGGTGTTTGTTAGTGTATGTGCCTGTCCTATTGTAAGTAGTATTACTTTGTTTGACCCTCCACTACCTGTATAGTCTCTCTAACCTATAACTATATAAATTGGTTCACATTCACTCCTTGAGTCTATGTTTCATCTGGCTGATCTTCTGTGTTGTTCATAATACTGTCTAGTAATGGTTTTTTGGCTTCAGTCAAGCAAAAGCATCAGGTCCATCATACCATCCTCTTAAGTGTTACGTCTTTCCCCTACACAGGGTCATAACAATTCATTACTGTATTTTCTATAATTATTGTGAATTTCAATAAATTAAAAATGTTAGAGATGATGTGTAGATAGTGTAGAAGGGAGTCTTCCACTCGTGTTTTGAGCGGTATTGCATGCAGTTTTCTTGTAAAAAAAAACAACAAAAAACTTGATATTCACATTAACATAAAAAAGACTACTATGCTAATGTCCAGTCAACGTCCATTTCAATGAACCTCCTGTTTCACACAACGTAATGCGATCGTTAAATACCACATACCTGTACATGGAAAACCTTTTACAAAAGTCAAATGGAGCTCTGTAGACCTATAAAGTTACTCATAAAATGATTGATGCTGTGTAACAAATAGTAGTAAAGAGGTAAAAGGCTGTGTATAATCTAAAGGTCTGTTTATCAGTACAGGTTGAAATGGAGGATGTGGAGAATCTGGGTCACCATGGTGGCGGAGTGGAGGAGGTGTTGCTATGGAAACTGAATATCTGTGTAAAAAGGGGAGGGTCAGTGTGTTATGCTGTTTCAGCCTTAATACAGCTTTCAGGCAAATACAGTGCAATGCTATCATTTAATACAACCAACACTGTGTTTATTTACTTCATAGTGAACCTTAAATTCCATGTTGTGAAGCAATTAATGCTTAATATAGGCTATAGGCTATGAGGTAAAAGCATATAAATTGCAGTAGAAATAGAAATAGAAACAATACAACATTCAGTGGAAATCTTGCATTTTTGTATTATTTCCTTCGAGAGGTGGTAATGCATTCACCGTATCACTAGGCACACTTACACATGCAGAGCTAGTGCAGCTCAATATTATCTATATTTCGCTTTGACATTTTTAAATCGATTTTAAAACGATTTTAGATAACGGGACACCTTTCCTTAAAGCGTTTAACTTAATTCGGTGATGATTTGTCTACATCCCTCAACAGTGCTTTTATTCTGTTTATTTAATGCTTTATTTTCTTTGGTCTATTACTTGTTTCTTCAGTTCAAGTAGTACATGACTATGTAAACACAGTTGAAAGTTTTATACGTAGGTAATATTGCAATAAAGTTCAACAAAACCACCTCAAAGACAGTAATAAATGAATCCACTCCGCGTGGTCCAGCGATGCAAAGGAATCGTTTTTCTACTATAATATCTGCCATTTTCCCAATACGCCACATGATGTCGCTCTTCTCAGCTCGCTGTTCGGAAAAGATGGCTCTCGTTGGATTTCGGTGGGCTAGTGTGTTTAGCCCGGTCTAATTAATTGAGACATATCATCTTAACCTTAACCGTTAAATGTGGTATAACTACACTTTACAAGTCAGATTCACTGATAACAAATCATGATATGCTCAATGTTTAACATTTGCATATTTGGTTTTGCACTTAAGCTACAAGGAAAGCACATTAGCTTATTGCAAACAGGAGTGCTCTGCCACCCGAAATCTGGTTTTTTCTATGACCCAGACCTCTCGGACATCCAAATACATAGTAAAGCGTGTTAAACAGATCCGTGTGTGTTACTGTGGCGTTGGTCCAGGGTTTTTATGATATAAAAGCTACTGAAATCATTAAAGGTCAAGTAAATACTATCCTTTTAAAGGAAACATGTTAGAAACATGTTATTGGTTTCACAGGAATTACCATGGATAAAATACATTTGAAAGTCTTCAAAATAATGTCTTTCTGTGTATACATGTTTTTAGTCTGATGGACAGGCAGAGATAGATAGATAGACAGACAGGAAAGCACAGACACAAACAGATAGTTTGATACTTATAAAGAAACAGACACACAAAAAGACATGTTGCTTCACAACACAGAATTTAAGGTTAAGATGATATGTCTCATAGATAAACAGGTCCATACCGTATATAGAGAACGGCAAGGAGATAGATAGATAGATAGATACATACATACATACATACATACATGCATACATACAGTGGGGTAATAAAGTATTTAGTCAGCCACTGATTGTGCAAGTTCTCCTATTTAGAAAGATGAGAGAGGTCTGTAATTTTCATCATAGCTACACTTCAACTATGAAAGACAAAATGAGAAAAAATCCAGAAAATCACATTGTAGGATTTTTTAAGAATTTAATTGTAAATTATGGTGGAAAATAAGTATTTGGTCAATAACAAAAGTTCAACTCAATACTTTGTAACATAAACGTTGTTGGCAATGACAGTGTCAGAGGTCCTACCAACCGACGCTAGAGGGCAGCGGTGGTCCGGTTTTCCTGATAGAATCTCTGGCAGCTGCCGCAATTGTGCATGCCTGTCTGTAAGCTACACGATTGCGTTAATTTATTTGCAACACCTGCTATTTTTGGCTATTTAAGAGCTGTGCCAGTCTTAGCAGGTGTTGCACCATTCAACCTGCACTCCGCTCATGCCCTCCGATCGGCGCTACGGCTTTACGGTGCGATCGCTTTCAGCTGCATGCATCTGATACCTCACCTGTCTCCTGCTCTGCTACAGAGCCCCTGCGCTTTCGTTTTTGTTTTATTATTTTGGTTAGGGAGGGTGGACAAACTGGGTCCGTATCGTTTTGTTTTTCAACAGCCACCGCTCCCTGCTGCTTCCTCCTCTCGCCACCTGAAGCGACGTGCCGTTCTGCACCTGCGCACGGCCACGCAGGTTCGCTCAGCGCTGTGCACGAGCTGTGCACGCATCCGCCCTTCGCTCTCTCTCTCTCTCATCAGTACGGTCCTATCTCTCCCTCACACACAGAAGCTCAGCTTTCCTTTGTTATTTATTTATTTGCATCTTTGTTAATTAGTGTTTTAGTTCTTTATTTTATTTCAGTTCACATTTTCCACCTGGAGCTAACTGCATTTGGGTCCCAAACCATTTATATTTTATTTTTCACGGTTTGTTTTTTCCTTTAAATATGGCGAACCGTAACAAAATGGTGCAACCAAACAGGGGTCAGTCACAGATTATATCGCGGCTTTCCGCGAGCTGGCCGTGGAGTCACGTTTTGGTGACCTGGACTTAAGGGACATTTTTGAGTTTGTCCATGAGCTGTTCTTTCTCCCAGACCCTTCATCCTTGGCTGATCTGTACGGCCTGGCCATCCATGCAGACGCTCGCCTCACTGAGCGGGCCAGGAGAAGGGCCGATTACACTCTGGTTCCCGTGCCACTCACTCGGTCATCCCTTAGCTTTAAAGCTGAGCAGCCAGCGCCGCCCAGCTCAGTACCAGAGCACTTAAGCCCCGTTCAAGAGCATGCCGCGCTTGTAAGCTCTAAAATCGAGCATTTAGCACTGCCTGGCAACTGAACCTGGGCCCGACAAGTTCGTAGGCTCTGCACCTGGGCAGTTTATCCCTGTGCTTGAGAGTTTGGCACCACCTGGCTCTGAATTTGGGCTCGCCGCACGCACAAGCCCCGCATCTAAGCAGTTAAGCTCCATGCCTGGGTATTTAGCGCTGCCTAGCCCCATACAAGAGCTCGCCGCGCCTGTAAGCCCCGCATCTGAGCAGTTAAGCTCCATGTTTGGGCATTTAGCGCCGCCTGGCCCCGTATGAGACCTCGCCGCACCCGCAAGCTCTATAATTGAGCACTCAGCACTGCCTAGCTCTGAATTTGGGCTTGCCGCACTCGCAAGCCCCGCATCTGAGCAAATAAGCTCCATGCCTGGGCATTTAGCACTGCCTAGCCCCATACGAGAGCTCGCCGCGCCTGTAAGCCCTGCATCTGAACACTCAGCACCGCCCAGTTCCGAATCTGAGCAGTTAAACTCCGTTCCAAAGGTCGCCGCGCCCACAAGCTCTATAATTGAGCACTCAGCGCTGCCTAGCTCCGATCCTGAGCAGTTAAGCTCCGTTCCTGAGCTTGCCACGCCCGCAAGCTCTATACTTGAACACTTAGCGCCGCCATGGTCACCCTTGTTGGCCTCGCTGCTGGGGCCTTTGGCGTCAGCTCGCCTAGCTAGGTCCTTCGCGCTGACCTTTTTTTCCGTCCCGATCCGCCAGTGCCAAGCTCTGCTTCTGAGCCACCGAGCTCCACCCCTGAGCCACTAGCGCCGAGCTCCACCTTTGAGCCAGTCAGGTTGGTCCCCAAGCCCAGGCTGGCCGTTGCACCTGGCATGACCTGCCCCACCCTCCCTTTCAGCCCCTCGTTGGAGGCTTGCCCTGCTTTCCAGGGCCTTCCAGTGAGCCAGACGCTTAACTCTGAGCATGTTCGGCAAGCCAGAGGTGTCCTGGTATGCGCTTAGGAGCGTCGGGACTGTCATAGGTCCTACCAACCGACGTTAGAGGGCAGCGTTGGTCCGGTTTTCCTGGTAGGATCTCTGCAATTAATTCGCAACACCTGCTATTTTTGGCTATTTAAGAGCTTTGCCAGGCTTAGCAGATGTTGCACCATTCAACCTGCATGCCACTCATGCCCTGCAATCACCACTACGGCTTTACGGTGTGATCGCTTTCAGCCGCGTGCATCTGAGACCTCACCCGTCTCCTGCTCTGCAATAGAGCCCCCGCGCTTTTGTTTTCATTTTATTATTTTGGTTAGGGAGAGTATACGAACTGGGTCTGTGAAGGGGCTCAGTTCCAGTAGCACAAGAAGGCATGAGGTAATCTTTATTTAGTGAAGTAGTTTCAGTGTAGAGTGAGCTTATTGTTTTGTTTTTCAACAGCCACCGCTCCCGGCTGCTTTCTCTTCTTGCCGCCTGACGCTACGCGCCATTCTGTGCCTGCGCGCCGCAACACTTGTTCGCCCAGCACTGTGCACGAGCTGTGCATGCGCCCTCTGTGCTCTCTCTCTCTCTCTCTCTCTCTCTCATCAGCATGGCCCTGGGCTTCTGTGTGTGTGTGTAACGCCAGCGGGAAGTAGGAGACAAACGCAGGCAGGTGGAATTCACGGAGAGGCTTTTATTGAAAACAGAGAGCAAGACTGAGGCGAAGGGGAACGGAGCTGCGTGACCAGGTAGGAAACCTTGTTGTATAGCAACTAAAAGGGGAACGGATGGTGTTTAAATAGGGGGAGAGCGAGGCGTAAAATGGGAACAGGTGCTTGTGATCAGTAGGCAGAAGAGGACGATCGAGGTAGACGGCGTGCGGTAGGAGCTGTGCTGGGTAGTGTGTGTGACAGTACCCCCCCTGAAGGGCTCTCGTGCAGGCGGGGGCGCGGCGGCGCTGGAGGCCAGGAGGTCTTGCGCGGGCGGCCGCGTGGCCTGGGGTCGGGCGGTCAGGACGGGCGGCGTGGAATTCCTGGATGAGGAGGGGATCCAGGACGTCCTTGGCATCCACCCAGCTGTGCTCTTCTGGACCGTAGCCCTCCCACTCAACCAGGTATTGGATGCGCGAGCCTCGCTGGCGGGAGTCCAGGAGGCAATGGACCATGTACAAAGGAGCCTCCACCGGGCCGGTGGGCGGAGGTTGGTCCGAGGGAGAGGACCCGGCCAGCGGACCGGGGACCCAGGCTTGAGGAGCGAGACATGAAAGGATGGAGAAATGCGTAAGTGAGGAGGCAGTTGCAAGCGATAGGTGACTTCGTTTAACTGTCGGAGTATTTTAAAGGGACCCAAAAAACAAGGAGTCAATGGGGTACTTCCCTGGATGTTGCGACGATCCCGGGTCGACAGCCAGACTCGATCTCCCGGATGGTAGGCGGGGGCGGGACGCTGGTGTCGGTCAGCATGCCTCTTGTAGCGGCGGATCGCCCTGCCGATCCTCAGGTGGACTTGGCACCAGATGTCTTCGCTGCAGCGGAACCAGTCATCGACGGCCGGCGCGTCCGAGGGCGTGGAATCCCATGGGACGAAGGGGGGTTGGAAGCCCAGGACGCACTGGAACGGCGTGAGGCCAGTGGAGGAGTGCCGGAGGGAGTTTTGGGCTATTTCGGCCCAAGGAAGGAACTGGCTCCAGTCCAGCGGGTTGTGAAGGCAGTAGCACTGCAGGAATTTCTTCAGCTCTTGGTTCGAGCGTTCGCACTATCCGTTAGACTGTGGGTGGTAACCTGAGGAGAGACTGACGGCGGCGCCCAGCTTGCCCACGAATGCACGCCACACCGCGGAGGTGAATTGCGGGCCCCGGTCCGAGAGGATGTCCTCGGGGATGCCAAAGACGCGGAAGACATGCTCGAAGAGACACTCGGTTGTTTGTAGCGTGGAGGGGATCTTGCTCAGAGGAATGAAGCGCACGGCACGGGAGAAGCGGTCGACGACGGAGAGGATGGTAGTAAATCCACGAGAGGAAGGGAGGTCCGTGATGAAGTCGATGGCGATGTGAGACCAGGGTCGTTGTGGAACGGGCAAGGAAGGAAGGGCGCGAGGAGTCTTGCATTGGGCGCACACGCTGCAGGAAGCCACGAAGCAATGTACGTCCCAGCGCATGTTCCTCCTTCAATAGCGCACGGCCAATTGTTGGTGGGTGCGGGTCTCCCCGGGGTGGCCAGAGCAAGGGGAGACGTGTGCCCAGGCAAGGAGACGGTCACGGAGGTCGGAGGGGACGAACTTCTTGTCCGATGGGCACTCGGATGGGGTGCGTGTCTGGGAAAGCCTGTCATCCAGTTCTTGCTCGAAGTCCCAGTAGATGGCGCTAATGACACATGAGGTCGGGAGGATAGGTGCAGGTCCGCCTTGGTGTTTTTTTTGAGCCCGGCCGATAGGTGATGGAGAAGGTGAAACGATAGAAGAAGAGAGACCAGCGGGCTTGACGGGCGTTGAGGCGTTTGGCTGAGCGCAGGTACTCCAGGTTTTTATGATCGGTGAGGACGGAGAAGGGATGTTTGGAGCCCTCGAGCCAATGTCTCCACTCCTCGAGGGCCAATTTGATGGCCAGCAGTTCGCAGTCTCCCACGTCATAGTTACGCTTGGTGGGAGTGAGCTTGTGGGAGAAAAAGGTGATGGGATGCAGCTTAGGGGGTTCGCCCAGGCGTTGCGAGAGTACAGCCCCCACACCTACCGAGGACGCGTCGACTTCCAGGATGAAAGGGCGATCTGGGTCGGGGTGGCCCAGAACAGGAGCGCGGGTGAAGGCGGATTTGAGAGCGGAGAAGGCCTGCTTGGATTCCGGGGACCAGCGGAGGAAAGGGGGTTGCCCCGCGGAAGCGTGGTGAGGGGCAACACCGTGCGGCTGAAATCCCTGATGAAGCGACGGTAGAAATTTGCGATTCCGAGGAAGACCTGCAGCTCTTTGATGGATTTAGGTGTGGGCCAGGTGAGGATGGCAGAGACCTTGGAGTCGTCCATCGCTACGCCGGAGGGAGAGATTATGTAGCCGAGATAGTGTACAGACTGGCTGTGGAACTCGCATTTTTCTGCTTTTACTCGGAGATGGTGGGAATGCAGCCTCTTCAGGACCTGGCGGACGTGGGAGACGTGAGTGGCGAAGTCCGGTGAGTAAACCAGGATATCATCCAGGTACACGAGAACGAACCGGCCGAGCATGTCCCGGAGCACGTCATTAATGAAGGCCTGGAAGACTGAGGGGGCGTTGGCCAGGCCGAAGGGCATCACCAGGTACTTGTAGTGACCCGAGCTGGTGCTGAATGCGGTCTTCCACTCGTCGCCCTCCCTCACGCGAACCAGGTTGTAGGCATTCCTGAGGTCCAGTTTGGTGTACCAGCGTGTTGTGCGGAGTTGCTCGTGGGCCGAGGGGACTAGTGGGAGCGGATAGGCGTACCTGCGGGTGATGCGGTTGAGTTCCCGGTAGTCAATGCACGGCCGCAGCCCCGAGTCCCGTTTGGGAACGAAGAAGATGCCCGCTGAAACGGGCGAGGTGGATGGACGGATGAAGCCGAGATCCAGGTACTCGGTGATGTAGTCGGTCATGGCCTTTTCCTCGGCTGGCAAGAGAGGGTACAGGCGGGCTTTGGGTAGAGGCGCGTCAGGCACGAGGTCGATGGCACAGTCGTATGAGCGGTGAGGAGGGAGGCAGGGCGGTGCGCCAGCTCCGAAGACAGGCGCCAGGTCCTGGTAATCGCCGGGCACGTTGAGAGGGAGAGTCGGAGAGCGGCAGAGAGTTGCCCTGGAGGGCTGGGCGGAGTAAGCAATGGTCTTGACACAAAGGGGACCAACGAATGAGCTCGCGGGCAGACCAGGAGATGAGGGGGTCGTGGCGGTGAAGCCAGGGGAGCCCCAGGATGATGTGATATGCCAGGGAGTCCACTGGGAGCAGAGTGAGGGTCTCCTGATGAGTGGCGCTAGTGACCAGGCGGAGGGGGACGGTGGCACGGGTAAGGAGAGGGCGACCGTCGGCCGCGGCGATTCATCAACCCGCGGGGAGCGAAGTGCAGGAGATCTCCCACTCGGTGACGAGGCGGTCGGCGATGAAGGTCCCCTGGGCACCAGAGTCAATCAGGGCTGTGAGAGAAACCTCAGCAAGAGCACAGGCAGAGTGAAGGAAGGAGTAAGAGGGGGTTGACTCACCCGGGGTGTGCGCGCCGGGTCCCTGGCACGCGCGTTGGCTGGGCCGAGAGGTGGCGCAAGGTCGCAGGCAGGGCGCAGATGACAGTCCGAGTCGCAATAACAGCAAAGGCCCTGCTCGAAGCGGCGACGACGTTCCTCAGAGGACAAGTGAGTACGAGCGAGCTCCATGGGCTCGGCAGGAGGCGAGGGATCACGGACGACAAGAGGCGGTGTAGGCCGAGGAGCAGTGCTAGGCCGAGGGACGAGGAGTGGTCCAGACGGATGGTAAGTGTGATGAGTTCCTCCAGAGAGAGGTTGAGGTCACGCCCAGCCAGTTCCCTCCTGAGATCGGAACGCAGACCCTGATGGAATGCAGAGAGAAGAGCGGGCGAATTCCATCCACTCTGTGCTGCCAAGGTGCAGAACTGGAGGGCGTAGTCAGCAGCTGAGCGGCGACCCTGGCGCAGAGTGAGCAGTAAGTCACCGCTGGATCGCCCCTCGCGAGGATGCTGGAACACGGAGCGGAAGGCGGTCAAGAAGTGGCTGTAATCCCTGGCTTCATCTCCCTGTTTGGGACCAGATGGCGGTGGCCCAATCCAGGGCAGGACCTGAGAGGAGTGAGACTACTAAGGCGATGCGGGCCGCGTCGGACTCTGGTGGTGAGTGGGTGAAGTACAAGTCGCACTGCTCCGGGTTTCCGTCATACTTGTCCGGTAGAGCGATCCTGTAGGCCGAGTGCGGGGCCCGCGGAGGGCTGGGGGGAAGCAAAACCGAGGCAGGGAACTCCGCACTGACGGGGGACGGCATTAGCTGTGACACGCGTTGGGTGAGCTCGCTAACAGAGGGGACCAGCGAGTTGAGCGAGCGCTGGTTGTCGGCGAAAAGCGAGGCAGCCTGAGCCACCTCCTGGAGCTGGGCGCGGAGCTCAGCGAGCTGTTCCGCCGGAGTAAGGGTGAGGCCGGTTCCACTAGCCGCTGTCTCCATAGTGGCTATACAAACTGTAACGCCGGCGGGAAGTAGGAGACAAACGCAGGCAGGTGGAATTCACGGAGAGGCTTTTATTGAAAACAGAGAGCAAGACTGAGGCGAAGGGGAACGGAGCTACGTGACCAGGTAGGAAACCTTGTTGTATAGCAACTAAAAGGGGAACAGATGGGTGTTTAAATAGGGGGAGAGAGAGGCGTAAAAATGGGAACAGGTGCTTGTGATCAGTAGGCAGGAGAGGACGATCGAGGTAGACGGCATGCGGTAGGAGCTGTGCTGGTAGTGGGCGTGACAGTGTGAGCATATTCGTCGATCTCTCCCTCACACACAGAAGCTCAGCTTTCCTTTGTTATTTATTTATTTGCATCTTTGTTAATTATTGTTTTAGTTCTTTATTTTATTTCAGTTCACATTTTCCACCTGGAGCTAACTGCATTTGGGTGTGTCCAAACCACTATATTTTATTTACCATGGTTCGTCATTTCTCCTTTAAAATCTGGCGAACCGTAACAGACAGAGGTCAAACGTTTCCTGTAAGTCTTCACCATTTTTGCACACACTGTAGCTGATATTTTGGCCCATTCCTCCATGCAGATCTCCTCCAGAGCAGTGATTTTGGGGCTGTCGCTGGGCAACACAGACTTTCAACTTCCTCCACAAGTTTTCTGTGGGGCTGAGGTCTGGAGACTGGCTAGACCACTCCAGGACCTTGAAATGCTTTTTACGGAGCCACTCCTTCGTATTCTCCCAATCCTCTTCTGTATCATATGCTCTCTGGCAAACTGCAGACTGGCCTGGACATGTACCATCTTAAGCAGGGGGACACGCCTGGCACTGCAGGATCTGAGTCCCTCTAGGCGTAGTGTGTTACTGCTGGTAGCCTTTGTTACTTTGGTCCCAGCTCTCTGCAGGTCATTCATAAGGTCCCTGCGTGTAGTTCTGGGATTTTTGCTCACCATTATCATGATCATTTTGACCCCATAGGATGAGATCTTGTGTGGGGCCCCAGATCGAGGGAGATTATCAATGGTCTTGTATGTCTTCCATTTTCTTACAATTGCTCCCGCAGTTGATTTATTCACACCAACCTCCTTGCCTATTGTAGATTCACTCTTCCCAGCCTGGTGCAGGTCTACAGTTTTCTTCCTGGTGTCCGACAGCTCTTTGGTCTTGACCATGGTTGAGTTTGGTGTCTGACTGTTTGAGGTTGTGGACAGGTGTCTATTATGCAGATAACTAGGTCAAACAGGTGCCATTAATACAGGTAATGAGTGGAGGACAGAAAAGTTACAGGTCTGTGAGAGCCAGAAACCTTGCTTGTTTGTGGGTGACCAAATACTTATTTTCTACCATGATTTACAATTAAATTCTATAAAAATCCTACAATGTGATTTTCTGGATTTTTTTTCTCATTTTGTCTCTTATAGTTGAAGTGTACCTATGATGATGAAAACTACAGACCTCTGTCATTTTTCTAAGTAGGAGAACTTGCACAATCACTGGCTGACTAAATACTTTTCTGTCTCACTGTAGATAGATAGATAGATAGATAGATAGATAGATAGATAGATAGCATTCTGTTTGGAGGAATGGGCTAAAAGTGCTCTGTGGTGATGTGCACAACTGATCAATATTTACTGGAAAAGTAAAGTTGCAGTTATTGCTGTGCAAGTGGATCACACCAGATGCTGTTCACATTTTGCCCCTCACATATAGTACTCTGCAAAAGTCTTAGGTATTCTATATTATTTCAGGTATACTATATTATTTATTTTATATTATTTATATATTATTTATATTAACCTTAATCTTTATTTAAATTTTAGTGATCGCTGCATTTTGTAGTTCTACAGTTACAGACTGTAGTTAATCTGTTCCTCTACTTTGTAAGTCCCCTTTACTCTGTTCTCTAATGGTCAGGACCCCCCAAAGATCAGGTACTATTTTGGGGGTGGATCATTCTCAATCATTCTCAGTGGTGTGTTAGAGTGTGTTGTACTGATATGGGTGGATCAGACACAGCAGTGCTGGATTGAAAATAGTCAAACAACCAAAAATGTGTACGCCGATGAAGGATTAGAGGATGACTAACACAAACTGCAACAACTGATGAATTACTGTCTCTGACTGTACATCTACAATTTGGATCAATAAGGTGAAACTCTCTAATAAAGTGGACAGTGAGAGAACAGTGTTTTAAAATTCCAGCACCAATGCAGTGTCTGATCCAATCTTAACAGCCCAACACACACTAACCATCACCACGTCAGTGTCACTGCAGTGCTGAGAATGATCCACCTCCCTAATAGTATCTGATCTGTGCTGGTCCTGTGGGGGTCCTGACCACTAGAGAACAGAGTAAAGGAGACGAACAAAGCATGTAGAGAAACTATAACATGCAGTGCCCATTAAAACCTAAAGAAAGAATAAGCAGAATATTAACTGAAAAATATAGACAGTACAGTAC
Source organism: Ancistrus triradiatus (assembly GCA_025084515.1). NCBI lineage: Eukaryota > Metazoa > Chordata > Actinopteri > Siluriformes > Loricariidae > Ancistrus > Ancistrus triradiatus. The sequence goes on along the minus strand of JAJAGP010000809.1, from coordinate 183,140 downwards.
TGTATGTGTAATATTGGATCGTTTTCTTCAGTAATATTTTGTCTTGTTTGTTTAATTGGGTTATCTTTATCTATTTTTAGGCCTTGTTTGAAAATCAAGTCAAGTCAAGTCAGATTTATTTATATAGCGCTTTTTACAATGGAGCATTGTCTCAAAGCAACTTTACAAGTTTAGATTATCTCCTAATAACTACGTCCAATCCCAAATTGAGCAAGCCTAGGGCGACAGTGGCAAGGAAAAACTCCCTAGTTCTAGGAAGAAATCTTGGGAGGACCAAGAGTCAAAAAGGGACCCAACCTCCTTGGGCGGCGTAGATGATAAATCTAAGAGCGAACTAAAGTCATGGAGTCAAAGTTCGAATAGAATGTGAAGTATGCACATCGACATTAAGTGGCCCAGGTATGATGATAAATCTAAGAGCGAAACTACAGTCATGGAGTCAAAGTTCGAATAAAATGTGAAGTATTCACATCAACATTAAGTGAATAAAATCTGATTATGTTTTAGGTTTTATTTATGCAGAAATACAGACAAACTTTCAAGCATCACTGTAGATAGATAGATAGATAGATAGATAGATAGATAGATAGTTCTCTGCCATTTATTGCTGAGTCTCATGTATAGCCATTTTAATAAAATTATATTTTAGTATCATATTTAATAATATCGGTGTCCATATTATTCCTATTATTTGAAAGTCTGACAATGTAAACTTAATACAATAAAACCACTACATATTATTCGCTCTATAAGGCAGCAGCAAAGAGGTCATCACCTAATCGAGATTAAATTGAGAAGGCGTAAAAAGGCCACATGCATAGCTTTTGCTGGCTTTGCAGCTTGTACTGACCGTGATGTGCCAAGACATGTTTGGATCCTGGTGAGTGGCAGGCTGTGATTTGTGCATGGGCAGTGAAGTGGGGTGTCTGGTGGCGACTAGCTTTAGGTGTTATTTGTTTGGATGTAGCTTACAAAGCTGCTGTGCTGACTTTTGATCTGAGTAAACAGTTGCACAACTAGCTAATTCTATGGAATCAGTTGTGTAGGATAATGGTTTGCCTCAAGCAAAACTGTGCATCCACACTGGCACTGTCTGGAGCATGCTGCTATATCTTAATAGCATGACATGTTTGTGGATGGGGGTCTTGGACAGTGGTTTGATGTAGGACATGAGACTGAATATGGGATGGACATTGAAAAATTACCAATATCTTGTACAGTGGGTCCCACAGGAACATTTTAGTGCTCAGTGGTTGCTTTTACTTAGCTCAGGAGACTTAATTGTAATTCTCATTTATGTATAATTTGTGAGTCAACTTTGTCACAGATGCGTCCCATTACATTTTTTAGGAGAATCAGAATGAAAAAAAAATCCATCCTTTAAATGAAGTAAATTTAGTCTAGGACTATCTAGGAACTTTCATGCAGAAATCCTTGACTTCCTGTTACACTGGGGAATATATATGAGGTGACACAGGTCAAATTTACTTTGTCATTCTTCATTATAGGAAAGACAAGAGAACACACAATTCAAATAAGAGAAAAGTTTTTTGACCTCCATGAAGGCAACGAGTGGATATGAACACTAGCTACTCAACGGAAAATGCCCATATCTACTATTAGGTCAATAATTAAAGAGTTCCAATCAACTGCAGCTGTCACAAAAATGCCTATTGTAGGACCCTAGTCTATTTTGCCCCCACACACAGTGAGGAGGATCAGTGTTGGAAAGTTACAGATTAAAGTAGCATCTTGGGGTCATGTATTTTCAAAAACTACAACCCCAAATCCAAAAAAGTTGGAACAGTATGGAAAATGCTAATTAAAATAACCTGCAGTGTTCCATACGTTTCCTCTGACTTTTGTTTCATTGCAGACAGTATGAACTCAAGATATTGCATGTTTTGTCTGGTCAACTTCATTTCATTTGTTAATAAACATGCGTGATCTCCGATCCTTCAGATGCCACTACACCAAGAACCGCCATTCAACAATAGCTGATAGAACCACATGGGCAAGGGATTACTTTACAAGCACAACAATATGGAGTTACCTTCACTAATGCCACTTAAACTGTTACTGTGCAAAAAAGAAACCTTATGTTAACCAGAAACGACATCCACTTCTCTGGGCTTGGAGGCATCTGGGATGGAGGATCATAGTGGAAACATGTATTGTGGTCAGATGAATCAGTATTACAGATCTCGTTTTGGAAGAAATAGATGCCATGTGCTCCAGAGGAGGACCATTCAGACTGTTATCAGCAACAAGTCCAAAAGCCAGGCTCTGTCATGATAAACTGGAGATCCTCTGCCCATCTTTACTCCTCAAAGACTCAGCCTTTTGTGAATTCATCTTTTGTACCAAGTCATGATTATAATCACCTGTTGATATTACATGCTTGAAATCACATAATTATTTCAGAAATAACTTGGGTACATATGGTCTGCAATGAAATAAAAGTCATAGGAAAAGTAAGAAACATTGCATTTTTTTTATTTATTTGCATTTTCTATACCATCCCAACTTCTTCTGAGTTGGGGTTGTACCATCAGACGCAACCTCCATGACAACAAATCACTTGTTAGGGTTACCAGGAAAAAAGGCTTGTCTGGAAAAAGCTTTTCCTGTCACACAAGCACAACTATAAGCACCTGGAGTTTGCTACTGGGACTTTAACTGTAAAAATACTTTTGAAATAAAAAGAAGGATGACTAAACTTTATCTCACCTGTTAAGTATAGTGAAAGTTTTGTGATGCTGTGGCACTATTTTTTCTCCAAAGGTCCAGGGAATCTGTGGTGGCCTAGTGGTTAAGGTGCAGGACTATGAACCAGAAGGTCCAGGGTTCAAATCCCACCTCAGCCAAGCTGAGCAAGACCCTTAACCCCCAATTGCTTGGATTGTAAGACTGTATCAATTGTAAGTCGCTCTGGATAAGGGTGTCTGCTAAATGCTGTAAATGTAAAATCTCATTTAGGTACATTGGCATAAATGACACCCATGAAATACCAACACATTTAAATCAAGATTTGTCTGCCTCTGCCATGAATCGTCCAGCAGGTCAATGATCCAACACATTGTTAACACATGCAAAAATGGTTTAGTGATTACAAAATTAAGCTTGTGTCATGGTCATCCACCCTGATCTAAACCCCATAAAAAAACCTGAGTGTGAGCTAAAGAGGAGAATACACAAGAGAGTATGTAGGACCGTGGATGATCTGATGGAGATTGTACAAAACTAGTAAATGTGGAAGTGGTAATAATTGTGGCAGTGGTAATAAAAGTTTTTTCTTTAAAAATAATTATTTCTTGATGATGGGATTTTTTTTCTCAGACTAAATGTGCTTAAGGGTGTGGTTTTTTTGTCCATTGTGAAATTAAGCTAATTCACCAAAAGATGCATTTCTTGCAACTATATTTACACATGGGACTGTGGTAGACTTTGTTAGCAGGGTTGACTCATTCAGAGAAACGGAAGAAGTACAGCTTTGGCTTCTTTATTTTCTGTATGCAGCCATTTTTGAATGTTTACAGTAAATTTGGTTGTCTAACTAATAACGCCCATCCACTATTATCAGAGCATCTCATATTCTGCTGTTTTAGTTCATTTTAGGTCACAATGGCATATTGTTTTGACAATATTTGCTGATAACTGCTTCAAAAGTGTGTTAGTAATAATAATAATAATAATAATAATAATAATAATAATAATAATAATAATATATTTTTTCTTTTTCGAGGAGCAACTCCAGAGATACTAAGGAGATCTCTTTTGTGACTTTCTGTATCAATGGGGTTTAATGTCACCACTCCAATGAGACAAAGACACACTATATAGAAGGAAGTCAACATAATCATGTCTGTAGTCTACCCCATGACATCACTAAGAGATATAGGCTTGGAGAGCAGTGGCTTTGTCCTTGCAACCCTGCCACACACACCATTGTTGTTCAGTGTTCTTCTGATGGTGGACTCATGAACATTAACATTAGCCAATGTGTTGCTTAGAAGTTACTCTGGCGTCCTTTGTGACCTTGGCAACTATTACACACCTTGCTCTTGGAGTGATCTTTGTTGGTCTGCTGAGGAGGGCAACAATGGTCCTGAATTTCCTCCATTTGTACACAATCTGTCTGACTGTGGATTGGTGGAGCCCAAACTCTTTAGAGATGGTTTTGTAACCTTTTCCAGCCTGATGAGCATCAACAACTCTTTTTCTGCGGTCCTCAGAAACCTCCTTTTTTCGTGCCCTGATACACTTCCACAAACATGTGTTGTGAAGAGCAGACTTTCATAGATCCATGTTCTTTAAATAAAACGGTGCCCACTCACACCTGATTGTCATCCCATTGATTGAAAACACCTGACTCTAATTTCACCTTCAAATTAACTGCTAATCCTAGAGGTTCACATACTTTTGCCACTCACTAATATGTAATATTGGATTATTTTCTTCAATAAATAAATGACCAAGTATAATATTTTTGTCTCATTTGTTTAACTTGTTACTCTTTATCTACTTTTAAGACTTTTGTGAAAATCTGATGATGTTTTAGGTCATATTTATGCAGAAACATAAAAAGTTCTAATGGGTTCACAAACTTTCAAGCACCACTGTAGAACATTTTTAAAACGTTTTAGGGGCTAGGTACAATATCTTTCCATAGGGCCTGAAATCCCATTTTACCCTTGCACAAATGTGGTTAATAGACTCTGTGTTCTTAACATCCCTAACTACTTATTCTTTTTTCTATCCAAGCTGTTTTTCAAGTACCAGTTCCAGTCTTCATTCCAAGCTTCTGACACAGCCCCACTCAAGCTGTTTGTCAGTCACCAGTTCTCGTTCTCATACCTTAACTCAGTTCACATATCAGAGGACCCTTATTCCTCCACGCCTCCTCCAGTTGATTGAGGATGCCATGTCAAAAATGACCTGCTGGAGGACATGAGAACGTTTCTGATGCCAAGAGACTCACTCATACTCTCTAATATTTATTATTTTATTTATTACTTATATACAATTATATTATATTCTATAGTTTTATAATCTCAAATGTAGTATGTTCTTTATAATGTTATATTCTCTTTATTATAGTCAGTATTCTATTATATATTTTTTATCGCTTCTGTATATTTAGACTATTATTATAAATGTATTGTTTAGTTAATTAGATCATTTCTTACATATAAAATCGAGGCTGATCTCTCTTTCAGTCTTGGTCCAAACAAGGTTTCTTCCTAACAGGGGCTTGTCTAAACTACATGTCATACTGGGGCACACACAGAACTTAGAGGGGCACCGCTGTTTGCAAATCAGTCACCTGTGCGTAGCCTGTTAAACACTAAATAGATTAAGTGATTTAACACTAAAGTGGATGAGAAATGAAGAACAAATTAACACTTAATAAATGTTTACTATTTGCATTTATTTTGTTTATGCTAATGCAACTGATGTCTTGAGAACATTTACAGCATTTCGCAGACGCCCTTATCCAGGGGACTTACAATTGATACAATCTTACAATCCAGGCAATTGTGGGTTAAGAGCCTTGTTCAAGGACCCAGCTTGGCAGAGGTGGGATTTGAACCCTGGACCTTCTGGTCCATAGTCCAGCACCTTACTCGCTAGGCTACCACAGTCCCTGAGCCCATAGCACCACAGCCCCAAAGACACTAGGCTACCGTGTCTTTGCTAGTTCAATGGTTGCCTTTGCTTTAGTGGTCTAATTTCGCTAGATTATACAGTTATGAGTGGCTAGCCAAAACATATAGCTATGAGCTATCATTAACCGGTCTGCAACATGGCTGACTTTCTTTGAAATATTTGCGAATATCCATTACTTCATGGCAAAAACAACAACAAACAAAAATAACGCATCAGAGTTAAAGCAGCCGTTCAAGCTTTTGGAAAGATGCTGGGGCATTATTGGGAGTTTAGTGTCGGCAGTGAATTTGCATGGTGTGTCCAGTAGTTCTGCTCAGCAATCCAGGATAAAACTGACTTTTTACCCCTGTGATTTCAGTGGGGCACAGCAACATTTTACTGTGGCACGTGCCGTCTGTAAGGGTGGGTATGATAACCGTCCCGGTAAAAGAGTCAAGGGCAAAGCAGCGGAGAAGGATGTAAAAAGAACGACTTAAAGGAGTTAAGAAGAAGGGAAGGAGAGGGAGAAGCGGGAAGAAGAAGAGGGAAAGCATGAGGCAGGGGAAAAAGGTAGAAGGGCTATTAGAAGGAGCGATGGCAGGAACGAGACAGGTCGAGGCCCATTCTAAAGAGGGGGGGGGACCCAAGTAAACGGACGGTCCTCCTCCCATGCCTAGTGAGTTCAGTTGCCAACAGTTGCCTCTAACCGTATATAAATTACATTTGACTTTAGTTGATTTGACGACTATGATGACACTCATAATGCTAATGTTTGCTCATATGCATCTGAAACAATGGGTGTGGCTGAAATGGCTGAAACCCACTAACCTAAAATCTGTGTCCTCAATCACTGTCCATGGTCTGTTCTTATGACATAAAGAAACGACTAGAGCATTGGAGGTTTTAAAGGGCCACACCAGGAGGAGCTGGGCTTGAGCTGAGGGAGGCAGTTGATGGGCCCTGCGCGCGCGGGAGGAGTAGGAGGAGGAGGGGGACTGAGCAGAGCGAGAGAGAAAGAGAGAGCTGACTGCCGTCACTAAAAAGCTGCTTGAGGGCTCGGAGCAGCGGACAAGCTGAACACGGCTGGAACACGGTAACACGCTACAATGGACTTTATTTAACGCAGCGCACCTTCGATGAACACGAGGAACAAGGTCAGATCACGTTGCGACCAGATGTCCGTCCTTTGCGTGTGTGTTTTCTTTCCTTTCCGTGTCTGACTCTAGCAGAGAACCGTTATTTTGGATGGCAGAGGATGCAGGAAGCGACGTAAACGAGACAAAGGCTGCATGCAAACGCGTGTATTAAACCGTATGTCAGCTGTACTTTCCAGCACACGCTTTGGAAGATCATTCTTTTGGACGCATTGTTTTGCCATGCATTTATTGCGGCAGTCTTGCGGTTTTGGATGTAGCCTATGAATCGGGCAGTGAGAGGGGCCTCGCCGCTCCGCAGGGTCCTACTGTCTGTTTTGACAATCTGCCGTTCGCCGACACACACCTCGATTTAACACCACGATGTTCTTAGTGGATGGCATATTTTGTCGTTGAAACGAACTGTTTCCGTGTTATATTTTTGCGACTTCAAATCATTGCACGATAGGACAGCATAAACGGCATCAGTCATTGGGTTTCTAACAAAGCCTTTCACACCATGCCAGGCTCTACCCAAGAGCGCATTAGGCTTTTTCACTTATAGAATCTGCTCTTAGATAAGCTCCGTCCAAATCTGTTAATGCTTTCAACGAGAGAGCTCACACCTTTTTACCGCACGAACACCGTTTGGTTTGAATGCCTTTCCGTGAATTGATTTGGAATTGGAGTGATGTGACTGCAAAGCGAATTTGAAGTAGTAGCATTTCATGCAGCCTGCAGCTCTTTAAACCACAAAGATTTAACCCATAGCTTAAAGCTACACAGGATTAAAATCCTAAGGGTGGACGGTGTGATAAAATGTCCAATCACAATACCTGATTTCCCAAGATTTCACGATGTTTACGTTTGCGTGCAAGATCGCAGTGCCACATTGACACATTATAGAAATTATGGTGTGCTTTTCACGGTTTTATCCCATTTTCTCATGGTCAGTGTCGGGTCTGGCAGAGCACAGGGCAGCTGGGTAGGGTTCGCTGTTGCAAAGTCAGGGGATTTTCCCTCAGAGGCAGCCAGCTTGTGACGCCTGACCTGAACTGAAGGCACAACTGATGGACGTGACGTATTAGGTAACGATATAGTTATTTAGGGCAGAGTGACTTAACAACTTGATAGCAGTCTTACAATGTACAGGGGGTCCAGGCAGATGGTGGTATAAGGGCCTTGGCTCATGGCTCAACAGGGGCAGCTTGGCAATGCTCGGTCTTGAACCCTGGATCTTTTGGGCCATAGTCCAGTAAGTTAGCCCACTGTTTCACCACAGACCTTACTGATAGAAGAATAGATATTAGACCGCTTCGTCCAGTGTTATTTTATCATCTATACATATAAATAAAAAGACTGCTTTAGTTTGTCTTGTGTTTTAAAGTACAGAAGGCAGAAATGATATTCCTATATGTTCCTATATTCCTAATGCCTATATGTTATATCAAAGTTTTATGTATTACTCTCGGAAATGTCAATTGCTTAATGTTTTTAACGATCACTCTCTGTCTTAATGTTTTTCATGTTTCTTCATGCTGATGATGGCTTGCTGTTGCTGCTACTACTCACGGTGCCTTACCTTCAGGGCGAAAGGCAGGGGGCTATGCCGTTTCAGCAGCTTTTCACCGCCGTTTGATTAACCATGATGAAGACCGAACCCCCATCTGCGACCAGCGGCAGCACCAGCAACCCTCTTGGAGCTCGGAGTGCGTCGCCACACAGGAATGCATACGAAGCAGGAATTCAAGCCCTCAAACCGGTCAAGGAGCTCGATGCGGCCAACGGCGAGGATGTTAAAGAGGGGAAGATACGACCTTCAGGTCGGGGCCGCAGGTACGGCTCCAATGTCCATCGCATCAAGAACATGTTCATGCAAATGGGCTCCCCAGGGGAGGAAGAGGATCCGTTAAAGTTGAAAGACCAGGCGGTGCGGCTGTCGCTGCCAAGAGCTAGCAGTCTAAATGAAAACGTAGACCACAGCGCACTGCTGAAGCTCGGTGGCACTGTTTCTGAACGTGTTAGTCGGTTTGATGGGAAACCCGATGGTACTGCTCGTGGATCTTCCTCTGGCTTCTCTAAGCTGCAGGAGACACGGAAAATATTTGAGCAGCGCCACCTGCAGGAGAAGCAGGCAGCCACCAACCGCATTCTGCTGAGCAAGGAGCGAGCGGCAGGCTTCCAGGACAGCCGTCTGGATGTAGTTGTGCGATTCAATGGCAGCACGGAATCCCTTGACAGGCTAGACAGCAGCGTGCCTGCTGAGGCTGTGTCGCCCACTGTCAGCCAGCTGAGCGCTGTGTTTGAGAAGGCGGAAATGCGCAACAATCTCCATCGACCATCCTCAACTTCGCTGCTGCCCTCTCGTCCTAAAGTTGGCCCCAAAAAGATGCGAACATTTCCTCAAGCTGGAGGCCAAGAGAATGAGCTGCAGGCTAAGGAACAGGAGGCTGCCACTGGTAGCCCTAGGAGATCCCAGTCCAACACAACAAGCAACAAGTCTGCAATGGATACGACGTCCAATTCTTCCGCAGAACAAGGGAAGGAGGCATCGAGGGAACTCCAGGACTCCGTGGACACCAGTACAGCGCAGGACTCCCAACCTGGCGAGGAGGATGCTGCTGACACCGAGGAAGCAGGCAGCAGACTGGTGCATGCAGAAGTTCACGCATCCCTGGAAAATGGGGGGTCTGAAAACAGCCACAAGGCTTCCGAGGACAGCAGGCAGGGCCTGGGAGACACCTCTCAAGAAGAGGACGCCGTCGAGGAGGAGCCCCTTAGGGAGGATTACTCCGAGGCTGACCTGGTAGAAATTAGTGCCTACAGCGGTATAGGCGAGGACTCGGGAGGGAGTCAGCTGGATGAGGATGAGGAGCCAGATGACGATGATGCTTACGAACCGGAATCGAGCTGCACAGAAGTCACAGGACTCCCAGCTGAAGAAGACCCTCCAGCCAGCAGGAAGATCCAGTTCAGCACTGGACCTATAAAAGTGAGTACCTGAAACCAAAGCAGAGAATGACAACCATTTCCATAAGTTTCAATGATTCAGTAGTATTAGGATATCACTGTTAGTTGTATGACAATCAGTACCTCAATCGTGGCCCCAGGAATTAGCTATTTATAAAAGGTTATTAATAATAAATAATCAGTAACAGTGATCCAGTGTTGCTGTTGGAGCACAGTGTGAGAAAGTAAAAATAGCAATGTTTTAAATGTTTGAGGCTGCAGTAACACAAATATTTCTGGGATTCTGGTAAAATGCTACAGCTACTTGTGCTACTCCCGATCATTTTATTAGGTACACCTCCTTGTTTCTAAACTCATTGTCCATTTTACCAGTTCCACTTACCATATAGATGTACTTTGTATTTCCATAATTATAGACTGTAGTCCATCTGTTTCCCTACATACATTGTTAGTCCCCTTTACTCTGTTCTGTAATGGTCAGGACTCCCACCGATCAGGTACTGTTTGGGTGGTGGATCATTCCTAGCACTGCAGTGACTCTGATGTGGTGGTGTGTTAGTGTGTGTTTTGCTGGTATGAATGGATCAAACACAGCAGTGCTGCTGGAGATTTTAAACCCTGCGTTCATTCACTGTGCAAAGTCGAAGACAGTAGATGTTGTTGCACAGCGTCTGTTAATCTACAGTTTATGTTGGTCATTCTCTAATCCTTCATCAGTGCTCATAGGACGCTGCCTAAAGGTTGCTGGTGGCTGGACATTTTTGGTTGGTGGACTAATTTCAGTCTGAGAATGATTCACCACGCAAATAGTACCTGATCTGTGGTGGTCCTGTGCCCCCATTACTGGGCAGAGTAAAGGGAACTAAGAAATTATGTAAAGAAACACATGGACTACAGTCTGTAATTCTAGAACTACAAAGTGCTTCTATATGGTAACTGATAACTGGAAAATGAGTGTAGAAACAGGGAGGTGTACACAATAAAGTGCTTGGCGAGTGTATATTAGCATTTTCTGTTTAAAAGACTACAGCCAATTAATAATTGTTTACAAAGTCTTTGACGTCACATCATATGGATACAGTAATGTTGCTATCAATGCCAAATAGTTACTCACCAGTGTCTGTTTGGGCATAATGTGTCGCAGTAGACATAACGGTTTAATGGCAGAATACTGTTTTGGCAGAATACTATTTTTATAGCCTGAATTGTGTCATTAAATGAATGGTTAACTTACACCGAGCATAGAAATCCCACCATGTCAAGTGGGCAGCCATTACAGCCACATACAGTCTGTGCTAATTAAGCTATGCGACAGCTTCAGGAGTCCAGCAGATCTGCTGTGCAGCCTTCATCGGCTGATGACAGCTTCATGCTGCAGTTTCTTGAGTGTGCCTACATGGTAGAGTCTTCCTGTTAGCACTGGGTAGTTGGTCAGGTGGTTACTACTTTGTATGAGAATCACATGGTTGCTTCCTGCAGCGATCATCATGACATTTAAACCCTCAGGAAGACTGTTGTAACAGTCTGTGTGTGTGTGTGTGTGTGTGTGTGTGTTTTATATCTGCCAGCTGATTGCCACATATTGAGTGACACAGGATGTGAAAGCACCAAACTCAGCATCAGATCGTTTTTTTTCCAAAAAAGGAAAAGTGTGTCAATATAAAGTATGAAATATGAACTATTTAGGGACTGGAATGGAAATGAGTGTCCTCCTTTATTCTTCTTTGCTTTCTTCCTTAGTGGTCCAGGGGTGTCTGGCACAAGTGCAGTCATTTGTGAAATATGTAGTGGCACTACATGACTTCAGTATCACAATACAGGCAGCTCTCGCACACACAGGCAGTTGAAGTACCTACTCGTTAGCTGAATCATGGTGCATCGTTTTGCCAACTTTGTAGTGCGTTTCATTTCAAGCCCATTATAGATAATAATAGATGTGATGAAGCAGGCAAGTGACGCGTATAAAATGGCTACACAGTGGTACCTCTGTTCTCGACCAGCTCGGAACTTGTCGGATTCGGTCCTCCACGCATTTTTACTAGAAAAATTCGGTTTTCATTGCTTGCTCGGTACTTGGCGCACTTGCTTAAACTTATGAGTTGAGTCGCATGACTCGTTTCAGCCGAAACTCAATTCATGATTCACGTTTCATGATTCACGATTCAGTACACGGTACACACAATAGCCCTTGCACAGAGAATGTCTCTGCTGTGTTTATTGTGCTTTTCTTTATTTTTTACACCTACAGTGCTTTATTCTTAATGGAAACAAGTCTTCATGGGTCCTAAAAAGGTTAGTTATAACAGCCAACCGAAAAGAAAACAGGAATCCTCCAGAACACAGGCTGCAGTTAGGATTAGCAGCTATACTAGTGCCCTGAGTTCACCAGTAGAGTAAATGTTTTCCTTTTGCATTCACTTTCAATCCATTACTCACTAAATTACATGCAGTTTTTCAGCGCTTTATTGTAAAATAAGCTTTGTGTTAATGATTAATGGTTAATGATTTAATGTACGTGTTTTAAACATGAACTTCTCATTACAGGAGGTCCCTCGGGTTACATCAGTCCCGAGTTTACGACGTTTCGTGGTTACGACACATCTCTCATTTACTGTATAAAGCCTTGTTTCGACTTAAGTGGTTTTGCGTCGTAAACGTCATAACGCGAACTTCGTGTTTGGTGTGCGCGGTGGAAGAATACATGGTTACGTGGCTCGTTTTTTGATAATTACTGTGTTAGGATAGGTGTTAGGATAGGATAAGTGCTTACACTATGTTATTTATGTACAGTATGTACGTATGTTCCGACTTACACCGAAAATCGGTTTACGACGCGACGTAGGAACGGATCAACGTCGTAAGTCGAGAACCCCCTGTACTTATCATTGGCTTCGCTATGATACAGTATAGGACGTTCTACCAAACACTCATTAAACTCCTCAGTTCATGATACATTTAACTTATGATGGATTTGTTGGAACATATCCCCATTGTATTGTGTAGTACACAATAGTCCGACTTACGATATTTCGACTTTACGATGGGAATCTGACAATAAACATAAATACACATTCAGCAGAAACCATATTTTGAATTTCTGCAAATTTGAATCTTTCCCTGGGCAACAGATACGCACTGTGATGCTGAGCTTCATTCTTCTTCTAGGAACTCGGCAGTGGGTGACATAGGGAGTCATGTGTTGGAGTGATGAGCTCTGGGAAATGTAGTGAGGAAAAGCCGACAATAAATGTTTTTTTTCCACTTTCAATACCTTATTCAGTAAAATGCATGAGATATTCAGTAGTTTATCACAAAATAAGCTTTATGGTAATGATTTTGCCCAGCTGTAGTTTAATGTAAGTGTTTTAAGGTATGCTACATGCTACAATTTTGCAGCCTCTTGTGCTAGATGAGGGAACATGGCAGTGCGCTGGGAAATGTAGTGCGGAAAAGCCGCGGTCGCGGTTGTGTTTTAAAGCATGTTTAACTTCTCAGTTTACGATAAATTCAACTTCAGATGGATTTGTCAGGGCGTATCCCCATCGTAAATTAGCAACTACCTGTAATGTGCGTCTGCCTAGGTGATTTTCAGATATCACTGAGAATGAAAGAATGGATTTTATCATTTACTATAATCTCATAATTATACAGCTAAAGCATTTCTGAATGTCAGCACCTTCATATAAACTAGATTTACTTTCTAGCCTACAACGAAATTAATGTTAGCTGAACTGTTGACCTGTAGATTGCTGGATTCTGCAGTTTTGATTCTGTGTCAGCACTGAAGCTTGCCTGACTTGAAAGAGGAAATGAAAATGGGTCATGACATGATCTGATGAGATTGAATGAAGCGGTGAATCTGTGCATCAGTCCCATTTTTATGTCGTTCCTATTCTCTGTTTCATGTTTTAACCCCACTTCTTCTGGTCAGTCTCTCAGGAGGGTCCGGAGCCTATCCTACAGAACACATAACATGGGCTAGGGATGTGTGATATGTATTATCTACATGCACGATTACATCTTAGTTGTTGCTTTAACAATGTGCAAGCTGACATTATCGAGTATGTCACTGTGTTTCCGCTACATATATTTCAAACACAGTCACTGACTTTGCAAATAAACAGTCAAGAAGATGCCATAAGAGTTTATGTATTCAATGCATCGTGTAGCTAGGTAGGATAGAATACTGCTCATGCGAACAGCATAGAATAGACGTTCACCAAATGGACTCGTACCTGTATCATCCTCCTCCATTTTCACTGATATAACATTTTTGAAAAAATAAGTAATACAGATAAATGAAATCTAAATAAGGTTAACACAGTGGGATAAAATGACATAAAATGCTGTGTGTTGCTGCACCGATTATGCATTTACAGTTATTCATTGTTTAAATAGTTGTGAAGGAAACATATTCATTGAAAAACAGTTTGGTCAATCAAGGATGCTCCCACCAGTGCCTCTAAAGTAGAGACAGCCCCACTCATGTGGCAAGCGAAATGCACAGACGCATTCTGGACAGACTGGGAATACAGTTGGTTCACCATGTCTGCAGGTTCCACATCTGTGGATTCAACCAACCACGGAGTGCAAATATTTGAAAATAAAATCAGATTTGGTTAGTGCAGTCGCCTCACAGCTCAAGGATCCCCGGTTCGATCCCGACTTCCAGGACTGTGGTAGCCTAGGAGTAAGGGTACTGGACTCTGGACCAGAAGGCCCAGGGTTTAAATCCTACCTCTGCCAATCTGCCACTGTTGGGTCCTTGAGCAAGACCCTTAACCCACAATTGCTTGGATTGTACAGTTGTATCAATTGTAAGTCGCTCTGGATAAGGGCGTCTGCTAAATGCTGTAAATGTAAATGACTTCACCCGTGTAGAGTTTGCGTGTCCGTGTGGTTTTACTCCAGGTACTCCGGTTTCCTCCCACATTCAAAAGGCATGTGTGTTAGGTTAATTGGTGTTTCTAAAGTGCCCCTAGGGTATGAGTGTGTGCCCTGTCTAGGGTTGTTGCTGTCTTGCACCTGCTCTCCCCTGACCCTTGTTGCAGGCACTGGCTCTCCCATGACCCTGACCAGGATTAAGTAGATAAGAAAATGAATGAATGAATGAAAGTTCCAAAAAGCAACAGTTGAATGTGCTGTTTTTTCTTTCTAAGAACACTAACAAGAACGTAGGCATATTTACTGCATTTGCAGTCACAAATGCATTTTTAAATGTATGTATAACTGATTGATAATAGTCATAGAAAAGCTGTTTTAATATTGCGTGAATTCTTCATTGGTTGCTATACAGAAACTTTCTGAAAGAACCGAACAGTGACTTTTGGTTGTATTTTTCAGTTTGAGATTTGAAATGGCAAATTGAGGTCAGGGAATTCGAGCAAGCATGCAACAGAGATTGGCAGGTTTTGGTACTTACAGTTTTATTGGCAGGACCCCAATTTCAAACATCTTCCCATATGCCTGAGTGTAACCCGGGACCAAAAAAGAAATTGAAAGAAAGACATCACAGAGTGGAAAAGGGGTGTTTTTGTTTTGTTATTGTTGCTGTTGTTGTACAGCATCCTTGAGTCTGTAATAGGTGCTTTATAAATGATACTTTAAAAATGATTTTGGTTCATTTTTATCATCATTGCTTTCAGTATAGCGAAAGGTACTTGTTGTATTTGTGGCACCTTGACTGCTCAGCAAATTAACCAGACCTCAGTCAAATCAAGTCAAGTCAGCTTTATTTCTATAGCGCTTTTACATTGGAGCATTGTCTCAAAGCAGCTTTCCAAATGTATGTTATCTTCTAATATCTACCTCCAATCCCAAATTGAGCAAGCCCAGGGTGACAGTGGCAAGGAAAAACTCCATAAACATTATAAGAATGAAACATTGGGAGGACCAAGACTCAAAAAGGGACCTTGAGTGGCTTAGAAGTTATATGTAAGAATTAACTAAGTTACCTATGAACTAAGTTCATAGTAATAGTTGAAATTAACATAAACTAAATAAATACTTAGAGAGAACATATTTAAAAATATAATAATTAAAATGAAATAACATGTATACTAAAAATGTAGAGAAAAAGAATTATTGTGAGGAGTATAATAAAATAGAGACTATAAAAGCTATGGCACATTAAAACCTTTCCATTCCCAGCATTTATCACATGACCTTATCCAGAGTGACTCACCACTTTACGAATCTACAATTCTTTCGAAATATAGACTATTGCCACATCACAAGTTTCTTCATCACAACCAATTAAGAATCAGTGCAATCTTGAAAAACATTTGTAATTATTAATCAATTATACCCGTTGCACTTTAAAACAAAACATACTGCAGCAAATATTCTAGTATTTTCAATAGACCATATATGCATTGGCTGTGTATGCTTTGCATCGGCTTTCCGTGCAACGGGTGCTACCACATTGACTTGGCATATTACAGCCCTTAGAACTAGAATAGATAGTAAGGCTTCCTGCAAGTGCTTCTCTGCGTCAGTTTCCACTTTAGCATGACATGATATTTGTTGAAATGCTTTCAGTTGGAGAGAAAGCTGGAGTTTGCTAAGGAATGCTTTTAATTTTCTGTCATCAAGATGCTCATTTAGGGTAAAAGTCAAATGGTACTGTGAACATACAATATAACCTCTGAATAATCTTAAAAAACACCCTCTTACTGTCCACTCTGGATGCATTCTGCAAGTAGTTTCCAAGTAGTAATCAGAACATTGTGGTGGCGTTTATGTAAGCTCATCTCGTGCTATACTTGAAGGCAGCAATAGCCTCAATGGAAAAGCATGACCGGGTAAAACTGGATCTCTCATGGAATGTTTTTGTCAAAATGAATTTAGGTTACAAATGTTAAGTGGTACTTACATTTAGGCATATAGCAGACACCCTTATCCAGAGCGACTTACACCTGATACAGTCTCACAGTCCAAGCAATTGTGGATTCCAGACCTTGCTCAAGGACCCAACAGTGGTAGGTTAGCAGAGATGAGATTTGAACCCTGAACCTTAACCGCTAACCCACCACAATTCCACTTAACATTTCCACCTTTCAGCAGATGCCCATGTCCTCAGCGACTTACAAGTGATAGTTTTACAGTATAACATGAAATCAATGAAGGTTTACATTCCCTGCGACCTGAGCACTCAGCTCTTTGGTCAGTATTTCACCACTGTCCCATAGCTACCACAACTGTGCCATGTCTTGCGTATGCTTATACGTGATTGCTTGCAATGTTGATTGATTATGTGGTCTTAATGCCAAACTAAACTAAACAAGATTCCAGTGATTTTGGTATTGTCCATTTACACCCTTAGGCAGTAGATCAGGGCTGTCATTCTGACACTCAAAGCAGTGAGTGCACTCAATGAGTTTCATCAGTGCAGAGCTTTGCAATACCAGGCTCCCAGTACGGAGGCAGAATACACACATTGTGCAGTCTTCCCGACGTTGCACTGGGCTCTCATCCAAACAGTTTCATCTCTGACCCAAGTGTATTAAGGAAAATTATTCATATATACCCAGATCTTTGCTACCATCATATATTAAAGACAGAATGGGTATATGTACTCACAAGTGTCCTTACTTATCTGTTATGTACAGTGGGGCAAAAAAGTATTTAGTCAGCCACTGATTGTGCAGGTTCTCCTACTTAGAAAGATGAGAGACGTCTGTAATTTTCATCATAGGTACACTTCAGCTATGAGAGACAAAATGAGAAAAAAATCCAGGAAATCACACTGTAGGATTTTTAAAGAATTTACTGTAAATTATGGTGGAAAATAACACCCTCTACAAATGTTCTATGGGGTTAAGGTCTGGAGACTGGTTAGGCCACTCCAGGACCTTGAAATGCTTTTTACGGAGCCACTCCTTTGTTGGTTTCCTGGATTTTTTTTCTCATTTTGTCTCTCATAGTTGAAGTATACTTATGATGAAAATTACAGACCTCTCTCATCTTTCTAAGTAGGAGAACTTGCACAATCAGTGGCTGACTAAATACTTTTTTGGCCCACTGTAATATTTGCACGATGTTTTGATCTTAAACAGATGTTATGTAACATTGATCGATTGCTTTTTTTGATATAGCTAAGTATCTATTACACACAGTTCTGTATACTCAGACATTTTCATACTGCTGTTCATTCATTCATTCATTTTCTTATCAGGCTAATCCTGGTCACGTGAAAGCTGGTGACAAAGCGCGCAAAGCAGGAACAACCCTAGACAGGGCACCAACCCATTGTAGGGCACACACACTCACACTAGGGGCACTTTGTAAACACCAGTTAACCTAAAACACATGTCTTTGGAATGTGGGAGGAAACCGGAGTACCCAGAGTAAACCCACACAGACACGGGGAGGACATGCAGACTCCATACAGGCGGCGCCCAGGGTTGGGATCAAACTGGGATCTCGTAGCTGTGAGGCGACCGTGCTAACCACTGTGCCACCCATATTGCTGTTATATACCTCGGTGTGCACTTTAAGCTGGACAGTTGTCCTATGAATGCTAATAAGTAGCTTTTTGTGTTTGCATTCTTTCTCTGATAAAAGACAGTGAGTATCTGTACTTTACAAAGGAGCTTGCTGATTATTATAATTAGCCAAATGCAGTTAAACGTCTTTCGTAGAGCAGAAGCCTATTTCTTATATTTCCTGAGAGAACAATTCCAAACTCCTATACTTTATATAGTAGCATGGGGTACATCCTGGTTGGCCTTCCTGCCTGTCTGTACGTGCAAATGGGGCGAGGCTTTGCCTCGCTAATGTGAGCGGTGCCTCATTTAGCATGTGTACTACCTCATGCAAACATGTTGTCAGTGTTTCTTACTTTGGCTTTTGGACTTGTAGCTGATAATATTCTGGATGGTCCTTTTCGTCTTTGGTCCAGAGAACACAGCATCCGTTTCTTCCAAAAAACATCTGCACTACAGATTTGTCTGACCACAGTACAGGTTTCCACTGTGTGATGGTCCATCCCAGATGCCTCCGAGCCCAGAGAATTCGATGGCGCCTCTGGACGTGCCTTCTTTTTTGCACAGTAAAGTTTTCAGTGGCATTTGCGAATGTAACTCCATATTATAGTGCTTGACATCAGCTACTGGTGAAAGACAGTTCTTGATGTAGGGATCTGTCTGAGTTAAGGTTTGTGCTCAATTTTACGCATTGAAAAACCTCTAAATTCCTTGATGTTGATATGATGTTATGCACTGTGGAGGGAGAAATATGCAAATCCCTTCCAAAATGTCTTTGAGGAACATAGTTTTTAAACGTTTCATTCATTTTCTCACTCATTTGTTGACAAACTGGAGATCCTCTGCCCATCTTTTACACCTCAAAGACTCTTGGGTTCATACTGTCTGCAAAGAAATAAGAGTCAAAGGGAACTTCTGCCATTCACGTGATCACTTTTCATTATAGAGTGGGCTGTTGAGTAGGATGGGGATTAAAATAATACATTACAATAACTATACATGTTCACAGCTCTTTAAACAGCAAGTGTCTTATATGCAGTGTCACAGGAGCAGATTGCAATGGCACACATTTTTACCCTGCTTGGTGGATTGATTTCCATCTTCTCCTTCTTCTTGTCATTCCTCTCATTTGCTCTCTGCCTCCCCAAGTAAACCCGCCAAACCCCAATAAAAAGACTGTGTCCATTGTGTTCCCAGTACTATATTGAGACAAACATTCTGTTCTTTATAACGATAAGCAACAGGCACTGTAAGCATAGTGCTTTCAGAAAAGGCTATTCTACTGTAGTGACGCTGTTATATGTACATTCAAAGTACGCTCTGTACCATATACACACACCATCAATTTCTTTTGTGCCTTTTGTTTGTCCTTGTGATGCCTTCCTGAATAAATAATGGGGCACACAGTCCCTATTCACACAGTGACGCAGGACACCTTTCACTGTCCGCAACATTGAGCACTGTAGTATAAGTAAAATTGTTTAAGCAGCAGGAATGACAGCTTTTACCATCTGCTTAATTGCAATACATCAGGAGTTGTTGACCTGCGGCCCTGTGGTAGGTGGGAGTTAACACATGGAGCTATGTCCTGCCCTTCTGTTAAGCCTATCATTACCATACCAGCTTTTGCCTACTGGTGCGGCCCAGCTGATAAAAAAGGTCCATTTCCGATCTGTTAACTATGCAGCCTGGCTGATAACACTTTAGCCGCCTCATACCGCTTTTAGCAGATCACATGGTCAAGACTGGCAGATTGGAACAGATAATTAAATGCATTTACTTAAATGCATTAGCAAATTTGTGTGTGTTATTGTGGACATGCTTCGTATGGAGCCTACATGTGTGTGCATGCCCGGCTGAGTGGCTGGATTTGTTATTAAGTGCTTCCTGATTCCAGACAGCCTTGGGCGGCCCCTCTTATCCTTTCAAACACAGGAAGAGGTCCCGCAGTTGCAGGGAGGAGGCAGCCAGCTTAACAGTGCTGGTGATGCTTGTCCTTTTGTGCTAGTCAGAAAGCAGCGTGTCGTTTTCATTGTTCTGTATTTAAAGGTGGGTTTGCTGAGAGGAAACTGGCAGACACACATCGTGTGCGTGGAAAACAAACTATCGAGGCTAGCACGGTATGAGAACTGAAGCTGCAGTATGTAACTGCTGTCTCCGCATAGCTTTCAGTTCTCGGATTGATTACTGTATGTGAATGCAATCCAGAGTCAATATGCTGGGTAGACTGAAACTGCAGTGTAAGGGTGTCACCTTCAATGTCTGAAAGTCGTAACAATGAAATTTACTAAATTAATGGTAGCTAGAGGCTTGCAATGTGACAGTTTTGGATCATGAACGATTAAAAAGCATGCACGATCTGCCTTAACAGAGAGCTCAGGAGAACCATCATACTAAATATGTTCAATTTTCTGACATGCCATCTAGGGCTGCAACAACGAATCGATAAAATCGATAATAATCGATTATTAAAAGCGTCGACGATGAATTTCATTATCGATTCGTTGTGTCGCATGATTTATGTGTCCCCCGCCTTATCATATCCGCTTACGTTACTTGCGGTCAGCGCTGGAAAAAACCACGAGCGATTTTAACGGAGCGAGGCGGAGCCGGCGCGGACGTGGAATCTTCAAATAAGTTAGCGTTAAGGCTATGTCCACACGTACACGGGTATTTTCTAAACGGGGTTTTTCAAATTCGTTTATAAAAAACATCGCGTCCACACAAGCACTGTTTAAACAAAAAAAACTTCGTCCACATGAAAACGCGCGCAGTTGCTGTCAAGAGCAGTGCCAAACCAGCAGTCCTGTGCCGGCGAAGCAGCTCACTCAACGACAACAGCGATGTCCTATGCATACGAACATTTTTCATCGCCATTCTTCTTCAACAACCACTTCGTTTTGAAAGCTATCCCACCAACGAGAGGTCCGACCGGGTCTTGTCCCAAACTGGTGACGCTGGGGGCGGGAACTGCTTCGTGTGGGTGTGATGGATATAGTAGTGACCTCCGTAGCACATTCTGACACCTCTGTTCTTCAGTGTAATGAAAAGGTAATTACTGTAACTGTAAATTGATTTGTAGATTTGTAACAAGTTCGGTCAGCAGTGTTACAGCTGGCACTATTTTGCCATGTTCGCTATTGCACAAAATTGCCTCATGTAAACAAGGAGATAACGGCGCGCACAAACTGACGTTACAAGCAAGAAAAACTCCGTTTCCCCAGTCCAACGACAACGCTGAAAACAGAGTTTCTGAAAATCTTCATCCTGGAAGGAGTTTTTGCAAAAAAAGTCCGTTTTCGTGTGGACGAACGGTCACAAAACGCATAGTAAAAGCTACGTTTTAAAAAAATAACCCGTGTTGTGTGGACAGGGCCATAGTCTCTAAAAAGAGAACCAGCTTTAGCCTGGAGCATGTTGGCATGATAACACTTTTTGGATTGCAATGCAAAGTTCCTAAAGAAAGGGAGTGAATGATGAGTTTGTATGTAGTGTTTTGCATCAGAGATGCACTTATTTTTCTTTATTATTTAATTTGTTATTTTAATTTATTAATGAATTTATTTATTATTATTCATTTATTGTAAGCACTTATTTGCTCTGTTATTTAATGTTATATTTCTGAATAAAGACATGGAAAGTTTTTTTTTTTTTTTTTATCTGATTCATCGATTAATCAAAAAAATAATCGACCGATTAATCGATTATTAAAATAATCGTTAGTTGCAGCCCTAATGCCATCCCAAGGTTACACTACTCAGAATACAAGTCAAGTCAAGACAGCTTTATGTCTATAGTGTTTTTTGCAGTGGAGCATTGTCTCAAAGCAGCTTTACAAATTCATATTTTTCTTCTAATATCTACGGACAATTCCAAATTGAGCAAGCCTAGGGAGAGAGTGGCAAGGAAAAACTCCCTAAACATTATAAGGAAGAAACCTTGGCAGGACCAACACTCAGAGGGACCCAACCTCTTTGGGGACCTAGATGTGATATATAAGAATTAAACTAAGTAACTTAATTCATAAGTTTGTGGTAATAATTTAAATAATCAGAAGCTACATAAATATTAACAGAGAGAACATTTAAAAATATAATGTAATGTAATGTAATATAATGAATAATAACAATAGTGAAAATTGATTTGAAAAAATGAATAAAAACACAAGTCATTGCATGATCTTGTGTCCTCTGTGGGAAAGTTTTGGTGGCATGGCATCTTCAGTCAACCAGAGAAGGGAGAAAGTTACAGTCCTCTGTGGTCTGGGCAACACTGGCAGAATTGGATTAGTAAAACTAGAACGCTTAATATGAGTAATATAAGCACAGTTCCACTTTGAGGTGTTATAATAGCTTACCATTCACAGTCACAGCAAATAAAAAGCAGTTCTGCTTAGTGGGACATTATAGTAAATACAGCATACTGAAAATGTACAATAGAAATCTCAGTTCCACTTATAAAAGTAGTGTAGTTTAACCTTAAAATGAACAAACAAAATTGCTTGTTTTACATGCTCTGCTATATGAGACCCGTGAAACTGATGCATATTTACTACATGCTTTAAATCTAAAGCGGAGTCAATCCAGTGTTCAGTCAGGCTGAGTAATGACATCGTGGAAACATCAGAACTCCAAATCTCCAAATGTTGGTCGTAAAGCTAATAGCAGTCACCTCTGAGAAAGTGGTCAAGAACCTTGTAAAGCACTGGCAGGACTGTGTCTGAACTGTAGTGTCGAGAGGGCAGGGCATACCGCTGCTCCAAAAGACAATGAAAACCTATATTTTCTATGACGATGATAGGCTGGTCATCCAAAGTGATGAATTCAATTACTCTCTCTGTAATCCTTTTGGTCATGTTGCTGTCTCAAGACAATTTCTCTCTCCTTTTAACAGTTTCCTCTAGCATCTGCTGCTTTGGTGCAGCTTTTGCCTGAGTACATTATTCATGTCATTATTTAGTTTTTTCACTTCATTACCACACCTAACTTGCCACTGTCCCAACTTTTGGAATGTGTTGCAGGCCTGAAATATAGCAATGGAGGTTTATTAACAAATTAAATGTTTCAAAAGTTGACCAGAATAAAAGCATGAAATATCTTGGGTTCATAATGTCTGCAGTGAAATAGCAGTCAGAGTAAATGTAAGAAACACTGCAGTTTTTATTATTTTCCATACTGTTCCAACATTTTCTGATTTGGGGTTGCAGCTCTGTTACTACCGCTCACATTGCAGACATTACCCGTTTCTGTTGGACTGGTTTTGTTCTCCAATTTAAAATGTTTCCACACTGCAGAGATTTTAGCCATATCCTGTCAAAACTTGTTCTCTCTGGTTATGACACCTGCATGACCAGTGGCATAAAGCAAAGGATTGGGCTTAGGTTGCTGCTCAATAATGCCGATACTGTTCAGTTAAAATGCTTATCAATTAAAAACATCTCGATATTGATCTTTGAGCAGTGAACAAAATGCCGGTCGTAACAACATGCCAACATGCCAAAATGCCGAAAGTCCATTTTTTGCCTACTACGAGTGGTTTATGGTCTAGCCGTGCTACAGAACTGTACTTATTATTTTATAGGTATGGTATTTTTTGTGGACACCAAAAACATGGCGATATTCACGTTTTGAAACTGTTTACATTTTGTTTGAAAAGGCAAATTTGCTTCAAACAGGCCTTACTAACTTACAGTGGGGCAAAAAAGTATTTAGTCAGCCACTGATTGTGCAAGTTCTCATTTTGTGCAAGGTCTGTCATTTTCATCATAGGTACACTTTAACTATGAGAGACAAAATGAAAAAAAAATCCAGGAAATCACACTGTAGAATTTTTAATTAATTTAATTGTAGATTATGGTGGAAAATAAGTATTTGGTCAACAAATTTGGTTCAACTCAATACTTTGTAACATAACCTCTGTTGGCAATGACAGAGGTCAAACGTTTCCTGTAAGTCTTCACCAGATTTGCACTAACTGTAGCTTGTATTTTGACCCATTCCTCCATGCTGTAGACAGGTGTCTTTTATACAGATAACGAGGTCAAACAGGTGCCATTAATACAGGTAACGATTGAAGGACAGAAGAGCTTCTTAAAGAAGAAGCTACAGGTCTGTGAGATCCAGAAATCTTGCTTGTTTGTGGGTGACCAAATACTTATTTTTCACCATGATTTACAATTAAATTCTTTAAAAATCCTACAATGTGATTTCCTGGATTTTTTTCTCTCATTTTGTCTCTCATAGTTGAAGTGTAGCTATGATGACAATTACAGACTTCTCTCATCTTTCTAAGTAGGAGAACTTGCACAATCAGTGGCTGACTAAATACTTTTTTGCCCCACTGTAAGTTGTCTCTGTTAAATATGTTATTTGGTAAAGTAATATTTTAGACCAGTTATTTTGGTGTTAAGTTTTAAATTAACCTTAAAACCAACATGAAAAATAATTGTGAAAAATATTATGGATCAAGATCCAGCCTGAAATAATTGTGATATGATACTTATGCCAGATTGCCCAGTGAGTCTGCTCTTGTTTTACATTAGACATTGGGGTTTCAGATATTATAGAGATATTATAGGTAGTATTGAACTGAAAGGTTACAGTGTACATTTGCAGTCACCTGCCACTTTCGACAGGCTGTTCTGAGTATCTCACAAACTTCTGATCTACTGGGATTTTCAAATGTAGCTATCTCAGAAGAGAAGAGGTCAGAGGGGAATACCCAGACTAGTTCAAGTTGATAGAAAGACGACAGTAACTCAAATAACCATTTACAACAACTGAGGTATGTAGAAGAGCATTTCTGAATGCATATCGCATCCAGCATTGAAGCAGATGGGCTACTGCAGCAGAAGACCACACCGGGTGCCACTCTTGTCAGCTAAGAACAGGCAACTAAGGTTACAATTTGCACAGACTCACCAACTTTGGTCAATAAAAGATTGGAAAAAACTTTGCAGAGTCTATTGAGTCTCGATTTCTGCTGTGACTTTCAGATGGTAGCGCCAGAATTTGGCGTAAACAACATGAAAGCATGGATCCATCCTGTGTTGTATCAGTGGTTCAGGCTGATAGTGGTGTAATAGTGTGAGGGATATTTTGTTGATACACTTTGGGCTCCTTAATACCAATTGAGAATTGTTTAAATGCCACAGCCTATCTGAGTATTGTTTCTGCGGATCATGTCCATAACTTTATGACCATTTAATCATCTTCCAGCAGGAAACACTCCATGTCACAGAACTTTTCGTATCAGACTGGTTTCTTGAACATGACATTGAGTTCACTGTACTCAAATGGCCTCCACAGTCACCAGCTCTCAATCCAATAGATCATCTTTGGGAGGTGACGGAATGGGAGATGTGCAGCTGACAAATCTGCAGCAACTGTGAGATGCTATCATGTCAGTGTGGACCAAAATATCTGAGGAATGTTTCCAGCACCTTGTTGAATCTATTCCACAAGAAGTAAGGCAGTTTTGATGGCAACATGGGCCCCAAGATGGTACTAGCAAGGTGTACCTAATAAAGTGTCCACTGAGCGTATATTTAGTCAGTTGGCAGATGTATGTAGTGTTGTGATAGGGTTCTATCTGGCCTCGTTAACAAACTATTTGGTCACTATTAGTAACATTTTAGTCTCATTAGGTTTTTCACATAATAATCTTTAGATGAATATTAATAGGATGTTCTGGATTATGTGCTAACGCAATAATAGTACTCACCATTACAACAGAACATGCGCATTTCAAGTGGAACAAATGAGGAGCCCTAAATGATCTCAGCCTTTTTGTGAGAGTTGGGCAATCTGGCTCCAGTCTCCGCTTTGTTTCTGTCTCATCATGCTGTGGTCTCGTTTTGATGTAATAAGGTTTACTTCAATGCACAATTTAAGTGAAAAGGCTACTTTAAAGGGAAACAGTCTGCAGGAGACCTATTCACATGCAGTGACACAGTTTTTGGGTTTCAGCGTGGTTTAGCTGATGTGTTGTGCGGCATGTCATGTCTACTTTTACAGTGTTACTGCTGGCCCTGCACTTAACAGTTGTGATTGCAGTTTGAAATTCATAGGGTAAACACTTCTTATTCTTACTCGCCATTATAAGATCCCATTGCTGGCGGAAAGCACAAAAGATTGTTTTGACTCTACAAATTCCAGAGAGATAGAAAGATAATATAATTCTGGCCTGGTGACCCAATTACTTTCAACACAGCAAACATGTATCGGTAGATCTTAATCAACGCAGTTAGTCACCTACTGAATTGAGCTGGCTAAGAAGACTTTCATGTTTCTTCACACTTGGAGGGGATTTCACATGCAAGACGTGTTTAGGTGTCTGACTTGCTGAACTGTAGTTTTTTTGCTTCAGGTCATATATATTGTGGCTTTTGGATGTTTGTGGTATTGTTTTTGAAGATTACTACTTCAGAAATCTCAACCAATGTACCGATGACTCATCGCCATGCATACCACTGTATAGCTCCCACCACTGCAAAATGATCAGTTTCTCTGCTTTTGCTGTTTGGAGGTACTGCACGTGTTTGAGTGCAATGAAACATTTTTGTTTTATTCTATAAATTACTGACAAATTCCAAATATAATTTTTTTTTGCATTAATAACAAGGGCATTTTTTCACTGTAAAAGACAACTGGTCAAAATAACAAGAAGCTGCAGTGTTTTCAGACTTCTGTTACAAATAATAATATAAAGAAACTTAAGAACGTTCAGAAATCTGTATTTCAAAAACTTTCATATATCTTTTCCTCAATGGTTCAGGTGATCACCTAATCTGGAATGGAATGGAACTGCTGCCATATATATATAGATATGTTGATTTTAAGAAAAAGGGTTAATACTTTCCAGAGCTGTATCTCTGCTTGACCTACTTTTCTTTAGCATACTGGGCTGTAAATGCAAAATCCAATAGATGTGCTGATGTAATCGAGGATTGGGTTAAGGGGAGAGATCGCTAATGATACCACAGTGTAGGAGATACAGAACTAATTACAGCTTGCAGCTTGAGCTTAGGCAAAACACGTGACACCATTCAGACACTTCACATGTAGCAATGTGATTGTTCTGCTTCTCTTTTGTAATAAAGATCACATTCTCAACTTACATCACCACACATCGTCACACGTTACATATCCTTTCACATGGAGGGATCACCAACAAAGAGCACCTGATCCCTAAATCCCATTGTGACTCAAAAATAAATGTGAACACAGTCTGTCACGTCTTTGGCAAAATGAAGATTGAGCAGCTTGGCATGACATTTCCATTTAGTCATTAGCAGACACCCTTACAGTCTGACGGTCCAAGCAGTTGTGGGTTGTGCTTGCTCAAGGACCCAAATGTGGCAGCTTGGCAGAGGTAGGATTTGAATCCTGGACCTTCTTGTCTACAGTCTAGTACCTTAAAAACTATGCCACCACAGTCCTGTTCTGCAGTGTCCATCTTTTGTAGATGAGAATATTTTCGAGCCCTCTGCACTTCTACATGAATGTACACGTCTTTTGCTTCCAAGCTTCCCTGAAATTTCTTTTAAACATTGTAATTCATACAAAACAGAATAACGTAACAAATAATTTATTACAAGTCACATGCATTATGTATCTTAACATGTCACACACCCCACTTCAAGAACCACCGCATTAGTAACGGATTAGCCATTAGTGTATTTCCAGACCTAATCAGCAAACCAGTTACTTCACCTCTATCTCCAGTGTTCACGTAGGACATGGAATAGTTATGGCCATGACTATGACTATCACATGATGGCAAGTGGTAGAAGAAAACCTGGCTCTGTGTTTTTTGCTGTATTCAAACTTCATTCAGTGATTCTTCTTCTTCTGTTCAGAGCCGTAGACTCTTGTGTTGCTTGAGTAAATGAGA
Organism: Ancistrus triradiatus; assembly: GCA_025084515.1. Lineage (NCBI taxonomy): Eukaryota > Metazoa > Chordata > Actinopteri > Siluriformes > Loricariidae > Ancistrus > Ancistrus triradiatus. The sequence goes on along the minus strand of JAJAGP010000809.1, from coordinate 155,008 downwards.
ATTAAATGCAGTTTTTCGAATTACTCCATTATTATACATTTAGGCATTATTACAGTCATTTATGACTGTTACTTGACGTTTGCTCTGTATTCGGAAAACACGTGCTTAAACTTTTAAATTGAGTTGAGTCATTTCATTCATTTCAGTCGAAACTCGATTCATGATTCACGACTGAGCATTTGCTCAGTGAAGATCTCCATTTATCATGTTTTTCTTTATTTTTACAACTACACTACTGTATTCTTAGTACAAATAAGTCCCCATGGGTCCTTAAAAGGTTAGTTATAAGAGCCAACAGAAAGGAAATCAGGAACTGAATCCTCCAGAACACAGGCTGTAGTTAGCTTAGGAGTTATACTAGCTCATCAGTAGCGAGTTCATCAGTAGAGTAAGTGTTTTGCTTTTACTTTTCACTTTCAATCCATTACTCAGTAAATGACATGAGATTTTGCAACACTTCATTATAAAATAAGCTTTGTGTTAATGATCTTGGCCAACTGTAGTTTAATGTAAGTGTTTTAAACGTTATCTTACTTATCATTATATCACTGTATAGACCGCTGTACCAAATACTCATTAAACTTATCTAATGATGGATTTGTCGGGAACATATCACCTTCGTAAATCAGATCCAGCACCACAAATTCAGCTCCATTATTGCATATAATGCCTTATACAGTGTGGATTTTGTAGGGGTCTGGAAAGGATTAATTCAATTTACATTATTTCTTATGGGGAAAATTTGCTCAGTACTCATCATTTTCGGTTTTCGACAAGCCTTCTGGAATGAATGAACGATGTGAACCGAGGTACCAATGTATGTCAGTAATCGTTTTCTCATGTCCGTTACCAGGCTCTTAGCTTAGTGTGTTATAGAGAGTTTGCCTGCAGTGCCCAGTACTTTTCAAACAGCACTGTCACTCTTCTTGGAATCCACATTTAAACTTTAAGATTTAAGTCTTTAAGTGTTTTAGCTGTATCTACTTATAATTTTTATAATGCTGAATAGGTGTGTGTGACTGTTAACAGAATGAGCGTCGGTGACGTCCATGCAGCAATTATTCAACAATTGGATGGGAGTGGGGGGTAGGGGTGAGAGTGTACATATTGATTGATGTATGAACTCATTTTGCTGTGTCCAGGCTTTAAATCAATGGCTGATTTTAGTACCACAGGAAATGAAATGCAGCAAGGAGAGGCATCTTTTGTGCTTTTAAATATTTTGTCTTATGCAGTGCTTGATTTAGCCTTGCATTTACAAGAGACCTGCGTTTTGCAAGCTGCCTTTATTGAATGGTTATTTCTCTTCACTCTCTTTGTGTTGTTATATTAGGAATTCCTGTCAGATTAAAAAGCTAACTTTGGGAGATTGAATGCCATTGTGTGGTCACTGATAACTTGTTGTCATGAAGGACGCAGTGCTTGGACTGCTGCAGTCATACTGAGTCAAAGAGTAATGAGGATAATCGGATTACTTAAATCCTGTAGGAACATTTTGAACAGCAGGGGAACGTATGAGTGCCCGAAGTGCATGAAGAATTTGTATGTTTTGCATTTTTGGGAATCCAAGTCAAGGTTACTTCAATTGCATTGGTTAGATCACTTCAGTGAGAGATTTAGCCATGCGAATCGTGTTTGTACTGAGCAAGATTTTGCTTTTCTTTTTGCTTGTGTTGCATGAAACCTTTAAAGCCAGCCATTAAATATGCAATTTCAGCAGTAAGATTATTAGATTAGATCGTCACACTGTATGATTATGCCAGTAAAATCTTGGCTGAATCCTATGGCAGACTGTGATAGAGCTTGTGGTCTCCATGTCAGATTTTACGCTAAAAGACCCTCTAATGGTAGGGCATTAGACAACAATCTGCTTGAGTCATCGATCAGTGTTCTGATCCCATGGCCAAACAACAACAAGCCCCTGGCGTAACACTGGCAATGTTATGTACTGGCAAAAAACAGCATTAAAAGATGAAGAAGAGGAGTTTGGGGCTGTTTGTGGCTGAGTAAGCGATTACATGGAATACCCATTATCCAAATATAGATATTTATCTATCCGTTATACTGCATGTCTGCCAAGCATGCCATTTCAGCTCATTGTAGGAGAACAGAACAGGCTGCTATATTAATTCCTTTGAGCAGCTGACATTATTCTAAGTGACATTTCCTGCTGAAAATGCATGCTTCAGTTCAGTCTTTGTTTGCTGTTGATGGACATCATAGAAACTGAAATATAGCCATAGCAGTATAAAGAAGTGCGTATATAGGTATGCGCCATTTAACGACCCTATTACGTTTGGTGAAACATTGAACAGAAAGGGCATTACTTTAGTCACATAGTCTGTTGAGGTTCTCTTTAGGAGTGTCTAGGGTGGACAGGATTAGGAATGAGATCATCAGAGGGACAGCACAGGTTGGAAAATTGGGAGACAAAATT
>JAJAGP010000809.1:0-152471 GCA_025084515.1 Ancistrus triradiatus | reverse complement strand
CGGAAAATCAGTCAGATGAAACAGAGACTCAACGACTGAATGTGAACCAGTTATAGTTATAGGTTAGAGAGAGAATCTACAGGTAGTGGGAGGACAAACAAAGTAGTACTACCTACAATAGGACAGGCACATACACTTACAGTTACAGCTTGTTACAAAAAAGTAAAGTCATACATACAAACAAAAGTAACTTGCACAAAAAGTCTCTAAACACATGAAATTAGTTAGAACAGTCTGTAGTCCAAATGTGAGATAACGAGCACGTGAGGACATTGAGCTTCCCAGTCGAATGACGGACTGCTGCTCTTATACTTTAACTCCCGCCTCTGCTCATGGATCCACAGAGTTGATTGACTGTTTACAGCAACACCTGGAGTTAAAAGAAAGATTTTTATTTCCTAGTATAATTTTTTTTATAATTTTTAAGTCCTCAGTTGTTAAAGAGAACAGGTGCAAATGTGGATGCATGTTAAACCTGTAAACCTGTAAGTTGAGTTAATGTTGTTTTTCTTGGTTGTTTTTTTTATTATTCTTCATACATTTTTAAGTTCTCAAAAAGCAAAAGGAAAATTGTGTTTTTCAGTCTGATTGTCTATGTTTGGTGTTTTTCAGGTCTAGTGTGTTCCTGTAGCGTGTTTTTATTTGATGTCACTTTCAGCATCAGTGGCCATTTCAGCAACGTGGGCATATATATCCATCCCATGCATACTCCTACACAGAAAGGACCCATGGCACTCCACCTGGGATCGAACCCAGGACCCTATTGGCATGGGGCGACAGTGCTACCCACCGTGCCACCGTGCTGCACTCTTATAGAATGTTTTACTGAATTTGTGAGATCATATTGGCTAGGCTGTATTCATTCAAAGATAAGAGCTCCTTTCATGATACATTTATTACTTTTTTCCCCCAAGTGCCCTGTCAGTGTTACATGGAGCATGCTGACCCACTAGCCGAGTGGTCATATGCTTCTTTTTGCAGGCAGGTGGTGGCTTCTACTGCAAGACCATGCCTACACAGAGGAGCACGGCACTTAAACTGCATTCAGTCTCACTGTCAAGTATTCTGCGCTTTATGTTGTTTATCATGCTAGTATGTGATGTGAAATGTTGCCAATAAAACCTTAGCAAATGAGATTAATCATCAAAATGGAGTTTTAGGAATCCACTTAGCATTCAGTTCGGTTTTCTCTGAGATTTGTGTCATTGCACTATTGTCCATTTGTATCTACTAGGTGACCACACTGCTTATTTACTCTTCATGCTGAACTCCAGAGAGCCACAAAGATTGCTGTCATTATTAGCCTATTACACCAAATACCATAATTTTAAATGTATTTTGGCAAGTTAGGCTGCCATTAAATAAATTACGCTACGTACGTGTTTGAGAAAATTGAGAGTCTGGTACTAAAATCCCATTTGTACACCTGTGAAAGGACTATAGGACATAGGGGTATTTCTAAACTGGTCATGAATATTTATGGATCCTGGTATTGCAGAGATAGACCATTCCTAGACCATTTTTAGTATTTTCTTGGGAATTAAAGCTAAACATTTTTATTCTGCATGATTTTAATTGTTTCGAATGACCTTTAAGCATAGTTTAATCCCCTGCCCTTAGAAGCATTGGGTAAAGCTGGAAAACAGGCTCAACCCCAGTTTTATTTGTGAAGGTTACATCTGATTGTCTAAATGGGCTATGCTGTACCGTTATGGGATTTGTCTGGTGTTTGGACTCAGCCTATATTTCTTCTTGGGAGAAATTCAATTGGAAGACATAAGGAGATCACAAAAGCAATAGAGCTGGACTGAAGTCAGGGAGGCACAGTAACCACCAAACTAGTGGGTGCTTTTCTTTTTCCTTTTCTCGTAAAGTCTGTCTATAAATAACCTACACGATTTCGCTCTCTCTTCCTCATGCTGATTTCACTGAGCCATTCTTTGAGCAACGTATTTATACCTAAAAGCTTCACAGGAAATGGTACAGAAATACCACACTGTGAGTTTGACATTATTGAGTAATACTGGGCTAAAAGCCATGTTTTATAGAAAATGGCTGAAATCATTAAGACCACTTAAAAGGTGTGTTTGTGGAGATATATGGAGCTCAAAATACAAACGGCAAAAGAATAAGAGTCCCGCATTTTTTACTCTTGTGGATGTAGCTTAGAATGACCCAAGACTATACGTGAATATACAGTGGTGCTTGAAAGTGAACCCTTTAGAATTGTCTATATTTCTGCATAAATATGACCTACAACATCATCAGACTTTCACACAAGTCCTAAGAGAAGAAAAGGAGAACCCAGTTAAACAAATGAGACAAAAATATTATACATGGTCATTTATTTATAGAGAAAAATGATCCAATATTACATATTAGTGAGTGTCAAATGTATGTGAACCTCTAGGATTAGCAGTTAATTTGAAGGTGAAATTAGAGTCAGGTGTTTTCTATCAATGGGATGACAATCAGGTGTGAGTGGGCACCTTGTTTTATTTAAAGAACAGGGATCTATCAAAGCCTGCTCTTCACAACACATGTTTGTGGAAGTGTATCATGGCACGAACAAAGGAGATTTCTGAGGACCTCAGAAAAAGAGTTGTTGATGCTCATCAGGCTGGAAAAGGTTACAAAACCATCTCTAGCTTCTCATTTGTTCATTTGCACACATCCTGTGGTCATGGAAAAGATGTTAATCTGTTTCAGAAGGGTCAAAGAGTGGTTCAGGGAGCATTAGACATCATTTTCACACATGAATTGGAGTCTAGACTTGAACCCCATAGAGAATCTTTGGGATGTGCTGGAGAAAACTCTGGACAGAACTGACTTCTAAATGTCACAACATTTATTTCTGTTCAGAGTTGCATTCATTTTTCTTCAAGATCTTGTATTGATGATGGGAGATTTGGACCACTGAGCAAAGTCTTCTCCAGCACATCCCAAAGATTCAGTGGGGTTCAGGTCTGGACTCTGTGGTGGCCAATCCATGTGTGAAAATGATGAAAATTGTTGTTTAACAAATGAGAAGCTACTCACTGCATCAGTTAGGGTTAAATAACTTGTTGCCAGCGGAAACATAACCACCAATGCAGTAATTATCCGGAGGGTCCTTTTTAACACTAATAGTTTGCTTAGTTAAATCCAGGTGGTGACCTTTTTTTTTGGCCTGGCAGTGTATTTTGTTACAGATGCTACAATGTAGTACAAGTACTACATTTCCCAGACTGAATGTTCTGCTTTGTCTGCAGAGTAAAGATGATTTTATATTAAATGTATAGTGCAATAATTATTGCCAGTCTTCATTGTATGCTGCTGAAAAGCATGAGACAGAAAAAGTGGTAAGCTGCTAAAACCAGAAGTACAAAGGCAACACACTGATTTGCCCTGGATTGCATTACTGTGACAGGGCGCTTGGGTGGCAGACCAAGGAAGGTCCCTAAAATGAAGAAACTTCCATATGTAACTTTTTGCAATGCTCATTACAAAAGCAGATGTTAAGCTTTGGGGTTTATTAGATGGCAAGTGAACAGTTAGTTCTCGAAGTCAACGTTTTGGATGTGGGAGAAATGTTCAGGAGCAAAGACCTGAGCAGCTTTGATAAGTTTTGGATTGTTACGTCAGGATGCCATGATCTTGTTATATAACAATTAGCTTAGTGTTAATCACCAGGTAGGATGAAAACAATTTAGCTCATACACAACTGCAGGTATGAATCAAAATCTGTTCTCCCTATGAAATTAAGATTAAACTTAATTGAAACTTAAACTGAAAACAGCTACAGTGGGGCAAAAAAGTATTTAGTCAGCCACTGATTGTGCAATTTCTCCTACTTAGAAAGATGAGAGAGGTCTGTGATTTTCATCATAGGTACACTTCAATTATGAGAGACAAAATTAGAAAAAACATCCAGGAAATCATGTTGTAGGATTTTTAAAGAATTTAATTGTAAATAATCGTGGAAAATAAGTATTTGGTCACCCACAAACAAGCAAGACATCTGGCTCTCACAGACCTGTAACAACTTCTTTAAGAAGCTGTTCTGTCCTCCAACTCGTTATCTGTATTAATGGCACCTGTTTGAGCTCGTTATTTGTATAAAAGACCAAAGAACTGTCGAAGGACAGCAGGAAGAAAATTGTAGACCTGCACCAGGCTGGAAAGAGTGAATCTACAATAGGCAAGCAGGTTGGTGTGAAAAAAATCAACCGTGGGAGCAATTGTAAGAACATGGAAGACATACAAGACCATTGATAATCTCCCTCGATCTGGGGCCCCACGCAAGATCTCATCCCGTGGGGTCAAAATGTGGGCTCAGGCAACGAAGGAGAGGCTCCGTAAAAAGCATTTCAAGGTCCTGGAGTGGCCTAGCCAGTCTCCAGACCTCAACCCCATAGAAAATTTGTGGAGAGAGTTGAAAGTCCGTGTTGCCCCAAAACATCACTGCTCTAGAGGAGATCTGCATGGAGGAATGAGCCAAAATACCAGATACAGTGTGTGCAAACCTGATGAAGACTTACAGGAAACGTTTGACCTTTGTCACAACAAATGTTATGTTCTATAGTATTGAGTTGAACTTTTGTTATTGACCAAATACTTATTTTCCACCATGATTTACAATTAAATTCTTTAAAAATCCTACAATGTGGTTTTCGGAATTTTCTCATTTTGTCTCTCATAGTTGAAGGGTACCTATGATGAAAATGACAGAACACTCTCGTCTTTCTAAGCAGGAGAACTTGCACAATCAGTGGCTGACTAAATACTTTTTTGCCCCACTGTGCAAGAAGGTTATGACTCTTAACTGGGGGGGTAAAATTATGTTAGTTTTCTGCCTTGTTGTCGTAGCTTGAAGCATTGTTTAGACTTTCGTACATGAGGTCCCAACAAGCAAGAAACAGTTGTTGTCATGTTTTGTTTGCTTTCTTTGCTAGCTAGTTGCTTGATATTACACACTACAGAATTTGTTTGTTTTCTGTGGTAAAGACAAAAATGTTGAAGGTGGTTTCATATTACCTCACCTTATGCTACCAAGCCTTTGTGCTAGTAATCACAGTCCATCAAGCAACATAGACATTTTGCAAGAAGGAGAAAACTGGCTAAAAGATTTAGTGTAAACCCACCTTTAGCAAATGTACATTACTTACTTTAGTTAATATAATGGCGATGTACAAGTTATGGTATGAATAGGCCAATAGATCTGTGCTAGTTGTGTACTAGCACTATATATTTCTTTACACAAGCTATAAATACCCCTGCTGTAAAAAAAAAGATTCTTGATCAAGCTCCTTCAGATTGTAGAACGGTTAACTTGGCATCCCGGTGAAGCTGCCAGATGATGCTATTTTTCAAGTGTAAGGGGAGGTCACACTAAATACTTGCCACTGTAGTCTATAGAAGCTTTTTTCAGATTTGTTTTTCATTTTTGTAATACTGTATACAAATTTCCAGGGGCAGCCATCTGTGTGGAGTCTGCAAGTCTTCCTGGTGTCCACGTGGCTTACACTCACGGTCCAAAGACATGCATTAGGTTAATTGATTATGCTAAATTGGCCTGATCTGAGTACGTATGATCAGTTTTGGAGTAACTTTGTGTATCGATGTAACTTTGTGTCTCTCGTAAAATAGCCATTGGTGCTGACAGCGATGTCAAATAAAATAAACAAACAAACAAAATACATTTCCTGTATTTTCTGGTTGTATTCTAATAAAGGGACTGGGAAATAATTATAAATGGTAAATATATCATTGGTAAAACAATAATACTGTGTATTTAATTTATTGGTGGCCTAAAACTTTTGCACAGTACTGTATTGATGACCTTTTTCAGTAAATGCAAAAACTCCATAGTGATAATTCAAGTACTAAGATCATGTTGGATATTCAGATATTCAAATCACCGCATGCCTTTTCTTTCCGTATTAAATGTCAGGCTGTTTGCAGCCATTGCTGATCTCGTTGTTTTGAGGGAAGAATGTCACTCTGTCCCAGCGGCTCTTAGAGAGCTCTTTGTTATGCGGCGTCAAGGAGAGGCTGTGGGACGAGCACAAAGCATCTCTTTTAGAGGAGGAACTTAATTAGGTTTAATAAGAACTGCTACCTTTTGATGTTTTTGCATGCCTCATTTGGAGTGTTTTCCATGGATGTGCCTGTTTGTGGAACTGCTAAGCTTTGACATTTGCCGGTGAGTGAGGTATCTCTCCGGCATCTGCAGGTTTTCTCAACTTTTGAATGGACGCCACATGGGCTGGTATTTGCGGTGCTCCCAGAGTCCGGCTAGGCTCTCGTTGCTTTAGTTCGCTATAGCAGAAGGGCTGCTGAGGTCACGCCGGAGTGTCCAGCATGCTAGTTCCTTCTCCTCCCCCTTCCTCTTTAACAGTCTTCTGGTGGCCTGTGGCACACTGCAGCCTCTGTTCTCAGCTCACATCTCTTCCTCTCGTTCACATTCCCTCTGTACTCTCGCTCTTTCAGCTCTCCAGTTCACAAACAACCTCTCACATTCTGCCTCCTCTTCCAGACTCACTCACTATAATCTTCTCTCTAAATATATCTCTCTTCCCTGACATGTTGCCCTCTTTCTTTCCGCTTCGCACCTCCATGCTGTCTTCCATTCTCCTAACTGCTCTTTCTCCTAAATCCCTCTTTGTTTCCTCTCAATGTATTTTGAATTCCTTTATCTGTGTACATATTGTATAGTTCATATTTGCCTGCCTGATCAGATTAAAAGATGCAGAATTGTGCCAGTTAAAAAATATGAGATATCAGGATTGGGAATGTGTGACATCACACATTGGCTGTCCACCATACTGGAAAGATCACCATCTCTAATAACTAGCCAACATTAAACAGGCCTCAAGCGTTTAGTTCCTGGCTCATACAGTCCATGTTTGGAAGTGATTATTGCATGCTGGACTGCTGTAGCCATTCTCAAGAATTAGGTATTTCAGTTTGTTGATTTAGTTATTGAAACCTTTAGAATTTTCTGCATAAATATGACCTATAACATCATTTCACACAAGTCCTAAAAGCAGATAAAGAGAACCCAGTTAAACAAATGAGACAAAAATATTACATTTGTACATTTTTTATAGAGGAAAATGATCCAATATTACATGTTAGTGAGTGGCAGAAGTATGTGAACCTCTAGGATTAGCAGTTAATTTGAAGGTGAAATTCAGTGAGGTGTTTTCAATCAATGGGATATTTAAAGAACAGGGATCTATCAAAGTCTGCTCTTCACAACACACGTTTGTGGAAGTGTATCATAGCAGGAACAAACGAGATTTCTGAGGACCTCAGAAAAAGAGTTGTTGATGCGCATCAGGCTGGCAACGTTTACAAAACCATCTCTAAAGAGTTTGGACTCCTCCAATCCACAGTCAGACAGATTGTGTACAAATGGAGGAAATTCACTCCCCAGGAGTGGTCGACCAACAAAGATCACTCCAAAAGCTGAGTCCAAGAGTGTAATATTTGGCGAGGTCACAATGGACACCAGGGTAACTTCTAAGCAACTGAAGACCTCTCTCACATTGGCTAATGTTAATGTTCATGAGTCCACATCAGAAGAACACTGAACAACATGTTGTTGCATGGCAGGGTTGCAAGGAGAGCCACTGCTTCCCAAAAAGAACATTGCTGCTTCGTTGAAGAGAAAAGGAAAACACTGCATTCCAGCATAAAACCTTATGCCCATCTGTGAAAACATGGTGTGGTAGTATCATTGTTTGGGCCCTTTTTTTGCTTGCATCTGGGTCAGATGGCTTGCATCAATTGATGGAAACTTGGATTCTGATTTATCAGAAGAATTCTAAAAGCAAATGTCAGACAATCTGTCCATGAAACTGAATCTCAAGAAGTGGGGGTCATGCAGCAAGACAACGATCCCTAAGCCCACAAGTCATTCTAAAACCAAAGAAATGGTTAAAGAAGAATAAAGTGAGATGTTTGTGAATGGCCAAAGTCAAAGTCCTTACTTAATCTAATCGATGTTGTTTGAAGGACCTTAAATCGAAGCAGTTAATGGAGTAAACCTACCAACAATCCCAGAAGTTGAAGCTGGTCTGTACGGAGGAATGGGATAAAATTCCTCCAAGAGAAGGCCGGTGTGCAGGGACTGGAGGGGGGGTTATGTGTTTAACTGGGTTTTTCTCTTTAATTCCCTAACTTTAGGACTTGTATGAAAATTTGATGATGTTTTAGGTCATTTTTATGCAGAAATAGAGAAAATTATAAAGGGTTCACAAACTTTCAAGCGCAACTGCAGTCGAAAGTTCAGACTGATCTACAGTATGTCTGAGCTCTGTATAACACGTTCTGTTATTCATCTGGCAGATTGTTTTATCTAAAGCATGTTGCAATTAGCCCTACGATGGATTGGCGCCCTGTCTAGGGTTGTTCCTGCCCTGCGCCCTATGCCGCCGGCTAGGCATCGACTCTCCCACGACCTTGTCCAGGATTAAGCGGATAAGAAAGTGAATCAATTAATGAATGTTGCAATTAAAGCAAACTCTGACATGAACCAGCTTGAAAGAAAGTAACATGAGTGCATCATTACTTTTCAGTTGAAAGCTCAAACTCTAGTGATCCATTTATCCTTGTCTTGCAAACAGTAGTATTAAATGCTTAGGAACAAGTTTGACATAAATGAAACTAAGACAGGTAAAGACAACATAAGCCTGTTTCGAATATAAAGTGACTGTTGACTCATAGCTGCTTGCATATTAACTGCACAAACCTTGAGTATTTAACATGCAGTACTGTGCAAAGTCTTAGGCCACCATTAGATTTGTTGTTTTAGCAATGGTATAATGACCATATATAACATTGCTAATGATTTGACTTGGATTTGTCACTCCATAATACTAATTTCCAATGATCTTCATTCCAAGATTTTTCATCCTGTTCCCTTCATGAAAAAGTGGTTTCTTGTTCAAAATACACCATTCCTAGCCAAGTTTCTTCGGACTGTAGAAGGGTCAACTTGGCATCCCAATAAAGCTGCCAGATGCTGCTATTGCTCAAGTGTAAGGGGAGTCACACTATACACTTGCCACTGTAGCCTACAGAAGCTGTTTCTTCTGATTGTTTTCAGTTTTTCAGTACTGCATACACATTTCCTGTATTTTCTATTTGTATTGTAATAAAGAAACTGAGAAATAATTATGTATAGTCAGTATACAATGGCTAAAACAATGGTGTAATCTATCTAATCTGGTAGCATAAGACTTTTGCACAGTAATGTAATGAAATTGCTCCAAATTATGACGATTCAAAGAACACAAAAATATAAATATAGGCAGGAAGGTATGATTTAAAATTATTTAAAAATGTCAGGCATTCATTCTTTAATTTCCTACCACAATAACCAAATTTATCAGGATGCGATAAAATATCGTCATATTGCCCACTCCTGTGATCCATGTTTTCCCAGCATGACTAAACCATATACCAAAAAGCATCCTGTAAGATTATTGAATGCTCGGCTGTTGACTGTGGAAGAAAGTCCCTGACAGCCAGCACACCTTGATCTTCTATGGTCTTCAGAAGTTGAGGTGCTTTGCATAATTAATTATATTTGTCAGGAAATACATTTCATTTAAAAAATAGAAGCATTCTCAGTGGTGGTCTCTTTGGCCAACACTGTATATATAACAAGATGCTGCATCTGGAGATAAAAGTATCTGGGAGCATAATAGGCTATTTTGCACTGTTAAGGGAAGGTAAACTGCCTACAAATGAATCAGAAGCAAGCGTATTACAGGGTGTGTGTTTTCCACATTTGGGAATCTATCATGGTGAAATCAGTCACAGTAAAAAGTGATGGGTACCAATCAGACAGGCTCTTGGGCACCATTCCAGACTCAGTGACTGATAACATAGAGTATACTAGGCTTAGACAGTGGATCTAGGCCACGGAGCCATATGTCCACCTTTTGTTGCTGCCTCTTGTGCGTGCATGCCCTTCCGTTGTCATATTCACCCTTCACACAGGGATTTAAACAGCAAATCAGGGTCTAGGGAGGCAATAGCTGTTGTCTAAGGGGCGTTCCTTTCCCGCACAGAGTAAACAGCATGCTGGTTCTCCATAAATCCATGCTTTTGATTGTGTTGGTCATGTTTTGTTAAATGGATTAGCAATTATGGCAGGCTGTTGCGCCAATCATGTGTTTTGTTCTTGCTTTTGAAGACTGCGGCTGAAATGAGTGTCCTGTAGATTTCCCCATTTAGAATCTGCCGGTCTGGTAGATTATTGCAGGAGCAGAACAAAAGATAAGACCCCCCAGTGAGCCAGAATGCTTTAACATTCTGTTTACATGGTGCGTGCAATTTTGTGACCCTTTATAATGTTTTTCTGTCTTTCTGTATATAAATATATAACCTAAAATGTCAGCAGATATTTACACAAGTCCCAAAAGTAGATAAGGCAAATTGAGTTAAACATTTATTCATTCATTCATTCATCGTCTAATCCGCTTGACCCCAGTCAGGTTCGCGGGAATGCCGGTGCCTAGCTGGCTGCACAGGGCGCAAGGCAGGAACAACCCTAGACAGGGAGCCAATCCATCGTAGGGCACACTCACACACTAAGGGTACCTTGAAAACACTAATTAACCTAACACACGTCTTTGGAATGTGGGAGGGAACCGGAGTACCCAGAGGAAACCCACGCAGACAGAGGGAGGACATGCAGGCTCCACACAGGATGAGCCCAGGGTTGGGATTGAATCAGTTAAGTGTCAATTAAACAAATGAGATAAAAATATTCTACTTGGTCATTTACTTATTAGGGCTGTGCTAAAAAATTGATACAGCAGTATGGGCACTTGTTGCATTTAAAGAACAGGGATGTATTAAAGTCTTCACAACAAAGGAGATATTTGAGGACCGTGGCAAAAGAGCTGTTGCTGCTCATCAGGCTAGAAAAGGTTACAAACCTATCTCTAAAGAGTTTGGACAAATGGAGTTGTTACATTTCCCAGAGTTCATCTTTCCCAGCACGTGACTCCCTATTTCACGCACTGCCGAGTTCCTCATCAGAGTGCAGGAGAGTATCATACACTGTATAGCATACTCAGGAAAATATGTCATTCAAAATTCAAGTCAAGTCAGATTATTTATATAGCGCTTTTTACAATGGAGCATTGTCTCAAAGCAACTTTACAATTTTAGATTATCTCCTAATATCTACGTCCAATCCCAAATTGAGCAAGCCTAGGGCGACAGTGGCAAGGAAAAACTCCCTAAGTGTTATGAGGAAGAAACCTTGGGAGGACCAAGACTCAAAAAGGGACCCAACCTCCTTGGGCGGCGTAGATGATAAATCTAAGAATGAAACTAATTTATCTAAACTAATAAGTCATGGAGTCAAGTAAAATAAAATAAAAAGTGCAAGTAAAATGTAAAATATGCACATCGGCATTAAGTAGTCCAATACTCAAGTCACTCCAGGATTTTGAGTCTAAGCAGGAAAGTCCTGGGCGGCACTTCGTCCACTGATAACTGGAGGAGGGAGAGAGTTACTGCCCTCTGGTGTGGCTTGGGTATGGTGGGATTGGAGCTGATGATGGAAACAGCTTGAGTGAAGCTGAAGCGGATGAACATCATGTGTGGGGCAGGAACTGGTACCGGAACACAGAGTGCGGTTTCTGCTGAATGTGTATTTATGTTTATTATCGGACCACCATCATCATTGGGCCATCATAAAACAGGGAGTACCTGGAATGCAAAAGCATGAAATTGTATTTTGCTCACAAAGATAGAGTAACTTTAGAGGAAAAAGTTTGTGCAGTGGCTTCTATTCTGATGCACTGCAGCGTAAAGAAACAGCCCTGGTAGATTTTCGACTTCTTTGTTAACTTCCTTAAACAAGATATTTTGCCTGTAATGTAATGATTTTAGTGGATCCACTGTCTTTATTGGTCAAAGTATAGAAAAAACCACAACCAACCATGTCATGGTTTTCCAGTCATCTACAGTTAAGAATTGTACCCTAGATAAGAATTCTGAGATCTCTGTTGAGAAAATAATGGAAAATAAAGGACTTCGAGTTGTTATGGGCCTGAGATGGTATAATGACCATATATAACATATTGTCGACAATTTGACCCCAAATTTGACTTCTTCAATGTGGCCTTCAGGCGGGATCGGTTGATGCCAAGCTTGTGCAAACGCTGGTTCAAGGTCCAGGCGCGGCGGGCCTGGGGGATGGGCAGTTCAGCTAACCTGAAGTTAATCCAACCCTTCATGTGGATAGCTCTCCTGGCTTTGCAAAGAACCTTGTTGTTAGAACTCTTAACCAACTCTTGACCAAAGCTTTACAGCCAATGCATGATGCACTGGATTCAATTCAGTACACACTCAGTGTACACTCTAGGAGCATTAAAGCCCTAGAAACTGCTACTCACAGTGACATGATTGGCTATTTGGAGATGGAGTGCAAATATCTTAGAGCCAAGATTTCTGTACTAATGGAGAGGTTAGACAATTTGGTATTGAGAAATAATTGGGATTCCAGAAAGATCTTAAAATCTTTGTGCTGTGTTAAAATCAGAATCTTCTGTGAAGATGTCTGTGAAGATGGGTCTATACGACAAGGGAATCAGTTTCAGCTTGGTTTATCTGGCACAATTTGCATGTGGACTGTGATGGTTGGCCAAGATTTCTTGAAACACCTGAGGAAGCTAGATATACAGTGCTGTGCAAAAGTGTTAGACCACCATTAGATTTGTTGTTGTAGCGATGGTATTACGACCATATATAGCATATTGTTGACGATTTGATCCAAAAATATCAAACTTGGATTCATCACTCCATAATACTTTTCCACTTAACTTCATTCCAATCTTTGTGATCTTTGGCATATCTTAGCCTTTTCACCCTGGTCCCTTTCTGAAAAACAAGTGATTTCTTGGCTGCTGCCTTCCAAAAAGACCACTTCTGTGCAAGCATCTTCGGACTCATCTTGCTGACTAAATAACTGCCACGGTAGCCTATAGTTTTTTACATACACATTTCCTTTATTTTCTTGTGTTCTAATAAAGAGACTGAGAAATAATTATATATGGGCATTATACCATTGGTAAAACATTAGTATATCTAATCTAATGGTGGCCTAAGACATCTGCACAGTACTGTATCATGGACATCTATCTGTGTGTTGTTGTTGTTTTTTTTTTGTTTGTTTTGTTTTCTTTTGATTACCGTTTGCCTGTTGCTTATGTTATGTGTTCTATTATTTTCTCTTTCTGTGCTGCTTTGATTTTTAAGTTTTGTAAAAGGTGCTTTCGAATAGTTCATTTAGTAGATTTTAAAATCTTGTTTTAGTAATAGTTTTAATCTTGTTCTCTTATGAATGTGCTTAGTTAACGGTGAGTTGTGCAGAAGTGACGGTTAGTTTGAGGGCATCAGCTGTTAGAAGAAAGATTTGGTAGCATGGGTTATTGTCATTGTTCCATCTTGGGGTTTTGTGCTATTGTGCTATTGTTTTTGGGAATCTTTGGAGGATGGGGGTGTTTTTTTACCGCCTTGTCTCAACACAACTGGCATTTACTTGTCCCTTTCCTTAAGTATTTATTTATTTATTTATTTATTTATTTATTATATGTTGGGCTGCAATCTCAGTTTCAGGGACCGCAGTTTCAGGCTAAAAGTGTGAAAGTTTACGCCCACCTCAAAAATGTAAACATTGATGTTATGTTCCTCCAGGAAGTCCATTTGCCTAAATGTGAACATGCTAATTTGTGCATATAATTAGATCTCCATTCAAATTAGTTTTCCATTTACCCCAATAGCAGAGCCAAAGCTTTCACTATTTTGATCATTAAGAGAATTTAGATTATACCCCCTGATATTACAGCTGATCCATATCGCAAATTCATCATAGTATTAGGTCGTCCAAGTGCTGGTGTTGTTTTATTAATACGCTGTTCTCGTCTGTCCTCAATCTGGACACAGACGTTAATTCCCGGAAGAGATTTTAATCGTGTAATCAATTCTGTTCTGAACCGGTCAGGATCAAAAATCTGTCTCCAAGATGTTCCAATCTCTGTCCCTGTTTATAGAGGATGACTGTGTGGAGCTTAATCTTCTCTCCAAGATGTATTCTTTTCTTTAATATGTACACCACTCCACTCATATTGACTAGTTTTTTAATTAACAAGAATCTTCTTAATAATGTGGCTTGTATTTATGCTTCACTAGATCAGGTCTTGCTCTAGTCCAGTTCAAATGGATATTAAGTCAAGTCAGATTTATTTATATGGCACTTTTTACAATGGAGCATTGTCTCAAAGCAACGTTACAATTTTAGATTATCTTATAATATGTACGGCCAATCCCAAATTGAGCAAGCCTAGGGCAACAGTGGCAAGGAAAAACTCCCTAAGCGTTATGAGGAAGAAACCTTGGGAGGACCGAGACTCCTTGGGTGGCGAAGATGATAAATGTAAGAATGAAACAAATAAGTCTTATAGCAACAGTTCAAATAAAATAATGCAAAAATATGCATATCGGCCGGCATTATGTAGTCCGATACACAGAGTCACTCTGAGATCCTGAGTCTAAGCAGGAAAGTCCCTGGAGGCACTTCATCCCCAGCCATATTCTGCAATAAAGATGGTAGGTTTAATTAGGGGTGGGCAGTATGACACAATTGTATCATATCATGATGAATTTTGTTATCGTGATAGACGATTTGCTTTTCTGAGCATATCAAGGACATCATCAGTGCCCAAAGAACACTGACCAACTACATGTTACATTATAACGAGTGTAATTAGTTCTGTTAAATTGGAAGAAGTGCAGAACATTTGAATAATTGATTTTTCATGTACCAGATTCAATATCTAAGTTTAATACTTTGTAAAAAAAAGCATTTCACAAAGCATTTCGTTATGAGAAAATGATTTGCATGAAAGAAACTTGCAAAACAAGGAGATGGGTGACCTTTCAGATTCAATTTTGAATTTAGATAAGAAAATAGCCTTAAACCCTACTCCGGAGAGACCTTTAACATTCAGACGGAACTTAATCCACTCTTCACTAAGAAAGCAGATGCTCTAATATTATGTTGACTACTGGCTCACCAGCTCAGGAGGCAAACAGTATCAAGACTGATTCCTCAAGTTAGTGACCATTCTGGTAATTTGGTTTCAAATGTTTCTTACCTTCTCTTTATAAATCAGAGAATACAGGCAACTCTAACAACGTGCATTCGTTTTGCGATAATTTGGAATATCCCTCTTCTTGAAAAGATCACATTTAGAAGTCCTATTACTATTAAAGAACTTAGTGGTGCAATCAGATCTATGAGCAGTGGTTAATCTCCCGGGCCGGATGGGTTTAGAATTAAGGTCTTTATGAAGTTTCTAAATTATCCCCCTATCTCTTGGATTTGTTTAATGAATCCCCTGACACAGACTGTCTCCTACCAACACAAGCAAAAATATAATTTCTCTTAAAAGTATAAGGATCCTACTTCCTGTAACTCGCCCCATTAGTTTACTTCTCAATTCTAACTAAGGCGTTCTCTAAGCATTTAGACTCTATCCTTCAGTTATTTCTGAAGATCAAATTAAAGTGTTTTTTCAAAGTTTATGATTTATGTATGTATTTGTTTCTAGTTTTTAAGTCAGTTCTCCACTGCATATACCACTAATTGGAAGTTGAATTGAGGCAACCGTGCAGTGTACAGAAATGTGTATTTTTCTTAATTGTTTAATGGCTGCCCCAAAACTCACCTTGAACTTAAAGTTCATGTGGGTTTTCATTCTGTTACAGGTAAAATTATTGCTTGCTGTACAATAGCTACAGACGAACAACACTACACAGACATAATATGCACTCGCTGTAGAGTCAGATATCAGGAATAGCAAATGACATAGTCACAGTTCCTGAGTGGGATTAATCCAGGAGCCTGAATCGGAAGGATTAGTGTCACATCTACCCAGATTAAAGAGTTATGGTTCATCGCATCCAATCCACCAACGCTAATGTGGGTTCAAGTATAAATAAATCATTGGGTTTATGCTGCTGTTGTCCATTGACTTGATTAGTTTTGGTAAAACAGATCTGAGAACAATTGTACTCAGGTAAAAAGCCAGATGGAATGTTGTGGAGTTAATTTTTTGGTTCTTCTTGATCAGATCTGACCTCTTTATCCAAATAGCATTGAGCCTCGTGATTACTTTCCACCGAACAACAAACCAGATGTCCTGATTGAATACTGAGTGTCAGAAATGAAATCTAATGAAAGTGTTAGAATATGTAAATGCAGCTGGAAAAGGTGACCCATTCTGGTTCTTATCAATTCAGAGTTTCGATTCCAAAATGGTGAAAAAATGCGCCAATGTTTAGTTATAAAGAATATAATTTTTTCCTATTTCAACTTCAAAAGTAACCATTATTTACTTTTTTTAAGTAAAAAGCTTAACTTGGCTTAATGTACTAAAGCATTGATTTAGGAACACCAAACTTCTGTCAGTTACTACTGCTCAAAAGTGCTCTCTACTGCTGAAATGACAAACATGTTGCCCTAAGGGAAAGTAATCTTTTTTACATTAAGCTTTTTTACTTATAATAGATATGGAAAGAAAAAAGCTTAATGTGAAAATGATTACTTTCCCTTTGGACCACATGTTCATCTTTTCAGCAGTAGAAGATATTTATGACCAGTAATAATTAAGAGAAGTTTAGTGTCCTTAGATCATTGTTTTAGGACATTAAACCACGTTAAGCTTTGTTCACGTTGAGTTAGCAGACTACAGACAGCTGAACACAGTTAATATCAAGCTGATGCTTTAGATGTTTTGCCATGTGTAACCTGAAGTGTAACCTCCTTTACAGCAGATCTACTTCAAATATTGCATATCGCCTTTTCGTTTTCATTCAAAGCAGAGCCAAACATTTTGAGCGTCCGTATTCTGCTAATGCTCTAACAAAACCACGGGATGATGTACATGATCAGCTGACTCACCGGTCCTGATTGATATATGCCTCCTTCATGACCATAAATGTATAAAATATAATGCGTTACTAGGAAACCGATAAGTGGAAATTTTTTTTTTTAAAGGGTACCCAATTCTTGGACTTTTTTAACCGTTTCTGAATTGGAACCAGGTTTCGATATCCAACCCTGTACACACCTCAGTATTACACCCAATAAATAGAAGTAGCTGTTTTAACATTCAAGTACTTTTACTGCTTCTCTGTTTCCGGATTAGATAGCTTTGTGTTGGTGTTAATGATTGAAAACTGGCAAATGCAGTTTCCTCTCTCTTACTTCTCCTAAGTTATAAGAAATGTAAGTATTCCCAGACTACTCTTAATTCCACAAATTTCTCTGTTGCAATCAAAACGTTTTCATTAAGATCTGTTTTACAGACATTTTGTAATACAATCTCAGCAAAACCTGAGATTGTAGTCGACAGCTTCCGTCATCAGCTCCAGCCCCATCATACCCAGGCTACTTAATGCATACTTCACATTTTATTTGAACTTTGACTCCATGACTTTAGTTTCGTTCTTAGATTTATCATCTACGCCGCCCAAGGAGGTTGGGTCCCTTTTTGAGTCTTGGTCCTCCCAAGGTCTCTTCCTATAACACTCAGGGAGTTTTTCCTTGCCACTGTCGCCCTAGGCTTGCTCAATTTGGGATTGGACGTAGATATTAGGAGATAAACTTGTAAAGTTGCTTTGAGACAATGCTCCATTGTAAACAGCGCTATATAAATAGATCTGACTTGACTTGACTTGACTAGTACTGTGATATGCATGAAAATGTTATCAAGCTCATTTATAATAAGCAATAATTTGGTAATCTCATGATATTCAAGGAAGCTGCTCATAGTAACGTAAACCAGTTCGTCAGTATGATATCAATCACCTCTGTCTTTGGCTACACATGCAACAGCATTGATTCAGACTTGGTGAAGTCAAGTGCTTAGATTTATCTGAACAGTAAAACACTGGAACATTCTACATCTGTCTTTTTCTCGCGGCTATCCTTAAGTGGTGTGGATTGAATCAGAGGAAAATTGCATTACAGTCTGTGTCTTTCCCTGCTCTTGGTAATTAATGCACTAGTGATTGATTGTCAAAGCCGGAGATCAGGGCCTGTATCAGAAGCTAGCTTGCAGTCCAACTGGCCAGTTATATTCCCAACATGTGTGCTTCACCTCTAAACCTATGAACAGAATGACATCACATTCATTGATCACTCTGGTCCTGAAAGAACTGAGTCGCCAATTTATTGACTGTTGTGAACAGATCAATAGTGTCCATTAGAGTTGCTTTTAATTAGTCTCAGACTGTTGTATGTACTTCTCTTGAGGGTGTTTGTATAGAAATATCCAGTACAGTGTTACTGTGCAATGTGGGACATGTGTCCATAGTATAGCTAATAGTGTGTGAACACCCAGAAAGGACATAAATCATTTCAGTAATCTAATAAACGTTTAGGAACATGACCGGGAGTTTGGGAATTGATGCTGTCTTGGTTCACTGTTGGCAGTTTTGGAAATTCATCTCAAAGATATCTGTCTGCAGTTAACATCAGAGCTCTGTGAATGTCAGCATGTTGACTGGCCTTGTGATAGTATCGTGGTTTGGGCCTGTGTTGTTGCTTCGTGATTTGCCAAAATTAATGGAACAATATGATTATTTTAATTATACCAGCAAATTATAAAGGAAAATGTCAGGACATCTGACCATGAACTGAATCTCAAGAAAATGTGAGTCATGCAGCAAGACATCAACTCTAAACACACAAGCTGTTCCACCAAAAATGGTTAAAGACACATATTGTTAATGTTTTTAGTGGCCAAGTAAGTGTCCTCATAGAAATGCTGTGGAAGGACCTGAAGAGAGCAGTTGATGTGAGGGAACCCACCAGTATCCCAGAGTTGAAGCTGTTCTGTACGGAGAAATGGACTAAAATACTCCAAGCTGATGTGCAGGACTGATCAACCGTTACCAGAAACGTTTAGTTGCAGTTATTGCTGCACAGGGGATCACCCTAGATACAGAAAGCAAGCGTTCACAAACTTTTGACACTCAGAGATATGTCATATTGGATCATTTTTCGTAGAGTACAATACTGTTGTCTAAAAATTGTGTATCTACTTTTAGGACTTGTGTGAAAGTTGATGTTAGGTCATATTTATGCAGAGATATAGAACATTCTGAAGGGCTCACAAACTTTAAAGCAAAGCTGTAATATTTCACACGTACATTTAGTAAGTACTAATATACAGCAGAGTCTAACGAGTTTGTGTTGGTTTTCTCTCTATATGGTACGAGGTTTTTTTTCTCTATACATTCTCCACAACTTCCTGTTGTTGTAGCTGGCTTCCTGTTTCTTCTTTAGTCACAGGTCCTGAGAAAAAAAACGAACAGGGCTACTTTCTTCTGCACTCAACAGTGTCTTTCAGTCTAAGGTTTCGATTCTAAAAAAATGTCTGTTTTACAATAGACATTTAAAATGTCCACAATAGACGACTTGAATGGACATGTATTCCCTCATGCCAGAAGTGGACTAAAGAACGTTTGGTTTGACCATGAATATAATAATGAAATGTAAAGATTTTTTTTTGATGCCTCCAAGTGTTTTAGTAAATGTGCAATTATAATGTACGGTACATGTACTGTGCAAAAGTCTTATTTTAGTTTACTGTTTTTTTAAGTTTTAGTGGTTAACTGCACTTTGTAGTTCTACAATTACAGTCCATCTGTTTCTCTACATACTTTTTTTTTGTTCTCTCTTTACTCTGTTTTTCTGTAATGGTCAGGACCCCCACAGGACCACCACAGATAGGTATTATTTGGGTGATCGATAATTCTCAGCACATGCACTTAATAATCTGATCATAGTCGGATTTTTTACAGTTATCTGGTTATTCAAGTGGTCGTGTAATACAGCGTACTCTGATGTAGAACTCAGATGAATTAATCTGATAAAGAGAGCTGGGTTTTATTTTCAGTAATCTGATTTCTCATAGCACTTATACCAGATTTGGCAGTCTGTGCATGTGCGAAGAGTGGCTAGTGGAAAGAAAACGTGGTTTGCAAGGTCCACTTCTTCTTAGAGATTTCTCTTCTTTTGGGCTTATTTACATAGGTGGGGGGGATTCTCTTCTGGAATCTGGCAACCCATGGAATTAAACGCAGCTCTGCTGAACGGCTGTCGAACACTTTTTGGAGAAAATGAAGAATTGGATTATTTAATATTATAAATTAAAGTTTATGTTACATCTTTCTGTGAGATTATTGACTGGTTGCAAAGTAGAAATTCGACCGTTGCCTGTGTCATATAAACCCAGAGGTTTCCTATTATCTTATTAATCAAGTGCATGTATACTCGTTGATCAAATTACTGTCAAAATCTTATTTTCTGTTGTTATCAGATTATTAAGTGCATGTTAAACACTCAGTGTCACTGCAGTGCCGAGAATGATCCACCACCCAAATAGTACTTGATCTGTGGGGGTCCTGACCATTAGGGAACAGAGTAAAGGGGATTACCAAAGCATGTCTGTAACTGTTTGAGTACAAAGTGCAGTGACCATTAAAACTTAAATGCCATATGATTGTCATGTTTCTCAGCCATAGCACTACCTTACCTAGTGCTGGTGTAAGTCAGCAGTCAGCAGAGACGTTACGTGGTAATGTGTTTCTAACAGTGCAGCTATCTGATTTTCAATTTGGATAGTATAAGCGTCAGAGATGTAAGCTTAGAGATGTAACTGTGGTCACACTCCCTTTCTTTCTTTTTGTTAAATCACATTATGTACTTCTTTCTTTTTTTCCATGATAGCCACACACAGCCCTGAAAAAAAATGGACAAAAGCTGCAGTGCTAAGAATAGTTGTCGCAACCTCCTAGATTGCATAGGGGCTGTCCTGTGAGCATTTCATTCTACGTCTATGTTGTCGCTTTTCAGCTCACAGAGGCGATCTCCATGGCAACCAGACTAGGAGTGTCAAAATAGGCCCTGGAGTGCGTGGTTGTCTCTGGTCATGAGCAGTCTGTTCCGAAAAAGGACCAGCTACCAGACAGGAAATCCACACACATATACACAGTTGTGTGCATTCCGTCATGCTTGTATACATGTAGGTATAGGCTCTTTGATTCACCGGTAAAGTATTTACACATCTTGCTGACTGTTAGAAACGTGAAGGTCTCTGTGCCATTTTCTGTGTGTATTTATGTACGACCCATATTTGGAGTGACTGTCTAGATGGTGGTGAAGAGAGTTCACCCAACAATAGTCATGTGTTAATCTGAGCTGTTTGAACACTTTTCTGCACATTACCAATGTGGTTTGTGTATGTGAACCTATACAGCATACTACATCATTTTGTAATTTACCTGTGACCTTTGTGGCATTAGTTTTTGGAAGGAAGAATTAGATCTGGTAATGGCTGAACTAATAGTGGCAATGCAGATAGTGTTGGTCCCACACAGCTCGAGGAACTCCGGTTCACTGCCTGTGTCTGGTTACAGTCTGTGTGGTGCGTTTCCACTGAGTAATGTGGTTTGCTCGCGTATGCCAGAAACGTTCCAGTAGTGTGAATGGCCACTCCAGGGTGTATCCTGACCTTTCTCTCATGCTGTGTTTGAAACTGTTCCCTGTTCACTCTTTCCTACATTTAAATATATATTATACTCCTTTTACAAGAATTAACACAGTTCAATGACATTTTAAAGCAATATCTGTGATAGGGCTACAACTAACGATATTTTAATATCAATTAATCGGTCGATTATTTTTTTCGATTAATCGATGAATCGGGTTTAAAAAAAACCTTTCCATGTCTTTATTCAGAAATATGACATTAAATAACAGAGCAAATAAGTGCTTACAATAAATGAATATAAAATAAAATTTATTAATACATTAAAATAACAAATTAAATAATAAAAGAAAAATAAGTGCATCTCTGATGCAAACACTACATACAAACTCATTCATGCTCTTTCTTTAGAAACTTTGCATTGCAAGCCAAAAATGTTAGCATGTCAACATGCTCCTAGCTAAAAAGCTCTAGCTAAAGCTGGCTCTCTTTTTAGAGACTATATTTCTTGCCACAGAAAATAGACGCTCAGACAGTGTTGAAGTAGCAGAAATGCATACATAGGACTTGGCTAGCCTGGCCAATATAGGATATCTGTCTCTGTTAACTCCATAACTGTCATTATCCAGCTAAGAAGCAAAAAACAGCATCAAAACCGTGCTGTGTCCGTTCCCATAGTGTGGTGAGTGCGCCGTTACGTTTCCTCACTTCAAAACGGAACAAACTCGGGATATTGTGGTGACTTTACGCTGTTGTTGAGCTCCCTTCATTCTCATCGGTGACTCCATGTTTTCCGTTTTGAGGGCTGTATCAGCACCGGGGTGCTCCCGTGCCAGGTCAGATCACTTTTGCAAGCTTGCATGTTACACATTGTTTTGTTGTGTGAAGCGTGAAGTGCTCCTACACTTTTTGAGGACTTAAGCCGAACCTTCTTCTCTCTGCGTCGGTCATGTTTCATTTGTAGAATTTTTTTAATTCTTAACGCTAACTTATTTTGAAGATTCCACGTCTGCGCTGGCTCCGCCTCAATCCGTTCAACTCGCTCGTTTTTTTTTTTCCAGCGTTGACGAAGTGCCGCAAGTAACGTAAGCGGATATAAGGTGAGGGACACAAATCATGCGACACAACGAATCGATATGAAATTCGTTGGCAACATTTTTTAATAATCGTATATTAACGATTTTAATCGAATCGTTGTTGCAGCCCTAATCTGTGACATGCTTTGGTCAAAATACCACATGGATGTGGTACCAGAGCACCCTACTCATCTTGCCAAAACAGCAGCCCTTTTTAGACTGATTGGTTTGAATACCTGTTTCTTTAACTGATAATAAGTCACTGCACACCCCACCCCATTAGTGATAAATGGCATCTGTCTATAGGTGTGATTTCAGACACCCCCTCAGTGACCTGCTGCTCTCAAAGTGATAAGACGTGCTGAAACTGCGTTTGCCTCAGTGGCTATATAGTTTCTTTTTATTATTCACTTATTTCATGTCTTTATTGATTTTATGCATTGTATGACATTCTTTCTTGCTTAATCATGTTTTAAATCATTAATTACATACAAATATAAATGTACAAAACAGTCATTTGGTGGTCGGGAACGGATTAATCCTATTTATATTGCTTCTTATGAGGATATTTGATTCTGACGGCCTTCTGGAACCAATTAAGTTCAAATTTCAAAGTTCCACTGTATTAAAGGACGTATCTCAGTTCTTGGTCACCTCGGAAATCGTCAATTCGGTTCTAGGGCCCATTTTTGACGTTCTCGTCATCCTGATTCACATTTCAGTAACACAGTGATTCAGATTCGTAACAGCGGTTGCTCCGAGATCTCTGCTATTTCTATCATGTTTTAATTTATCACCTCTACAGTACAGTATTCTTAGTGCAAATAAGTCTACATTGATTCTAAAAGGTTACTTTATAAGGGCAAACTGAAAGCAAAACAGGAATTGAATGCTCCAGAACACAGGCTTGCAGTTAGCTTAGCAGCTATGCTAGCGCCCCGGAGTTTTCATCAAAGAGTTCATCATTGCTTTCACTTTTCACTTTCAATCCATAACTTACTAAATTACATGAGATATTTCAATACTTTATTATAAAATAAGCTTTGTGTTCATGATTTTGGCCATCTGTAGGTTAATGTATGTATTTTAAAAAAACATGAACTTACTTATCATTACTTATCAAAGGCTCTACTATGATAACAGTACATACAGCTCTACCAAACACTCATTACACTCATCAGTTCATGATACATTTAACTTATGATGGATTTGTTGGAATATATCCCCCCGTCATACATCAGGGAGCACTTGTACAATACACCTCCATTAAATGCATATAATGCTATTTTCTGGGGGTCTGGAACTGGTTATTTTCAATTTACATTACTCCTCATGGGGAAAAATTTGCTCGGTACTCGTTGTTTTTTCTATTCTTTGGCAAGCCTTCTGGAACAAATTAGCAACAAGAACCGAGCGAGGTAACCACTGTAATTGTCTAAATGTGTACCTACGTGAGGTGGTGCTTGGATTTTGCACTTTTTTAGTGTGTCACTGTCAACCTGTCCAAGATCTGGTTCAAGACTCATTTTTTTCTATAGCTGCAGAATTATCATATGATTGTACATCTGCAGCGCTACCATGAGTGCAACTCTTTGATTTCCGTATCGGTTATGTGTAATATTGTGATAAAAACAATTCTAGAATCCAGACAGAAGGTGTGTTTTGCTTTTGCTTACAAGGCATTCCTTGAGATCACAGAGAGAGTTGATGCACACACTCTCCCCCACCCCTTTATTGCAGCTGAGAGGAAAGGATGAGTGGGAAAAGGTGTTTTTTGTGTGTGTTGTGTGTAAGTGTGAGACTGAGGGTGAGAGACAAGAGAGTGACAGAGAGAGAGGGAGAAAAAGAAAGAGGGAAACCTGGGGGTTGCCATGGATATTGGACCATGTGATCAGAGCAATGGCATTTATATTGCCTTTGCCTACTGCCCTCCTCCACACACACAAACACACGTACATATACATGAAGAGGTGTTCCTACAGTGAGTGGTATGATACATGGTCATGAGAAAGGACAGCACTCTGAATCAGTGAGAATGATAGTGTGTGTGAGTGAATGTACTGGGAGTGAGGAGTACATAAGGAATGTAGTAGAGTTGTGGTGATGTGTCATATTGATTCCGCTTTATTTGATTCCTACAAATGCAGTTTATGCTTCAAATACATGGTCGTGAATCGTGCACAAATCTGCCAGGACAGGTGCGTCATGTAGCACGTCATCACACAGTTTTGCTTTCATACACTCCGCTATAGCATTAGCAGAAGGTGGACCGCGGGAAGCGCTCAAACGTTTGACTCCACTGTGTGAGAGAAAACCAAAAGGTGAAATGCAGTATGTGGTAGAAAGCTGATCGGTTGAGAAGGAGGTTGCAACGTCCGACGTGGCAAAACATCTAAAGCAGCAGCATGATGTTGAGCTTCAGCAGTGCACCATGTTCGAATAACTGTGGTCACTTAGCTCAGATGCTACATTAGCACCTTATTAGAATATCCAGTACAGCCAGCCTGTGAAACCCTTTTCCCCTTGTTAGCAATGAAGAGCTCAAATTCATGAATCACATAGTTGAAAGATACAATATATAAAATATTCTTTATAGTAGGAGTGGGCAATATGATGATATTTTATCGTATCGTGATAATTTATTGTATCGTGATAGACGATATGTTTTTTCTGAGGATATCAAGGATATCGTCAGTGCTTAAAGAACACTGACCAACTACATGTTTCCTTATAAAGAGGGTAATTAATCCTGTTTAGTTGGATGTAGGGCTGCAACTAACGATTTTTTAAATAATCGATTAATCGGGATCGGTCGATTATTTTTTCGATTAATCGGGTTTAAAAAAACCTTTCCATGTCTCTATTCAGAAGTATAACATTAAATAACAGAGCAAATAAGTGCTTACAGTAAATTAATAACAATAAATTAAATTTATTAATAAATTAAAATAACAAATTTAATAATAAAGAAAAAATGAGTGCATCTCTGATGCAAAACACATACATACAAGCTCAATAATTTCACGCTCTTTCTGTAGAAACTTTGCATTGCAAGCCAAAAATGTTAGCATGTCAACATGCTCCTAGCTAAAGCTGGCTCTCTTTTTAGAGACTGTATTTCCTGCCACAGAAAATAGACGCTCAGACAGTGGTGTTGAAGTAGCAGGAAATGCATAAATAGGACTTGGCTAGCCTGGCCAATATAGGATATCTGTCTCTGTTAACTACAGCACTGTCATTATCCAGCTAAGAAGCAAAAAACAGAATCAACCGTGCTGTGCCCGTTCCCATAGTGTGAGTGCGCCGTTACGTTTCCTCACTTCAAAACGGAACAAACTCGGGATATTGTGGTGACTTACGCTGTTGTTGAGCTCCCTTCATCCTCATCGGTGACTCCAACATGTTTCCGTTTCTAGGGCTGTATTAGCATCCAGGGTGCTCCCGTGCCAGGTCAGATCACTTTTGCAAAGCTTGCATGTTACACATTTTTTGTTGTGTGAAGCATGAAGTGCTCCTACACTTTTGAGGTCTTAAGCCGAACCTTCTTCTCTGCGTCGGTCATGTTTCATTTGTACAATTTATTTAATTCGTAACGCTAACTTATTTTGAAGATTTCGCGTCCGCGCCGGCTCCGCCTCGCTTGGTTCAACTCGCTCATATTTTTTTTTCAGCGTTGACGAAGTGCCGCAAGTAACGTAAGCGGATAAGACAAGGTGAGGGACACACAAATCATGCGACACAACGAATCGGTAATGAAATTCGTTGCCAAAACTTTTAATAATCGATTATTATCGATTTTATCGATTCGTTGTTGCAGCCCTAGTTGGATGAACTGCAGCACATCTTGCATATAAATCACTTTACTAATATGAGATAATATTTGGATAGTTTAAGAATCATTTAGAATTCATTTAAGAAGCATTTTGTCTGCGATCACATGTATCGTGATAAATATCCAGTATCGTGAAAATGTCTTTAAATGATCGTGATATTATATTTTTACCTTATGGCCCACCCCGACTTTATACCAAAACATTTGGCACATTTTTTCACCATTTTGGAATCAAAACTTTGAATAGATAAGAACCGGAAATGATAAGCAGAATTAGAATTAGAATCGAGCGATACCCAGCTCTGCCTTTAAAGAAGAAGAACACATTAGAGGGCAAATGCAGTAGAAGCAATGAAGCAATAAAGAGGAAGCTATGAACAGGAACAGAGAGGATGTTAAAGTGGTCGGAAGTGAAAAATACTGGCAGTCAGTGTAATCTTTTGCATACTTGTCAGCAGAGACACACAATGAGCCTTGCATTACACCTTGCGTTATTAACATGCATTCTTTGGTGATTGGATCACGTTCAGCTGTCACTTGACGGCATGAAAGTCAGGTGTAAACATGCCAAAGCTGCGTTGTGATCAGATCACTGAAACCACATTTGGAGGTGGTCAGAGATGGGTCTGGATAGGGCTGGGAAATTAATCGAAAATGAATCGAAACCGACATTCAGAGCCTTGTACCAACATAATCTTGCCCATGTCGATTATTTTGATTTCGCTGAGTTAATACTTCTCTTTTTTAACACCTTTTTGTGTGAAAAAAATTTGTGACTACATTCCCCACTGTGTGTTCATGTTCTGTTCCTTAAGAACATACTTCCGCATGTGTAGTCATGTGACTCCCCAATCACAGATATAGAAGAAACATGGAGGAGAACCCAAACACTAAGCAGCTTGTATCAAAGAAAAATCACCCATTTGGACACATTTTGGCTTTTTAGAAGATGACACTGAATAATAACACAAGCATTTACAAATGCTACACAATATGAAAAAGATTCAAGAACGTGGACAGAAATAACGGACGCCATTTCCTGCTACATCACGAAGGATGATAACAATTGGTTCAATAACTAATCATAAATAGTTAATCGGTGTGTTTCCTTCAGTTATTTTAAAATCATAAAGGTATAAAATTTTTCATTTTAAGAAATGACTTTTTTAAATATTAATTAAAATTACAGTTTTAATAGTTGAGCATATTTACATTCACAGTCAGTGAACTATGAGGGCAGAAAAACAACAAAACAAAAACAACAACATAAATTTTTCATTAATTGTAATGGAGGTAAAATGAATCGTGATACTCATTAAAGGACATATCGCTCAGCACCTGGTCTGGCCCATATTTAATCCTTATTTCTGATGGAGTCAGTACAGGGATGTGCAAGCCATCTGTTATCCTGCTTCTGTCTTTGAAACCATTTACAGTCGCTGAGCTGGTGTCCTTTCGGCAGTGTAGCATAATGACCTAGGAGTGCCTTCAGTGCTCTACACACTACCCAGATACATATGCATTCTGCCATTTCAGCAAAAAGATGGGATGTGCTGTGGCATCCTGCATCTGTAGCAAGATACCACAGAGTTACCACCATTCATTTTTCCACCTGTATGGCTGAATGCAGGTGGCCACATTTTCCCACAAATGAAGTTGAATGTAAGACAAAGAAGGACAGGTATTGTGGATCTGTGAAACTGTGGACATTTCTCCCCACCAGTCTTGTCTTCTCTCTTGTGTCCAAAATGTTTTTAGCCCATTATGACCCACTGCCAAAATTACAGCTGCTGCCATCCAGAGCCAAAGCAGATGCTTCATTGCCTCCTGTAGATGGTTTCTACCCATATTTAATAACAAACTGTATGTAACACTGGTAATAGACATGAGAAACCATGTAAACTGTAGGATTCAGGAAGTAAAACAGAAACGGTGTGTGTGTAGGTGTGCTTTTTACACAGGAAAGTAAATTCAGACCTCATCTTGAAACACTGAGGATGCATTTCAGTGAAAAGTGTAACCAGAATCCAGCCAAATTATATCCAGATTGCTATCCTGCTATGAAGCAATCATGATATGAAGCTGTAAATACACTATAAGTTTGGCTGGCATTGTTTGATGAAATATTAATGCTCCAAGACAAGACTGTAATAATAAAAAGTGCTAAAAGGGAGGGGGGAATAACTGGTCATCCAACATCTACAGTGGTGCTTGATAGTTGAAAAATTTCAGTATTCCTGCCTTTGCCGTTTTATCACAATTTTAATCTTTCCCTAAGGCTTCTTTTTTTGGAGGAACATGCAAGTTTTTGACGAAATGTGATAAGAGGAACTGATCAAATGTACACAGAATCTAATATGAGGACTAACATGAGGGAAAATGTAAGCCTTTCTCTATGAGATCTGTGGTTTAGCACATTTAGCTGGTAACTGGACATAAATTAACGGATTAAAAATAAGAAGAGACAAAGTGTTAATATGTTAAATTTGTAAACAGTACATTTAGATAATTACATATATATTTTACACCCGAGACACAGAACTACAAGTGCAATGTAATTCAATCTTTTAATTTTATTTTTTACGTTTTCCATTTTATACATATGTAGGTACAGACTTTTGCAAATTACAAACTATTACAAATTAATATTTATAATGTATAAAGTTTTATGTTTAAATAATTCTGTTTTATTTATTTATTTATTTATTTATTTATTTATTTTCAGTGGCTCAGAAACTGTTCCCTCAATCTACCTTTCTTATACATTAAAGCTACTTGTGACATGTGCAATGAGCAAAGTTGGATAATTTCCTCACCCTTCCTTGACAAAAAGAAACAAAATTGTTCTAGTCCCATACTTTGTTGATCACAATTTTTATTCATGCCTGATCTGGAGAAATAAAGTAATAAAAACAAACTAAAAAAGTTTTTATTTTTTATATATATATATATATATATATATAATGTACTAATACTTTGTGTAATTGTGTACATTAACTTTGTGGATTTCTCAAACAGCTGAAACCAGTTTTGGATCAGACCATGTATTCTTAAATAATATACAAATTATAAAACAGAAATAGTAAAAATTGGCAGACACTGAACTCTGTTGCATGCAAAATCAGAGAAGCTGAGAAGTTGAGACTCAACTCCCCTGATGCCAGCTCTTAATTATTTCTCACTCATGCCCTCTTCCTTTCTCATTCTCATTCATGCATCAACTTTACCATTGTAAGTACAGTGGTGCTTGAAAGTTTGTGAACCCTTTAAAATGTTCTATATTTCTACATTAATTGGACCTAAACCATCATCAGATTTTCACACAAATGGATAGAAAGAACTCAGTTAAACAAATAAGAGAAAATCTTATACTTGGTAATTAATTTATTGAGGAAAATGATCCAATACTATATACAGTGGATCCTTCTAATATGAAATCTTCTTTATTAGACGATTTCAAATTTTCTTTGCTCTCAAATTTGAACAAAAATTCCAACTTCGAACTTTGGTAAAACTTGTACACGTGACAGTGAGTACAATGATTTGTGTTTTGACTTTGAACAAATCCAAATTTCCAGAACCGGTTGTGTTCAAATTCCAAGGTTTGACTGCATCTGAGTGGCAAAAGTATGTTAACCTCTAGAATTAGCATTTTGAATTAGAATTTGAAGGTGAAATTAGAGTTAGGTGTTTTCAATCAGTGAGATGTCAATCAGGGCACCCTGTTGTATTTAAAAAACAGAGATCTATCAAAGTCTGTTCTTCATGACACATTTGTGGAACGTTATCATGGTATGAAGAAAGGAGATTTCTGAAGACCTCAGAAAAGGGAAAAGAGTTTGGACTTCAACAATCCACAGTGAGAGTAGATTGGAAAGACTTGTTACTCTCCCCAGAAGTGGTCATTAATGTTTGTGAGTCCACCATCAGGAGAACACTGGCCAACAATGGTGTGCATGGCAGGAAGAAAGGAGAAAGCCAATGCTCTCCAAAAAGAACATTCCTCATGTCTGCAGTGTGCTATAGATCATATGGACAATACTGAGGGATATTGAAACATGCTTCGTGGATCAGAATAGATCAAAAATGAAACTTTTTTTGAAACAACAAGCATTACCTCTGGAGAAAGGAAAAAACTAGATTCCAGAATAAGCACCTTATCCCGTCTGTGAAACATGGTGGTGGTAGTTTCATCGTTTGGGCCTGTTTTGCTACATCTGTGCCAGAACAGCGTGCCATCACTGATGAATTCAGAATGAATTCTGAATTATATCAGCAAATTCTGAAGGAAAAAAACAAGGACATCTGTTGTGGGTCAAGTCAAAGTCCTAACCTGAAACCAGTAGCATTGTAGCCTGAAGTGAGCAGTTCATGTGAGGAAACCCACCGGCATCTCAGAGCTGAAGCTGTTCTGTACTGAGATGTGCCAAAGTGCCGATGTGCAGAACTGACCAACAGTTACCGGAAACCAGATAGCCAGAAAGCAAAGGTTGACATACTTTTGCTGTTCACAGATATGTAATATTGGATCTTTTCCTCATAAATAAATAACAATAATATTTATATATTATATTTTTTGCACTTTATATTTTCATCTCATTTGTGTAATTTTCTTACAGTTGTTGAATTGTTTAATTAACTATATACCACTACTGCAGGAATGTTTGTGCAGCCTACAAAGCACAGTTTTCTAACAGTATTTGCATGTCAGCTAAGGGTCTGTACTCTATTATACAAGTAGTCTATTGTATAACTAAAGCTTGCATTCTCTCCAGCTGACATGTTCTTGTCGCCATAGTCGACAGCGGCACAGTCTTAACACATTATCACGCAAACCTTGAATTAGCTCCGCTGAGTGCTTTCAAAGATTGAATTTATGCTGTCATACAGAGGAAGGTGTGAGATTAGATTTTATTAGTCATTCCAATCAATCTATTTCCAGAAGGGCTCATTTGTAAGAGCTGGCTGTTAACTGAGAAGAAGTTAGATGTCACAGCCTCTTGATAGGTGTCTTAACAGTGAGATTTATGTCTAGTCATGGGGTATGTTCTGAGCCGTTAATGTGTGTAAATGTGTGTTCACTAGGGTGGGTATTGCTTGCCTTTATCAATTCAGAATTTGATTCGTTTTGCTATCCAGTTCCAAGTTTTGATTCAAAATGGTGAGAAAATGTACCTAAAAATCTTTAGAATCTTTAAAAAGCTTTGTAACACCAAACTTTTACTTACTACTGGTTGTAAGTGCTCTCTACTGATGAAATGACGAGCATGTGGTCCAAAGGGAAAGTAATCATTTTTACATGAAACCTTTTACTTATAATGTTTTTAAATGGGAAGCTCAGCATAAAAATGATTTCTTTCCTTTTGGATCACAGGTTTGCCATTCCAGCAGTAGACATTACTTATCACCATTAGGAACTGAGAGAAGTGTGATGTACCTAGGTCATTGTTTTAGGGCATTAACCACGTTAGGCCTTCTTCACGTTAAGCGTTTTAGACTCTAAATGCAACCTGTGAGCAGTCAATCTCCTTTACCACAGATCAACTGTCCACATACTGCATTTATAGACTTTTTGTTTTCTCTGAAAGCAGAGCCAAACTTTTTAGCTCATGACGCACCAGTCCTACCAGATAGGTGCCTTCTTAATATGTATTTGAAGCATAAAATGCATTAGTAGGAAACAATAAGTGGAATCGAAATACTATTTTGTAATGGGAACCCGGTTCTTGGAATTTGGGAACCAGTTCCATGTTATGTTATAACATGATTATAACATATACCAATCTAAAATAAGACATGTGACCACAGTGTTGGTATATGTGGGTGTGCCAGTTTCCCTTTGTTGTTTTTGTGACCATTGACATAGGCACAAAGTGTCGCAATTTGTAATTAATATTTTGGTGTCCCAGGGATGTTAACTGAATGGGTTCCACTTTTATTATCAAAGAGATGGCTAGTTTTATCCCTGACACCACAGAGGTCATCTGACTAGGAGTGCCAAGAGAGCACATCTAACACTTCTGTCTGAGGTGTAAGTGACGGCATTACATCCTCTCTTGCTGCTTAAAGAGACTCTAGCCAGTCTGAGCATTTGTGAGCCAGGACTTTGCACAAAGTAACATTTCAGAAATTATTCGGCCGCCTCCACTCTCGCATCTTGGTATCTGTTGTGTGATGGAAAGACTGAGGTAGTTGGTGGGGATTGGTGCTAATTAAAGTGTTAAGAATCCAAGAACCTGTAAGAACCAATCAAATCAGTTTGTTCTCTCACCCCATATAAAATGGGGTGTGCACCAGTGTTGGTTCAGCAAAGTCATGTTTTCATACAGATACCCTAGAACAGTGGTCAACTTTTCACACTTTCACTCTATAATAATAGTTGGAGTTTCTCATGTATTCAATGGGTAATACTTTCATTAAGGCTAGTATGTGATTAGATATTGGACATTTAATAAATTGTCTTATACAATACTGGTATGTTTGATGCATCAGCCATCTCGAGTCACATTTAAAAGCCACTATTCATGTTCTTGTTCTATGGCACATGTTGATAGTATTTATTTAGGAATTTCAGGAATTGGCCTAAATGAAAATGGTTTGAGACAGTGTGTACTCACCAAGCACTTTATTATTAACGCTGAATAGATACTGGGTAGGGCATGGGTGGGATGTTGGGTGGATCTTGGAAACATTCCTCTGAGATTGCTGTCTATATTATTTCATACAGTTCATGCAGAGTTTGATTTGTGTATCATGATAAATTTTCTCACTGTGGTAGACAATATGCTTTTCTGAGCATATTGAGGATATTGTCAGTGCTTAAAGAACATTTTTCATTATAAGGAATCTAATCAGTCCTGATCAGCTGCATGAAATTTTGAATATATATCACTTAACTAAGTATGGGATAATATTTGAGTAATAGTTTTTAAGATTCTGGCACTACTGATGCATTCTGTCTGCAATCAGATGTATCTTGATAAATATCGTATATCATGAAAATGTCTTTTAATATTGTGATATAATATTTTTACCATAATGCCCCACCCCTAACTTGGCGTGACATTGTGCATTATCATCCTGGAACTAGGAATTGCCAGATGAATAATTGTGGCCATAAAGATTGATTGGTATTAATGGGCCCAAAGGGTTCCAGGAAGACAATCCCCACAACGTCACACCACCTCCACCAGCGTGGACTATTGGCACATGACAGGTTGGGTCTATGGATTCAAGCTGCACCACGGTCTGCCTCTACCATCTATGTCCCTCAGCAGAAATCAAGACTCATCAGACCTGGCTACAGTTTCCAATTTTCAACTGTCCAGTTTTGATGAGCCTGTGCCCAGTGCGGCTTCAGCTTTCTGTTTTTGGATGGCCTACGTGGAACTATGTAGTTTGAATACATTTTAGTTTATTGGCAAATTACCAATAAACTAGTGCCTGCACAAAAATAGTACTGTTTTCATCATTTCAACTTGGAGTACCATACTTAACTCTTGATCTCTTAACTTGCCAGGTTTTCACCACTTACTCCAATGAGGACTACGACCGACGTAACGATGATGTCGACCCAATGGCAGCCTCGGCTGAGTACGAGCTGGAGAAGAGAGTGGAGAGGCTGGACCTTTTCCCTGTTGAACTGGAAAAAGGTAATACATTATCTGCAGTGTGCCCAACCTTTCTTTTGTTTCATGAAGGACAACTGTGGTTCATTTACAACATTAAAGGTTAACTCGAAAATCTAGAATTATAAGATGTCAGTATAACAATAGTTTTCAGTCTGGTTAATTATGTATTTTGTGCTATAATTGTGTGTTTTGTTTACTAACAATATATCAATTGTCTTCAAATTTGGTTATGCTCTACATCCCTTGGAAACAATGACTTGTAGAGGGATAGTTTGCTTACCACATTGCCGTCGATATTGGATCAGTGTTGCATTGTAGGAGCTCTGATAGCAGAAGCACAGAAAATTTAAAAGAACGGGACTGGTTTAACTAAATTGCAAATGTAATGACCAGTGTAATGTGATTCTGTCCTGTCAGATGGTGATGGGCTGGGCATCAGTATTATTGGAATGGGTGCAGGCGCTGACATGGGCCTGGAGAAACTCGGAATCTTCGTAAAGACGGTGACGGAAGGAGGAGCTGCTCACCGAGATGGAAGGTCAGAAATGTCTTGCTATTGAATACAGTGGTACCTCAGTTCTCGCCATTAATTCATTCCAGAAGGCTTATCGAGAACTGAAAACAACGAGTACCGAAAAATTTTTCCCCTATGGAATAATATAAATTGAATGAATTCGTTCCAGACCCCAGAAAATCTACACTGTATAATCGTATCATAGTGGAGCCTATGATAAATAGGTTAATGTTTAAAACACTTATACATTAACCTACAGATGGCCAAAATCATTAACACCAAGCTTATTTTATAATAAAGTTTTGAAAAATGTCATGTAATTTAGTGAGTAATTGTTTGAAAGCGAATGCAAAACTGAGGCCTGTGTTCTAGAGGATTCAGTTCCTGTTTTGCTTCGGTTGGCTCTTATAAACTAATCTTTATAGGACCCATGGAGACTTATTTGCACTTAGAATACAGTACTGTAGATGTAAAAATAAAGAAAAACACAATAAACACAGCGGACATCTTCTCTGAGCAAGGATATTGTGAATCTGAATCAGTATCGTGAGTCATGAATCATGGATCGTGAATGGAGTTTTAGCTGAAACAAGTCACGTAGCTTTAAAATGCGTTGAGAACCGAATTTGATGTGAGGTCGAGAACCAAGGTACCACTGTATATTTGTTTTTGTAATTGATCAGTCTCTGAGTTTTAACTTCAAGTTGATGTTCAGCAGAAATTCATCTGACATAGAGTCCTGGTGCTTCATGTTTAACGTAGATATACTTTACTGAGATGTTATTTCTATCATCTTCTCTAAACTGAACAACTCATTTTAAAACTCACTTAAGTGCATAACTATTTAAAATCTTTTGAGAGAACTAATTATACTTGCAGTGTTTTTGCTAGTATTCTGAAGTAAACCAAGTCACATGTCTTGTTGCTGGAAAAAATTGTACAATGTTGGTCTAAGTAGCCGAGACCATTCAGGTATGGTTGTACTTGTTTTATATACTCACTGGACAAAAAAATCACCTGTAATAGCATGTAATACTGTTTTTGCCACTGCTGGTAGACCCGTATGACCATACTCTTCGATACACCTGTATATGGACAATATGGACAAAAGTATTGGGACACATATTTTTATCATTGAATTCAGGTGTTTTGTTTGATCCCATTGCCACAGGTGTATAAAATCAAGCACCAAGCCATGCAGTCTCTCTTTACAAACATTTCATAGGGAATGGGTCATTCTAAAGAGCCCACTGAATTTGAGTGTGATACTGTAACTGGATTCCGCCATTTCAACAAGTCAGGTTGTGAAATTTCTTCCATGAGCCACTGTGTGTGGTATTATTGAAAAGTGGAAGTATCTAGGAACCACAGCAGCTACAGAAATACATGTTACAGAGCGGGGCCGCTGAGTGCTGAGGCACATAGTACATACATTGGGGCAAAAAAGTATTTAGTCAGTCACTGATTGTGCAAGTTCTACGACTTCGAAAGATAAGAGAGGTCTATAATTTTCATCATAGGTACACTTCAACTATGAGAGACAAAATTAGAAAAAAAATCCAGGAAATCACATTGTAGGATTTTTAAAGAATTTAATTGTAAGTCATGGTGGAAAATAAGTATTTGGTCACCCACAAACAAGCAAGATTTCTGGCTCTCACAGATCTGTAACTTCTTCTTTAAGAAGCTCTTCTGTCCTCCACTCGTTACCTGTATTAATGGCACCTGTTTGACCTCATTATCTGTATAAACGACACCTGTCCACAGCCTCAAGCAGTCAGACTCCAAACTTAAGCTTGGCCAAGACCAAAGAGCTGTCGAAGGACACCAGCAAGAAAATTGTAGACCTGCTACAGGCTGGGAAGAGTGAATCTACAATAGGCAAGCAGGTTGGTGTGAATAAATCAACTGTGGGAGCAATTGTAAGACATACAAGACCATTGATAATCTCCCTCGATCTGGGGCTCCACGCAAGATCTCATCCCATGGGATCAAAATGATCATGAGAACGGTGAGAAAAAATCCCAGAACCACACGGAGGAACCTGCTGAATGACCTGCAGAGAGCTGGGACCAAAGTAACAAAGGCT
Organism: Ancistrus triradiatus; assembly: GCA_025084515.1. Lineage (NCBI taxonomy): Eukaryota > Metazoa > Chordata > Actinopteri > Siluriformes > Loricariidae > Ancistrus > Ancistrus triradiatus. The sequence continues at coordinate 115,757 of JAJAGP010000809.1, read as the reverse complement.
TCCATCAGTAACACACTACAACGAGAGGGACTCAGATCCTGCAGTGCCAGGCGTGTCCTTCTGCTTAAGCCAGTACATGTCCAGGCTCGTCTGAAGTTTGCCAGAGAGCATATGGATGATCCAGAAGAAGATCATCATAGAGAATATCATGTGGTCAGATGAAACTAAAATAGAACTTTTTGGTAAAACTCAACTCGCCATGTTTCGAGGAAGAAGAATTCTGAGTTGCATCCAAAGAACACCATACCTACTGTAAAGCATGGGGGTGAAAACCTTATGCTTGGGAGCTGTTTTTCTGCAAAGGGGACAGGACGACTGACCTGTGTTAAGGGAAGAATGAACGGGGCCATGTATCGTGAGATTTTAAGCCAAAACCTCCTTCCATCAGTGAGAGCATTGAAGATGGAACATGGTTGGGTCTTCCAGCATGACAATGATCCCAAACACACCGCTCGGGCAACAAAGGAGTGGCTCCATAAAAAGCATTTCAAGGTCCTGAAGTGGCCTAGCCAGTCTCCAGACCTCAGCCCTGAAAGTCTGTGTTGCCCCAAAACATCACTGCTCTAGAGAAGATCTGCATGGAGGAATGGGCCAAAATACCAGCTACAGTGTTTGCAAACCTGGTGAAGACTTAGGAAACGTTTGACCTCTGTCATTGCCAACAAAGGATATGTTACAAAGTATTGAGTTGAACCAAATTTATTGACCAAATACTTATTTTCCACCATAATTTGCAATTAAATTCTTTAAAAATCCTACCATGTGATTTCCTGGATTTTTTTTTTCTCATTTTGTCTCTCATAGTTGAAGTGTACCTATGATGAAAATTACAGACCTCTCTCATCTTTCTAAGTAGGAGAACTTGCACAATCAGTGACTGACTAAATAGTTTTTTGCCCCACTGTAAAAATCGCCAGTGCTCTGCTGACTCAATAATTGCAGTTCCAGTTGCCAGCAGCATCATGGAATGGGTTTCCATGGCCGAGCAGCTGCATGCAAATCTTACATCACCAAGCCCAGTGCCAAGTGTCGGATGGAGTGGTGTAAAGCACGCAGTGGAAACTCTTCTGTGGAGTGGTGAATCACGCTTCTCTATCTGGAAGTGTGATGGATGCCAGAAGAACATAACCTGCCTGACAGTATTGTGCCAGCCGTAAAATTTGGTGGAGGAGGGATAATGCTATGGGATTGTTTTTCAGGGGTTGGTCCAGGCCTCTTCGTTCTAGTGAAGTTAAATTTTAATGCTTCACCTTACAAAGAGATTTTGGACATATGTATGCTTCCAGCTTTTTTTTCTGTTCCAGCATGAAGTGCTGAAAGTGCCAAAAGGTGAGGTCCATATTAAGCATGGTTGTGTTATTTTTGTGAGGAAGAACTGGACTTCAACCCCATCAAATGGAAATTGCAAACCAGGCCAGTGTGTGACTTCACAAAGGCACTTGCATGATGTGTTTGATGCTATCATGTCAATATGGACCAAAATCTCTAAGGAATGTTTCCAGCACCTTGGTGAATCTATAAAGAATTAAGGCAGTTCTGAAGGAATAAAGGGGGCCCAGTTCAGTACTAGCAAGTTGGACCAGTTAAAGTACACGGTGGCACCTGGTGGGGTCTTCTGCTGCTGTAGCCCACCTGCTTCAAGCTATGACATGTGATGCTCTTCTGCATACCTCAGTTGTAATGAGTGTATTGAGCTGCCTTCTGGTCATTCTCTATAAACCCGAGAGATGATTGTGTGAAAATCCCAGTAGATCAGCAGTTTCTGAAATACTCAGACCATCCCGTGCAGCACCAACAACCATGCCATGTTAAAAGTCACTTAAATCACCTTTCTCTGCCATTCTGATGCTCAGTTTGAACTTCTGCAGGTTGTATTGACCATCTCTACATACGTAACTGCACTGAGTTGCTATCATGTGATTGGTTGATTAGATATTTGCATTACTAAGCAGTAGAACAAGTGTATCTTATTAATGTGGCCAGTGACTGTATGTATATATGTGTGAGTGTGTGTGTATATATCTCACAGAGAGGGCCAAAAGTCTGAAACCACTAGTTTGTTTGTTTACATATTTGTGGAGAGGCATTCATAGTGCAGCAGGAAAATTACCCATAATTACCTCGCTCACCTCAGACTTTTGCAACAATTTCTTAAAGACCCAAGAAGACCAAGGAGTGCTGACTGCATGGATTTTCCTTCACAGTCACCTTGCCCAAACGCCATCGAGCATGGACAGAGAAAGCCAAGCATTCTGTAACATCACCAGATGCTCTGTGGAATTTGAAATCATGCTGGTATCATCAGATTTTACACAAACATGTGGCCAGTTCGAGTACACATTAACTTCTAAATGGGGAACATACCAAATACTAATATATTCTGAAATGTATGAAAATATTTTTCGAATTGTTTTGCTAATTATAGGATTTGTACTGAAATCTATTTTGTTTTCTATTAAACTGAAATCAATTTTTAAAGGTTCTGGCTACTGCGCATGCCCATTCCACCACTACAACAGGGCCAAGGCTTACCACCCCCCTCTCTGGCACATTTCCTTGTATGCCGATTGGTTATTCTAATGATGGGGCGGGGCTGCTGTACTACAATCCCATTCATATTTCAACCAGTGACCAGTCTCCTTATATTTCTGATAACAGACAGGGGCTGTACATCATCCGACGTTGAGTTTTAAAGTGGGATTAAAGTGTCACCTACTGATGGTCTGAAACTTGGTGGGTAGGGTAGAATTCCATTACTGGCAGGACATTTGTCACATATCTTGTTGAGGGCGATAAAATTTGATAAAATTGTATGGAAGAGTGTTTGACAAGTGTTGCATGCCAAGTTACACTGCAAGTAAAACTTTTTAGAGCCCTGCAAGCACACGGTTTACACAGAGTGAAATATCATGTTCATTTACATAGCGGCCCAACGACCCTTAGTGGTAAACAGCCTCTTTCTGTCAGTAACCAGTCCCTTACAGGTTGTGAGCTAGCCTAAACAATTATGAGTGACTGTGCTCAGTTACCTGCAGAAGAGGATTTTTAAGAGTTGAGGCCAGAGCGGAGGCTGAGAGTAGTAATTCATTTTAATGGCCGGGAATTAGAGGGCGCCTACTTCCTAAATGTTAGTCCTAGCATTTCCAGGTTTATTTCAAAATCGCAAGTGTATATTTTACAGTCATTGCTGTTATGGCACAGGACTTAAACTGTAAATCTAGTGTTGCTGAGTGTACTGCATTTTGTTAGCACAACAGTGACTATTAATTGAAATAATGAGTAAAAAGATACTGCTGCTGTGAAAATTGGTTAATAGGTGGTCTAGACAGTCACTAATGTTCTCTGAATCTCTTTTCTCCAGAATCCAAGTGAATGACCTGATAGTGGAGGTTGACGGCACCAGTCTGGTTGGCGTGACACAGAATTTCGCCGCATCTGTCCTGAGAAACACCACTGGCACTGTCAAGTAAGAAAATGCATGCTATTGTTAGTCCTACCAAGCCTGTTATACTTTGACTATATATGAACATTGTACCGCAACAGTGTGATATAAAATGTTTTATTTATGTCCATTATGATTTTTTTTTATTTCAAACTGGACTGGATCTACACAGGCCAGGTTTTAGCGATAAATAGGGTCTGTCTTAAAGTGTGTAAGTTTTCTCCAATGTTTTATCCCCAATTTTCTTGGTCAATGACATGTTTACTTCAGCACCTCTCCCCAGAGAACACAGGACATAATCATGCCCTGGACAGGATGCCAGTCCCTCTGTATGCATGTGACGCCCGGTACCACCAGGCTAGAGCATAGGTCACCTTAGTAGTGAGCTAGCATATTAGACGGCTGAGCCATACAAGCACATGTATTGGGTTTTTTGGCTGAAAGACCTAAAGTGTAGTTCTGCAACATAGAAAAATGATCAGACGTTCTTGTAATTTATGGATGAGAATGTAGCTTGTTTTAAACAATAAGCGACATTAGCAGTGAAAGAAAATAACCGTGGATGCCAGCAGGACTTGAGGCTTTATTTTCTGACAAAACAACAACACTGCACTAATGTAGCACTTATTGCTACTGATTTGCTCGACTTCGCAAACATACATTTCATTACTGGGACAAGCTTATTAGATATACAGTGGTACCTCGGTTCGCTGATGAACTCAGGGTGCTAGCATAGCTGCTAAGCTAACTGCAGCCTGTGCTCTGGAGCATTCAGTTCCTGTTTTGCTTTCGGTTGGCTCTTATAAACTAACTTTTTTAGAACCTATGGAGACTTAATTGCCCTAAGAATACAGTATGGTAGAAATGGCGGACAGTAATAAATATGGAAGGAACGCTTCACTATGATCAATACATTAGATTAAACTCATTATAAATTTAACTTACGACAGATTTGGTGGAACGTATTGCCATGGTCAGTTGGCGACTACCTGTAATTGTGCTGCAGCTTTCTTGCCCCCATGTGTGATATCCAAAGTTTATAGATGATATAACAGTTACCTGAGCTGTCAACACTACATGAATTGTATTTCTGGATTTCTGTTGGTTCAGCACCACTCACTACTAACAGGATCATAGTATGAAGCTTACATGCATGGAGCCAAGTCATCTGTAGATAAGCTGGCAGTAGAGTGGGTTGTACTGAACACCTCACATCAACACAGTTGTAGGTTTCACTCCCCCAGCCTGTCATTTCGTCATTCCATAAATAAATGGTTTTCCAATTTTGATGGAGAAATCAGCCAGCTTGAACAGAACCCTGACCACGACTCCATCAGACATCTGGAATGCCAACAGGGAGGCAGGGCTTATTGTCCACTGTCAGTACCTGACCTCAGTTGTGTTCCAAAATCTAGAGGAAATCCTCCCACTGGCCTTAATACTGCACACTGTAATGAGAGTGCAGTCAGTTTGTCATAGTGACTTTCAGTTGGTGGGGTTTTTTTTGGTTGACCTGGAACTGGAATCAGAAATTGTGTTTATTCTTGATTGGGCTAGTTCCTTGTTTTTCAGTGTACAGTGGAAAACAGCCATAATGAGCAAGCTGAAGTGAAATAGCCTTCCCTCCCTAGTCCTATTTTAGCTCTAGTGAGTGTCACAAGGCTCATCTTTGGGCACTTTAAACACTGCTGGTCTGGTTAGGTAAACAGCCATCCCTCCCACAACTGTGTTCTTTTGTGCACTGCCACTCTGAGGACTGGTTAATGTGTTGCATAGCGAGCCTGGAGAGGTACTCGCCCTGTAAATTATGGCTAAGTGCCAGCTGAAATCTCTAGTGGGAGATCCCCTGTGGCAGAGCTGTAGATGAGATTTCTCACTAGACAGAGTTCTGGATGAGCCACCTCAGAGCAGGAAGTTTAAATGAGCATTTGAAAGACCAGGCAACTGAAATAGCATCAGAGCTTACAGAATGCTTCTCGCTGTGGTCATGTTGCTGAGTTGACTAGTTCTCGAGTCTTATGCATGTGTGTTTGTGGGGGGTTGTGTGTTGCAGGTTTATTATTGGCCGGGAGAAGCCAGGCGAGCAGAGTGAGGTGGCGCAGCTGATCCAGCAGACGTTGGAGCAGGAACGCTGGCAGAGAGAGATGATGGAGCAGCGCTATAATCAGTACATGGAGGAGGATGAAGAGGTCACAGCTCACATACACTTGCAGACACGCTCCACACACACACACAAGAGCCTTTTCACACAGACTAAACAGGAGGGTGTGAGAGTCTGAGACCTTGTTCAACTGGCTAACAAAGACATCCTGAAAAAAGCCAGCGACAGATAAAGGCCAGTACAGATAACAAGTATTACAGCTGTTATTGAATCCAGTGTCTCTGTCTGTAGCATACGGGCAGATAGTACTAACAATAATTTAAACACATGACCATGTACTGAAAGAGGAAAAATCTCTAGATTCACTTCTAAAGGCTGTTGTGAAATTCTTTCAGTAGGCATTCAAAATATGTGACTAAAGTTTAACAATGAAATACATATATTTTGAAGTATATATAATATACTAATATACTATAAGACATTATATATAGTCGTACCTCATTATCTCGCCCTCCATTATCTTGCCAGCCTACCTGTGATGGCAGGGCGGATTTCCCTCCAATCATTATGCCCGGCCTCTCGCCCTTGCCAAGCTTAAAATGTAACAAATGTCCTGCCAGTAATTAAATTCTACCCCACTATGCCGCCAAGTTTCAGACCGGTCAGTAGGTGGCACTTTAATCCTACTTTAAACTCGGATGATGTACAGCCCCTGTCTGTTATCAGAGATGTTATATAAGGAGGAGACTGGCCTTGAAATATGAATGGGACCGTAGTACAGAAGCCCCGCCCCGTCATTAGAAAGAACCAATCGGCATATATGTGTCGGAGAGGGGTGTGGCAAGTCTTGGCCCCTCTGTAGTGGCGGGATGCACATGCACAGTAGCCAGAATAACCTTAAATAATCTCATTTTTCTGTATTATTTGAAACCAACAATGCAAGTAAGTTATATGATTTTTGTCAGATTATACCAGCGATTCTAAATATGCATTTTAAATGCTAATTTCTCTCTCAGTTTCAGATATATTTCTCAAATTTGCGTAAATGGATAGAAACTGTACATGTACATTGTTAGTGTGATTATGCGTTCATGCGGGCTGCTCAGTAAAACACATTATATCAGCATCAAGTATGTCAGTTTGTCTAATTTTTTGTAGCCAAAAATAGCTATGAAACAGATCTGGGTGAGATAATGAGCTTAGACTGTATTATATGTTTTGTTATATGCTTCAGTGTTTCATGTAGTTTTGTCCTCCTTACTAAAAGTCTGACAATACAGTAAAAATAATTTTTTAGACAACCTTACACTTTTCAACAGAAGTTCTTCCATCTGAAAGGAGAACTTGTACAAATATAAAGCTGTTTGCAAATTCACAGAACTAGCAGTCATACTCCTCTTTCTAAATCTCATCTGTAAATTGTACAGGTACAGCAGCTCTTGAAAGTTTGTGAACCCTTTATGATTTTCTATATTTCTGCATAAATATGACCTAAAACATCATCAGATTTTCACTCAAGTGTCATTACGCAGTGAGTGCCCTTGCTGCCTACTTCCTATGTAGGGTGTTCTCTTTGTAGAGCTTTCTAACCGACAATGGATCTGTAAGACTGTTAATGAGACAGCCTGCTGTGTTACTGATTGCGTCGCCGATTGTTTACTCCCTCTGCATGACCGCTAGCAAAGTTTCACAGGTCTGTATTCTAGTCTTTACTTTTTAACGTAAATTGAATCCTTCCGTAAGGATTTTTTTGGAGGAACAGCGTAACACACAAACGTACACAGAAGCTATTATCAGGACTAACATGAGGGAAATGAAGTGATTTCTGTGTGAGATTTTTGTTTTGCAACATTTAGTTGGTAACTGGTCATAAATTAATTGATTAAAACTAGCATGAGTAAAAGTAATAATAGGTGGATTTATGAAAAATTACATTTACGTAATTACATACATATTTAACACCTGAGCACATTCATCCTCCATGGTGCAGTGCCAGGCCAAACCGCCCCGTACTCCTCCTCCAAGCGCCGAAGCATTTGGGTGTAAAAGGGAAGTGGTAACTAATTCAGTGCTGGAGAATCTGAAGAGATTATGTTGGGTAGGACGTGGGCACAGGCAGGATGCCATGGGCTCTTCGTTGTTCAAAGTCCCTGTTGCCTCACACTGCTGAATAATCAGCTCACCCATGATAATCTATGCAAATATAAGCTGTTATGTCCAAAGGATGATGAGCATGTGGACAGATTTGGGCTGTTTGACCTCGATAAACAGATTATAGTTCATCGGGGTCAGACGTCATTATATCGTAGCAGCGTTTGGACCCTTTTGTACCTCGTTTCATTGATTTGGGTCTTTGCTGATATCTCCAGGTGCTTGAGCAGGTTGGGAGTTTAAATCTCAGCTCTGCCAAGTTGCTCGTTATATCTTAGCAGGTCATTTGCATATTTTCATTTGATGGTTGCTGGTATCCAAGGTAGTTATGTATGGAGTTGACTATTCACAGTGCATTTTTTAGAACTAACAGAAGTATGTGCTCTTCCTCTTCAGAGCTTAGTCGTTGTGCTTCTCCTGCACTCTGGCAGGACCTGTCTGTATTGGTAGCGGAAGTCTATTGTTTAAAGGCCCAGGACTCACTGCAGGTGAAGGCCAAGTTTTGGGACCTTGTTTGCACAGCAGTAAGACTATGTGTGATGTAGATCTGTGTGGAACTGCACGTGGGGTAAGCAAACTCAGTCATTTTTGGGGCAGCAGGTTTCTTGTAGATTATATTCTCTAAAATAAATCCTAACATATCTGTGTTTGGTTAGCAGCAGATACATTGACAGTGATTTTTTTTTAAACTAGGATTAGGAATATAATTTTATGCTATAGTATTTATCATGAATATCCATTTTCACTCACTGTAACTGATTAGATACTAACATTTGTTTTTGTCCATGTTATTAAGTATCACTGACATATTCTAAGTGTCCATCAATGCACCCTGTCCAGAGTTGTGGTGCTGGTTAGGCCCCCACCTCCCATGACCCTCAGTTTCATTAAAGCGGGTTAAAAAACGTAGGGATAAGCCTATAGGGAAAACAAGTGAGTGTGGTAAATGATTTTGGACACATTATATGGTTTTTAAATTTCTGTGCAGCAGCAGATTCCATAAATACACTAACACACTCACAAGACAGCTTGCAACTGCGGTTTCTTGTAGTAGTACCTAATAAAAGAAATGTTATGAATGTGAAACCTTGGTGATGAAATTAGATGCAGTAATCGACATGACACATGATGACAATAGGTCTATTAACTCTGGTGGCTTAGCAGTTCAGGTACTGGACTATGGACCAGAAGCTCCAAGGTTCAAATCCCACCAGCTTGCTGTCATTGATGGAACAATGAATTCTGAATGATGTCAGAGAATTGTAAAGGAAAATGTCAGGACATCTGTCCATGAGCTGAATCTCAAGAGAAGGTGGGTCATGCAGCAAGACAATGACCCTAAGCACACAAGTCATTCTACCAAAGAATGGTTAAAGAAGAATAAAGTTCATGTTTTGGAATGGCCAAGTCAAAGTCCTGACCTTAGTCCAATCCAAATGTTGTGGAAGGACCTGAAGCGAGCAGTTAATGTGAGGAAACCCACCAACATCCCAGAGCTGAAGCTGTTCTGTACGGAGGAATGGGCTAAAATTCCTCCAAGCCGGTGTGCAGGACCGATCAACAGTTACAGGAAATACTGGATCATTTTCTCAATAAATATCTGATCAAGTATAATATTTTTGTCTCATTTGTTTAACTGGGTTCTCTTTATCTACTTTTAGGACTTGTGTGAAAATCTGATGATGAAATATCATAAATTCCTATTGTGTTAATATGGAGCGCCCAGACCGAAAATGGTGAGATGACTAGTAATCAAACTCAACTGAAAATGAATAGCACAAATACAAAGCGCTTTATCTAGTCATCATGGCTGTGTTCTTCATGGAACACTGCTTGATCTCTGTAAAGACTCTGCCATCTTGTGGCCAGTTGTTGAATTGTAACAGCCATGGCAGAACAGAAAGTATAGCTGTACAGTTTCCCAAACATGTAGAATTGCAAGAAACATTACAGGTTGACCAGGTAAAATTGTTTGTGTTATCAGACTGTTCTCTTTGGCAAACTAACAGTAACAGTCAGGTGAAAATGTTGCATAAATAATCATTTTGAGCCATAGCCCATTTCCTCTGCAGAGCTGATTGCCATGGCTTTAATGGCGGTAAAAACAAACAAACTGAAGCTACAGTGAAATCTAATAGTATTATAGTACTATTGTATGACTTTAAACCAGTAACCATCGTTCGTAATTACAAAGAGACATGGCACCATCATTCTCTCTCTCTCCCTCTATTCAGGGGGGTGAATATGGCACAGATGAGGATGAGGAGATGAGCCCCATGTTTCCCAATGCTATTGAGGTGTTTGACTTGGCTGAGGGTGAGGACATGCTTTCTCCTGTGGAGATGGACCCAGAAAAACTCACTCACAAATTTAAAGAGGTCAGTGGTGGTCATCACTGGATTATTTCTCGCTGATATGGACGTTCAGAACAGGGGTTCAAATCTGCAAACTCACCAGGATACTTTGTTACAGTTGCATCACACTGCAGGCACAGTTACAGTGGTTCTTAATACAGTTGTACCTCGGGTTTCTTCGTGAATTTGTTCCGGAAGGCTCGTCGAGAACCGAAAACGATGAATACAGATCAAATTTTTCCCATAAGGAATAATGTAAATTTGAAAAATTGAATGAATCCTTTCCAGATCCCCAGAAAATCCGCACTGTATAAGACATATACTTTAATGGAGTTGTATTGTACAGGTGCTCCCTGATTTACAATGGGGATATGTTCCAACAAATCCATTATAAGTTAAATGTATCATCAACTAATGAGTTTAATATAGTCTATACTACATTATGGTGGACCCCACTAAACATTATCACTTATATCAATCTACAGTTGTCCAAAATCATTAACACAAAGCTTATTTTATAAGAAAGTGCTGAGGAATCTCACGTAATTTTGTGAGTAGTGGATTGAAAGTGAAAAGTACTGGCTGTCCTTTCCTTTTTGGAAAGTTTTCCTTTCAGTTGGCTGTCATTACAAACCATTTTAGGATCCATGGGGACTTATTGCATTAAGAATACAGTACTGTAGATGCAACAATAAAGAAAAACACAATAAACATAGCGAAGATCGTCACTGTTGTGAATCTGAGTCACTTTGTATTGAATCGTGAATCGCATTTCGGCTGAATCGAGTAACGTGACTTGACTCATAAGTTTAAGCAAGTGCACCGAGTACCGGGCAAACGATGAGAACGAGACTAATTTTTCTAGCCAAAATGCATCGAGAACCAAATTTGAGAACCAAAGGTGGTCGCAAATCCAGGTACCACTGTAGAAGGAATGTTCCAGAAATGATAATGGCCAAGTTTGACTGTCATCTTCTTGAAACTAACTAGCATGTTATGTGCAATCTCAGTCTTTCACTCCACCCCTCTCTATGCAGCTCCAGATAAAGCATGCTGTGACCCAGGCTGAGATCCAGCAGCTGAAAAGGAAGGTGAGAACATCATTCTGATTCAGAGCCCTCAAAACTCACAGGTGATACGTTTTCAGTAGAACAAGTGAGACTGTCAACCCTCTCTCCTCTGTAGCTGGCTCATGCAGAGCAGGAGAAGCTACGCTGGAGGATGGAGAAGGCCCAGCTGGAACAGACCGTGCGGGAGACAAAAGAGCGCATGGAGAAGTTGGAGGGTTACTGGATGGAGGCTCAGAGTCTGTGTCAGGCAGTGGACGAGCACCTGAAGGAGACGCAGGCTCAGTACCAGACACTGGAGCGCAAATACAGCAAAGCTAAACGTCTCATCAAGGAGTACCAGCAGAAGTGCGTACCACTTTAACTACTATAGTTCAGTCGTAAGGAGTGTTAGAAGCGGAATGAATTTGATCATACGTTTGTTCGTTTCAAGTGAAAGCACATAGCTGTACCACACTGTGTGAATGTAACTTGTTCAAAGGAAAAGTCCTACTTTATTTTAGGCAGTGATGTTAGTTTGGGCTTCTTCCTGCTCTAATGCACGGAGCATTTTAATACTGTAGCCTGCTGCCTGAACTAATCCACTGTCAAGTCAGCTTTATTACTATAGCACTTTATGCTATGGAGCGTTGTCTCAAAGTAGCGATCTGTATCACAAATGGAGGTGTGGGAAATAGTGGAAGTACAGTGGGGGAAAAAAGTATTTAGTCAGCCACTGATTGTGCAAGTTCTCCTACTTAGAAAGATGAGAGAGGTCTGTAATTTTCATCATAGGTACACTTCAACTATGCATTGAACCTGAATCACTGTGTACTGAATCATGACTTGTGAATCATGAAAAGTGCATTGAGTTAAACAGGTCGAACGGCTCGACTCATACAAGTTTAAGCAAGTCCATCGAGTATCGAGCAAACAACTAGAACTCAGAAGAGTTCAGAGGTGGTCGAGATCCGAGGTACCACTGTAATATACAAAAGCGAAGTAGGAACTTAAGGAATAACAGGAATAAGACTCGTGCTATACAAATGCCTGCTTCATAGTACACAAAACTCACAATTTTTGGTGTTTCATTGGTTTCATTTCAGGTTGCTGTTCAGATTGCCATTTGTGAATTAGTAATAGTAGATTATTGGTTCAGGTAGTGAGTTATGGGATTAAGCCCTTTAAAAACCCACCAAAAATGGTGAAAAAGTATTGAAGTATTGTTTTAGCAGTCTGTCCATGATCAGTGACAGATCTTTGTGTGTAATGCAGAGAGATTGAGTATCTGAAGAAGGAGACAGCGCAGAGACGAGCGCAGGAAGAATCAGAGGCTGGCCATAAGGAGGAGACAGACAGCCTGCAGGAAAAGGTACAGCGATTTGTTTCCTTTTTTCTCGGTTTATACGTGAATTTGCTTTTTGCAAAATGCAGGAGATCAAATCTGATTGTTTGTTCAGGTTGTTGATTTGCTTTTCATATCCATAAGAATGATAAGAATGAAATGGGAATGGTTGGTGATATAAACTTCCTGTTTGTGGCACATTAATATATGGGAGCGGGAAAACTTTTCAAGATGGGTGTTGACCATGGCGGCCATTTTGAAGTCGGCCATTTTGGATCCAACTTTATTATTTCCAATGGGAAGAGGGTCATGTAACACATCAAACTTATTGAGAATTTCACAAGAAAAACAACGGTGCGCTTGGTTTTAACGGAACTTTATTCTTTCATGAGTTATTTACAAGTTTATGACCACTTATAAAATGTGTTCAAAGTGCTGCCCATTGTGTTGGATTGTCAATGCAACCCTCTTCTCCCACTCTTGACACACTGATAGCAACACCACAGAAAAAATGCTAGCACAAACTTCCAGTATCCGTTGTTTCAGATGCTGCACATCTCGTATCTTCACAGCATAGGCAATTGCCTTCAGATGACTCCAAAGATAAAAGTCTAAGGGGGTCAGATCGGAAGAGCATTTCTTCTGCGGTGTTGCTGTCAGTGTGTCTAGAGTGGGAGCTCCACTCCAAATTAACACATTACTGCCACTGTAAGGACTGTATGAAATCAGTAGGGCACTGTCCAGAACTAATGACTGAGGTTCAGTAGTATCTCACAGGCTAATCTGAACAGGCTGTCTCACACCATTCACACTTAGGGTGTACTCACACTGAGCCCGGTTGCCTTGAACCATGCTGGAGCATGCTTAACTGCCCTCCCCTTTTCCCTGCTGGCTCTTGCTCACACTGGGTTCACCGAAACACACTCGGGCAGGCTTTCGTCATCACCATACCTGCCCGCACAGCACAGCGGACTTCATGGTCGTACATATTTGATCGGGTGATCACGTACTTTTGTGCCTTTCTTTGGTGTCCTTTTGTTCGCACTGACACACAGCCGAGCAGATTCGTGCTGGATGACACCCCAACCACCCAATTCACGGACAGCTGCTGCTGTGTTGCGAAGTAATTGAGTCTGTCGCGAGATGTAGTGACTTTTTAGACCCCTCTAGTGAGTTATTTTCCAAAAATCGAGTAGCGGAAAATGTAGCGACTTTTTGTACAAACCATAGCTACTTCCCACAGAAAAGAATCCTCAAAACTGTCCGTAACTCTATATCTCCTCTGCCCAGGGAGATGGTGCAGCATATTCTGTACATACAGTATAGTTAATTTGGTTTGTTCTGGAAGACAGTAAGAGAGAAGCAACAAGATGTAAAGTACTTATACCGACACCAGGCAGATATGGAAATACGACGTAAATACCCCCCAAATTGAGATTAAACCTATGCCACTGGTTTAATCATAAATAATAAAAGGCATCTCAGACAAGCCCCCAAATCTGTTATGCTCCAGTCTAGGGTTGGGATCCTAGAGCAGGAAAATTGTGAAGGAAAGGGGTAAAAATAGCCAACAGTATCTGACACCACGCACAACCCTGAAGAATACACAGAAACCATATATAACCAGTTTACAAGGGACAAAAGCCAAAAATCAGGGTTGGTCACAAGTATGAACAATAATATGCAAACGAATACGAATCTAAAGAGCAACACACGTGAGAGTCCAAAGCAAGGTCCAAAAGTGAGCACCAATGCAATGTTTAATCAAGTGTCCAGAAAAAATGAGCATCAAAGTCTTTATCAAAGCGAGTTTTTGAAGACAGTCTAAACAAATATGAAGGGCAAACACAAGCTTAACTCGCTCCCATGTGCAGGCTTCTGTGACATCAGTGACCTTATGTTCTCGTCACATACCCACACACAGAAAGACACAAAAATACAATAATTTTAACAACCTGAGTGTAGTACTTGGTAATGAGGATCAGCTACTCATAAAAGTCACTTAAAATGCTCATTTCAGTTATTTTGGTGGATATCATAGCCTTGGTCAGGTAAATGCCATTCCACCAGTGATGCCTTTCCAATAATTGTTGGTTTTTCATATGGAGTGCTTTTTAAGATGCAGTGCTAATTTTGACAGCAAATTTAGATTTAGTTTTAGTCATAGTCTTTTGTCTAAAACGTAATTTAGTTTTAGTCATAATTTAGGCATCTGAATTGTTTTTCGTTTTAGTCTAGCTTTATTCGACTACCGTATCTTGCGGACCATAAAGCGCACTTAAAATCCTTTAACTTTCTCAAAAATCGACAGTGCGCCTAAAAATGCGGTGCGTCTAATGTATGAATTAATTCTGGTTGTGCTTTCTGACCTAGAACCGATTGTAGATGGTACACGGCGTCATATTCTGTCAAAATGTTTAGCACGGGGGCCCTTGGTAAGTTACGGAAGCTTACGGGCCACCGTTTAGTGCGCAGCATAGCGGAGTAATACGGTATGTGCTTCAGCATTAGGGTACGTGCATTCATTCATTCATTTTCGAAGCGGATTTCAAACACAACGCTATCGGTCACGCAGTACAACATGGACATAGAGCAGCTGTGAGAGAATTCAACATTAACGAATCAATGATACGGAAGTGGAGGAAGCAAGAAGACTCCCTGCACCAGGTAAAGACCAAACTGAGCTTCCGACGGAACTTAAGAGTTTTGTTTCATTTCATGCGTCTTATAACCCGGTGCGCTTTATGTATGAAAATATACCCGTTAGCAGCCGATCATTGATATTGCGTCTTATAAAAAAAACCCGGTGCGCTTTATGGTCCGGAAAATACGGTAATTATAAGATTATAGTCGACTAAATCTACAGTAGATTCAGTTGACTAAAATATGAAATGTAAAGGTTGCAATACATAAATGTACATACAATTTTTTAACATTTCCCTTGAATTATTTAAGTTGTTATGCACACTTGGACAAAATGAAACATCTACATCCATGCATTGATAATAATAGTATACATTAAAATGGTGATAACTCAATTTCCACCATAGATCAGCTTCAAACTTGGTGTGGACATTCAGCAGATATTCTAGAATATAATAAAGTTGGAATGAATGATGTATTATTAGATGTAAATAAGACATAAGCTCGGGTCTGTATGCATGCATTGATAATAACAGTATACACTAAAGTGATCAACAAAACTCATAATTTCCACCAATCTGTGGACTGTGGACCAGATACTGGATATGGACCAAAAGGTTCAGGGTTCAAATCCCACCTCTGCCAAGCTGCCACTGTTGGGTCCTTGAGCAAGGCCCTTAACCCACAATTGCTTGGATTGTAGGACTGTATCAATTGTAAGTCGCTCTGGATAAGGGCGTCTGCTAAATGCTATAAATGTAAATGTAAATCTGCTTCAAACTTGGTGAGATATAGTAGAATAGAATGATGATAGAATAAATGATATATTATTTGCGTTATTAAGCATACAGTGGGGCGAAAAAGTATTTAGTCAGCCACTGATTGTGCAAGCTCTCCTACTTAGAAAGATGAGAGAGGTATGTGATTTTCATCATAGATACACTTCAACTTTGGGATTTTTAAGAAATGTAATCGTAAATTATGGTGGAAAATAAGTATTTGGTCAAAACATTTCAACTCAGTACTTTGTAACATAACCTTTGTTGGCAATGACAGAGGTCAAACGTTTCCTCTAAGTCTTCACCAGGTTTGCACACACTGTAGCTGGTATTTTGGCCCATTCCTCCATGCAGATCTGATGAAAATTACAGACCTCTCTCATCTTTCTAAGTAGGAGAACTTGCACAATCAGTGGCTGGCTAAATACTTTTTTACCCCACTGTAAGTAATGGTGAACTGTTTTAGGACGTACTCACACTAGGCAATCTGTACTGCCTCGGGTGAAATCTTGCAGGGGCTTGGTATGATGACCCACACTTGGGCACGCTTGAAGAGGTGGGCTCGAGCACGGTTCACTGGAATCGAGCGGGGTGCGCATATAGTGTGCTCGCGAATCACGCCCGAGCATGGAACATAGCGTTAGCTGTCTCTGTAAAAATCCTGTTATACGTGCAGCACGATAAGCCGCAAATCCATGCGTCACAAAATCAGTACATTTATTATAAGGCTTATGAGAAGGCTGTGTGTCAGCACACCCAAAATGAAACCAAAAAAGCCACATAGTAAGTACAACCATGCTGTCAGCTGTGCTGTGCAAGCCCGTCTTATACGTGTGGCACTGGAGGCCGAAAAGCAATGCGCTGTGTAATCATTGCATTTATTTTTTCTGCATTTATGAGAGGACTGTGTGTCAGCGCACCCAAAACGAAACAAAAAAAGCACAAAAGTATATGATTACCCAATCACATATGTACAACCAGTTTGCTGTGCTGTGCGAGCGCGTACCGTGATGACAAAAGTGTCTCTGTGGAGACATTGTAATCGTTCGGAGTCTAAAATCATTTTACTTCCCATCCCAACCATCACGTATCTGAATGTATTGGCACAATTCCCATAACTGTTTCATTCCCTCTTCATTAGTGCTGTGTTTCTTCCTCAGATCACTGATTTGGAGACGAAGGTGGGTGCGCTGAAGAGCTCAGAACCCTCCTAAACCTCCAGGAACTAGAGAGATTAAGGGAGAGAGCAGGAGATATGTCCTTCAGCCCTGGCTATTCCTCCCTCCTGCACGTTTCCCCTCGTGGCATGCAACAACGGACAACCTAAAGACTGAAGAAACCTTAAAGGGATATTACTGTGGAGAAACGGGATGAGGTGCGGCACAGGCCTGCTCACCCTTAGTCTTCAGGATAGCCCACATAACGTAGGCTTTCGATCAGTATTAGATTTTTTTAAGGCCCTCAAGAACATTACACTGCTTACTTGGCAACTCTGCACAGCACATTTGAGAAATCCCTGGATGTAGTGCCAATGCGGACGGAGGAGAGATTTTGAACAACGTGTAATTGTCCATCTTCTGTGGTGGACTGGAGTAATGAGCTGTACATCAGTGCCAGAAGAGCTGATGTGTGTAAATATTCTTCAGTGTATTTAAATGCTTAAGCAATGAACTGGAGTGGAACAGGGGCAGATTTGGGCATGAGTTACAGTAAATATGGAAAACTGTGCTAGTCTGACACAGAGTTGTGTATCTTTCAGGGCTTGACATTAACATCTGGCCACCCACAAAATGCAGGTTAGTGTTCCTTTACCAGCAACTCTGGCAGTGCTGCCCAACCAAAATAGCAAAAGCAGGTGGTTTAATGAAACTGGGAAGAGATTGATTTGGGGTGCAAATCAGTTAATTTTAAGTCCTGCTTCAAGTCCTGCTATCTGCTGTCTCTTAGCAACATGGCAAACAGGGTGTGAGACTAGTGCAAGCCTCAAGACGTCTACATTTCACACTTCACGCTAAACAGTATTACAGGAACAGAGTAGCATGATTCAGGGTTTGGTCGTCTCTTGCATCTTCCTCGTTTCTGCATTAGTGCTACTGTAACCTAGGAGATCCATGAGAAATCCTCAGTCTGAGAGAGACTGCGTAACAGAAGGTCTTATCATTGTTTACCAAAATTAGTTTTGCTGCATGTTTTTTTTTTTTTTGTCAACTGAGATTCTGTCCGGATGAATAATAATCAGTGACATGTCCTGTTTTTTAATTCACTGCAAAAGCCATCTTGCCAAGTCAAACTTTCTTAAACATAGGCAAATGTACATGAAGTAAAATTATATTTCTTAAATTGATAAAATTACTTTCAAACTATTGAACCCTTCCAGACATGTCTCACTCTATTGCGCAGCAGTCTAATATGCTAGCCCACCATTGTGGAGATCTATCGTGTTCAGCCTGGCTAGGCATTGAAAGAGATGGTCGAACAGGGACCACCTTTCCACCACTCCAGGCCAGTTGAGAAGCCAGCCAGCAGGCATACAGTACTGTGCAAAGGTCTTAGACCACCATTAGATTAGATATATCATTGTATCAGCAATGGTATAATGACCATATATAGTAACTTATCAGTCATATCAGTCATCAGCCAATACAGGTAATTTGTAAACAGTATTAAAAACATCTACAGCTTCTATAGGCTACAGTGGCAAGTATTTGATCTCGCCTTGCACTTGAGCAACAGCAGCATCTAGCAGCTTCATCGGGACCAAGTTGACCCTCTTTTTGGAAGGGTAGCAGCCAAAAAAACAGTTTTTCTGAAGGGGAACAGGGTGAGATATGGCTAAGATATGCTCACAAGCTCACAAAGATTGGAATGAAGATCAGTGGAAAAGAATGTTATGGTATAACAAATCCGAGTTTGAAATTTTTAGCTCCAGTCATCGACAGTATGTTGGTCATATGTATGGTCGTTACATATGATTGCTAAAACAACAAATCTAATGGTAGCCTACCACTTTTGCACACTACTTTACATAGCAAGCTTAATTCATTCTTCCCTGTAGATTCACTTTCAAGAAGTGTAGCAGCTGCTGGTATAAAGAAACAGTCAGAGGCTCTCAGTGACCTTTGGTGGGTAATGAAATTGGGAGAAAATTGAGAACATTTGCTCATGGGCAAACCGTGAAATTCTTTGGAGAAATACTGCATGTTAGAATAAGAGAGATAAGGGCAATTAGCAAATGTCTAAAAACGCAGTCAGCTCTAGAATTGTTGGCATCCTTGGTAAAGGTTACAAAATCATTTGTGGTAAATATATATAACTAACCCTTAAGCATTGCATTTAGCTCTTTGTGGAATAATGTTCCCACCCAACGAAATAGCACCGGGCGTTCTCCTCTAAAGCTTGAGGAGACTGGAGAATACAGAGCAAGGGCTTCCTAATATAAATTATAGTCCTAGACTAAATGTAATTTACGCTGATGTTTCTGAGTGTGTGGAGTTCCAAAGATATAAGTTAGGTCAGTTGGTCTTTCTGAAATGTCCCAGTGTGAGCGAGTATGTGTGTGCATGTCCCCTGCAATGGACTGCTGCCTTGTCTTGGATTGGTTGCCACCTTGCATCCAGTGCTGCTGGTTGACTCCAGCCCCCTGCGAGTGGGTGTTACGTTGGCTTGGTGGGTAGCACAGCGAGAATGTCCTGGGTTCGATCCCAGGTGGAGCGGGTCCTTTCTGTGTGGACCGCCCGAAGACATGCATTAGGTTAATTGATTACCCTAAATTGTCCCCGATCAGAGTACATATATTTGGGACTAGCTTTGATCTAACCTTGATTGTTGATGTAACCCTGTGGCTGTTGAATGGCCATTGATGCTGAAGAGCGAAGTTACATAAACTAAAACCCCCTGCAAGCATGCAGTTGGTTGCAAGTGATTAAGCTACAAAACCACAAAGACATTTTCTCATAACCTTTCTTTACTCATCTCATATCAAGGGTGCTAGTAATTGTGGAACAGATTGTAGGCTGAATTATTTCATAATGACCTCCGAGTTGAAAATATTAGCTACATTTGCATACATTTAAACTGTTTTGACTTGTTAAGGTAATGTAATTCTGGTTCAGATCAGTGTAATGCTGACTCTAGTCCCATGGAGCCAGTTGTGACCTCATAAGAATACAGAGCTGGAGAATCATTGGAGTTCATTTGTCTTAAATGTGGCAAAGACGTAGGTTGAGAATGAATAGTGTCAAATTGAAAATCGGTTGCGATGCCTCCTGCTGGCAGAGCCCAAAGTAATGGCAGTGATTAAAACTGTACTAAACATACCAAAGAGTATGTCACACTACCAGTGGGAGCTTTACATACTATTTATATGTAGTACAGTGGAACCCCACTATCCATTACATTTAGATTTCAATCATTTAGCAGATGCCCTTATCCAGAGTGACTTGCAGTTGAAACAATCATACAATCCAAACAATTGTGGTTTTAGGGTCTTGTTCAAGGACCCAACAGTGGCAGCTTGGAGGAGGTGGGATTTGAAGTCTGGACCTTTATAGTCCAGTACCTTAAACGATAGGCCAACATAGTCCCGTGGTTCTGTATTGTTGTTAGCCATATTCCTGCTATAACATATGGGGTATTTTAATCCTCTAACCTGTTATGTGAACCACTTTCCCACTATAACAAATGCCAGTTAGGAAAATAACAGAACCACATGACATTCTTTAGAGTTCTACCTACAACCTTCACTTTATTCAGTGGCTGATTATGAGCAATAGGAGACCATTAACACTTGCACACACGTTATGCTTGAGGCCCTGCCCAGTTTAGAAGATCAATCCAAATCAGAAAGTCCCCTGGCCCACTATGGTACACATGGTATACATGGTATACATACTACGAGTACTCTGATTACTGGGGTAAAATCCAGCTCTCTTTATTGGATTACTCAGTCTGATTTCTAGATCAGAGTATGCTGGTTACATGACCACTTGAATAATCAGATAACTGCAGAAATCCGACTATGATCAAATTGTTAAGTACATGTAAACACAGTCAATGTATATGGAGCTACTATCATGTATAGCATATTCATTATCTGAAGAGTTATCTAAACCTTTTAAGTTAAATGTACACACTAAGAGGTGGCTTTACACTGAAGAAAATTTGACTTGACTTTGTATCACAGATAAATCATTTAGCTAAAAGTATTTCTTTGATTCTGAGCTAAGATGGGTAGTGTTAGAAT
Source organism: Ancistrus triradiatus (assembly GCA_025084515.1). NCBI lineage: Eukaryota > Metazoa > Chordata > Actinopteri > Siluriformes > Loricariidae > Ancistrus > Ancistrus triradiatus. Next base: position 94,654 of record JAJAGP010000809.1, on the reverse strand, counting down.
GCACAATGGGATGGGCTTGCCAGTGCAACCAACGACAACAACAAGAAGGTTCTAACAGTAGCAGCGGTGTTGGTGATACAAAAATCATCAACTTTTCTGATGCTTGTCTAAAAGGCACCAATGACATGATCCAAGGATTGCTCATATTAGGCAGAGGACTTTTTCTAATTGGTAATGCAAAGAGATTGTAATTATTTTCATCTTGAGACAATTGCAAAATATGGGAAAATGCGATATGGCAGCCATGGCATTATTACCCTCCTCTCGTCTCATAGTGATGTAATGATCATATAAATCATATAAGCCACTGAATGACTTGCAAAAGTCACCTGATTTGTTTGCATCTTATGAGGTCACAATGGCTTGCTCAGACTACACTGCCCCCAACAGGAATGTCGTTTTGCCATTTCTTGTCATTGTTTAAGCAACTTGTGTTTGAAGACACATTTTACTCTAGAATTCTATCAAATATTCAGAAGTTGGGGGTACAAATTAAATACGGCTTTAATCTGATCGTGCACTAGGCATCGAGAGAATATCTCCGTGTTAGCATTAATAACGATTCTGCTATTTTTAAATGCGTGTTGTTCTGAATACTGATATAACCCTTTTTAAGCACACTGTCCTCCAAAAGCCGGTTTGTGATCCATGCTCTCTCTAGTTGCAATAAGAAAGAGAGGTTGCATATGTTTATTCTGTACTTTGAAATGGAAAAAGTATTGAACCATGATCTTGGTATTCAGTATTAGTCTAAAATGGTAGCTGTAGTTTTCATGGCTTTCTCATGTATGTAATTTAATTCAAGCCATTGCTTCCACTTGGTATGTTTTGTGATGAAATGTCTTACAATGCAGTATTGAAAACAAAGTCTGGGTTTTATCTGACCTTTTAACAAATATTTTAGCGATACAATTATTACTCTGCAACAATATATAATGGGCTTTGTTATCATCGGTAGAGTATAAATAGAGTTTTTATGTGTGGAACTAGATCTCGAATCGTTCACTTGCTCACTTTGCTTTATTTTTTTACTTGGCAGTATGTGCATTTCACAAAACAAAAATGCTCTTGTGATAGTTCAGGGTCTGTATTTATCACCCATGTTCATATAATGTTATGCCTCATGACGTGACAGGCTAAACTCATGTTAATGTTGAGAAGTTTGATCCAGAAGTACAAGCCCTGAACTAGCTCGGGTACATTTTGCTTTTCTGCTTGTTGTAATATTTTTGCACATAGCTAGTACCATTAATAACTGGAAGATGTAAATGCATTTTAGTGACTCCTAAAGAGATGGTGGGTTTGATTTTAGCATGACATAAGCTTGTTCTGCCTGACTGTACCATGGCTGAGCCAGTATACCTTCATATGATGGACTTTTGATCCACTCAGTTTGAGCCTAAAGGTCATCGACCTATTCCAGGGACCACAGGAGAACTTTTTTTTCCCCAATACCACAGGAGGAGACGGAGACTGGGTCGACTGGCCAACTCTCAGCAGCTTTAGACTGGAATACTATAAATACCTTTCTGGCACAAGGACTGTGGAAGCCGAAACAGAATTGTGTATTACTGTTGTGTAGCTTAGTGGAATGGAGCTCCTTTTGGATCAGTTTCTCCTTTTTGATAACTATGCTTATCCTGACAGAGGGACCTGATCTGAGGGAATCTGAGCAGGAGAAACACTGCCAGGGTGAAGGACTTCTTTTCAAACAGAACGGCAGGACAAGTGACGTGTTGTTATTATCAGAGCACTGAAACACCAGTCCAACATTTCAACCTTACATTCCATTTGACTTCATTATCGGATGCTGTACATTACGAAGAGGTTCGCTTGCTTGTATGTACAGAGGAACTCTGTTCTGCTGATGCTGGTATAAGGGTGTCACCCTCTTTTGAACTAAAACTTGACTCCATTTCATCGCTTATGATTTTTTTTTTTACCTGCCTTGATTTTCAATCATGTAAAGAGAAAAAAAGATCAGTTTGAAAGGAGCATCATGTTCGACTTACATCATTTACTGTCATTAACAATAAATTCAGAAATGTGTTGGAAAACCGAGAGACTGTCTTGATTTTTTATGGTGGTGTTTTGTTAAGTGCACTTTCCTTGATTGATATGCAGTTATAATGAGCGACTATGGTACTTGTAGTTGCAGAAAGGCTTGGTTAACACGGCTGAACCAATAGAACCATTAGTTTCAAGGAACACAGCTCTGAATAGAAAAACTACACTTTTTTACTAAAGAATTAGTTAAAGCAACATTGAAATTCCAAGAACTACTATATTTTATCTAGTTCTACAACCCCAAATCAGAAAAAGGTGGGACTGTATGGAAAATGCAAATTAAAAATATATGCACTGTCTCTTGCATTTCTTTTGACTTTTACTTCATTGCAGACAGTATGAAGCCGAAATTCATTTCACTAGCTAATAATCATCCATTCTTGCATCTCAGGCCTGAACACATTCCAAAAAAAGATGGACAATTTAGGGCTAGTAATGAGGTAAAAACACTAAATAATGATGTGATTTCAAACTGATCGTGATTATAATCATGATTTGGTACAAAAGCAGTATCCACAAAAGGCTGAGACTTTGAGGAGCAAAGATGGGCAGAGGATCTCCAGTTGATCAACAAAGGTGTAAGAAAGGTTCTTGAAATGTTCCTCAAAGACTGCAATGGGTTACATATCTCAGTTCCTAACTTTTTCTGATTTGGCTTGTTTTGCATTGTCTTGTTGATAAATGCATGGACGTACCTGGAAAAGATGTTGTTTGAAGGCAGCTTATGTTGCTCTAAAATCTCAGTGTACTCTTCTGCATTAATGCTGCCATCACAGAAGTTTAAACGACCTTTGCCAAGGGCCCTGACCCGACCCCATACCTTGACACAGCTTGGATTTTGGGCTTGTTGCTGATAACAGCCTGGATGGTCCTCGTCATCTTTGGCCAAGAGCAGACGACGTCCATTTCTTCCAAAAAGGATCTGGAATACTGATTCATCTGACTATAACACACATTTCCACTGTGTGATGTTCCATCCCAGATGCCTTCAAGCCCATAGAAGTAGGCCCTGTTTCAGGACCTGGTTAACATAAGGCTTCTTTTTAGCACAGTAACAATGTGGCATTCGTGAATGTACCTCCATATTGAAGTGCTTGATAAAGGTTTGATAAAGTAATTCCTTGCCCATGTGGTTCTATCAGCTTTGGTTGAATGACGGTTTTTGATGCAGTGGCTTCTGAGGGATCGGTGATCACAGATCTTCAGTTTAGACTTGCGCCCTCATCCTTTATGCAATGAAATTCCTCAAGATTCAATGATATTATGCACTGTAGATGAAGAACTATGTAAATCCCTTTGATGAACATTGTGTTTAAACATTTCAAAAATGTTCTTACACATTTGTTGATAAACTGGACATTCTCTGCCCAACTTTACTCCTCAAAGTTCCACCTTTTGTGGATATTTCTTTTGTGCTGAATCATGATTATAATCACCTGTTTGAAGTCACATCATTATTTAGTATTTTTAACCACATTACTAGCCCTAGATTGCCCCCGTCTCAACCAATGTGTTGCAGGCCTGAAAGGCAGGAATGAAGCAAATAAAGATGACCAGAAAAACACATGAAATATCTTGGGTTCATATTGTCTGCAATGAAATAAAAGTCAAAGCAAATGTAAGGAATGGTGCAGGTTTTTTAATTAGCATTTTCCATACTGTTCCAACCTTTTCTGATTTGGGGTTGTACTATACTACATGATACCAGCCTAAAAAAATGGGACTGTGGTGGCGTAGCGGTATGGACGATTGGAAGGTCCAGGGTTCAAATCCAACCTCTGCCAAGAAGCAAGACCCTTAACCCACAATTGCTTGGATTGTAACACTGTATCATTGTAACTTACTCGAAATAAGAGCATCTGCTAAATGATTAAATGTAAATTTACAAAAATGTAAATTTCTGGGGCTGTTTTGCTGCTTCAGGACCTGGAAGACTTGCTGTGATAAATGGAGCTATGAATTCTGCTGTCTACCAAAAAATCCTGAAGGAGAATGTCCGGAAATCTGTTCCTGATCTCAAGCTGAAACAAACTTGGGTTCTGCAGCAGGACTAGTGGCCTAGTCAAAGTCCTGACCTGAATCCTATTGAGATGCTGTGGCATGACCTCAAAAACGCCGTTCATGCTCGAAAACCCTCCAATGTGGCTGAATTACAACAATTCTGCAAAGATGAGTGGCCAAAATTCCTCCCCAACACTAAAAGACTCAAACGCTTGGTTGCAGTTGTTGCTGCTAAGGGTTGCCCAACCAGTTATTAGGTTTAGGGGGCAATCACTTTTTCACACAGGGCCATGTAGGTTTGAATTTCTTTTGCTCCCTTAATAATAAACACCTTAATTTAAAAACTGCATTTTGTGTTTACTTGTGTTGTCTTTGACTAATATTTAAATTGGTTTGATGTTCCGAAACACTTGTGTGACAAACAAGTAAAAAAATAGGAAATCAGGAAGGGGGCAAAGACTTTTTCACACCACTGTATATATGAAATCTATAATCCCAAATATGTAGGAGTCAGGTCATGATCTAATTCCATATTAAATGGATTTGTGTAATAATATTCCATAATCTAACGAAAAGGCTGAATGTTGTTGGAATGAGTGAATGTTGTTGCAGCAGCAAAGGGGGTCAAATTTCATAATAATAACATAACATACACTGTCCTAAAAGCAGAAAAAGAGAACCAAAATGCACAAATGAAACAAATATATTATACTTAGTTATTTATTCATTAAGGGAAATTATCTAATATTACTTATCTGTCAGTGGTAATAATAACTGAACCTTTCCATTCAGTGTCTTGTGTGACCCGATGTACAGCTATGACTGCAACTAAATATTTCCTTTCCTTGACTGCAATTAAACTTCTTCAACACATCGGTTTGGAGGAATTTTAGCTCTTGCTTTCATAACAAACAGCTTCAATACTTCTATTGGAATAATTTTTTTGGATTAAGGTCAGGACTTTGACTTGGCCTTTCCATAACATTAACTTTATTCTTCTTTAACCATTTATGGTAGAATGACTTGTGTGCATTGGATGTCAGATGTCCAGACATTTTCCTTTGTTCCATTGTTCCATCCATGGGGGCAAGATGTTCTGGTGCAGGGTTTTTATTTCTCCAGGCATATCGCTTTTCATTTAAACCAAAAAGCTCTGTTTTGGTCTCATCCATCCACAATGTTTTTTTTTTTTTCAAAAACATTCTGGATTGTCTGGAATGTGTCACATTATGATCAGCAGTGTTCTTTTTGGAGACCAGTGGCTATATCCTTGCAACCCTGCCATGCATACTGTTGTTTTTCAGTTTTCTCCCTTGGTGGACTCACAGACATTAACAGTAGACTTTAGTTGCTTAGAACTTGTCCTGATTTCTTTTGTGACTTTGCAATGGTCTTGAAACTCCACACTTTGTACACAATTTGTCTGATGGTGAATTGGTGGAGTGCAAACTCTTAGAGATGGTTTTGTAATGTTTTCCAGCCTGATGAGCATCAACAGTTCTTTTCCGAGGTCCTTAGAAAGCTTTATTTGTTCGTACCATAAGATATTTCCAAAAGCATGTTGTGAAGACCAGGCTTTGTAAGATCTCTGGTCTTTAAATACAACAGTGTGAAAAACACCTACCTATAATTTCACCTTCAAATTAACTACTAATCCTAGAGATTCGCATACTTTTGCCACTCAAATATATGTAATACTGGATCATTTTCCTCAACAAAAGAGTATAATATGTTTGTCTGATATGGGTTCTCTTTATCTAATTTAAGGCCTTGTGTGAAAATCTGCGTCCATATTCATAAAGATTCTTAGTGCTAACAGTAGCTCCTAGTGACAAAGTTCTAAGAAAATCTTAGATTTGTGAAAAATTTTAAAGTTAGGAGCAGATCATAGTAAGACCGTGCCGGATTAATGTTTGAAGTTGATCTTATTAGAGATTTGCTCACATCTCTTACCCAGAGCAACAATGGTGTAACATCTGAAATGAAAACTACACATGTATCAAGTCCACCAGTTAAATAGATTAGACACGGCAGCAATCATACCTGAAAAGAGTGGAGCTGCATTTCATCTGGTTCATAGGCTATCCAGTAGGTTATGTAGGCTACAAAATTATCAGCATTGTAAATACACTGTTAATACAATAAAGCAAATAAGCGTGTGTGTGATTAGTGTAAAATACACAGAAATAGCCTATGCCTGTTATTTCAAAGGCTTATAATGGGCTATACAGTATTTCCCTAATTAAGAGTGCATGTGTGTGTGTGAGAGAGAGAGAGAGAGAGAGAGAGAGAGAGAGAGAGGTGATAACCAATGCATCATACCTAGCAACCGGGTCAACCTTGCCTCCTCATTGAGAGAAAACTTTAGTCTTCTCCTCAGAGGTGCTCTCAGATCGGTTTGGAATCACTCTTAAGATAAAACTCCTAGCTAGGAGTTTTAGGCTAAGTTAGGAGCTTCTAAGAGCAGTCTTAGAATCTTTATGTATTCGACCCCTGATGTTTTAGATCATATTTATGCAGAAATATAGAAAATTTTAAATGTTTCACAACCTTTCAAGCACCACTGTAATTATTTGATGTCCAAAACATCTGGCTATGTAATCCATCTCCTCAGTAGTGGTCATATGGTAGTACCTTTACACTGCTTGAGTAAACCTATAGATACCTACACACCTGATCAAATGTTCTATGAGTGTAAACAGAAGCTAGGTAAGCAATTATAGATTTGTTACTTTTCTTGTCTACGTTTGTCAGAACTGAATCCATTATTAACACCATTTGAAAATATTCAACTCATGAGCTCATCAGACGAGGCTTTATTAGAGATTTGTATTTGTGTCGAGTGGAGACAGAGGCGGAGCAGCGCCTCCTCCTGCCCCGCCATCCTCTTACCTCATTGGACATGTCTAATGAGTAGCAGAGGAGCGTACTGTAAACACAGACTTCTGTACAAAAACCAAAAGCAACACCCAGAGATCTTAGATAACCCACTTAAAAACATAAAAACAATATTCAACTAAAGCAAACACATGCTGTACAATTCAGTAAATAGTCAAACCAAAAAACAGCCAAAGGAACATCGAAACTAGGAGATGTAAACGAGCTATGGCTAGGAACGAAATCCAAACTGCAATGCAATAAAACGGAGGAGATAATGCTGTACAATTCTTTCATCGTCAACAATAGACTCTTTTGTTTTTCAAATGTACACATACTCGTACTCGTATTTTCCTTAGATTTACAAAACAAATATTTCTCCTCGAGTGTCCATCTCATATCTCATACATAAAATAGAGTCTCCATATTTATTTAGCTATTTACACGACGTATATACACGGAGGCTTTTGGGACAAGCCTCTGCAAAAGGCTCTCAGCAGGAAGAAAATCCTGAGAGTGTCTCATCCAAGACGAGTAAAAGCAGCCAGCAGTGATAAGACAATTTCCCTGCAGCCCATCTGGAGACCAGTTTAGCCTTATAGCTTATGTTGGTTCTGTATAGGGATTAGGAGGAAATGACAAACTGTAACTGAAGGAGATTCAACTTGCAGTTAAAAACAAGGAACCGGTTAAGTAATAGCGTAATCAAGTAATAAATGCATTCAATACAGTTTAAATCATAGAGGATCTGGGAGTCCAAACACCACACAGAAGTATAAAGCTCAGATGACAAAACATGGCTGCCTCCCTCATGTGGAATTATTCTCTTATAGAGTTCAGTACGTGGATGTATCTTATGATATTAACACTTAGTGCAGGCAGGACAGGCGCTGTAAGGAGCTGGTCTCGGATTTGGGAGATCATTTGGGAGATTTAACAGAACTGGGCAGTGGTGGTACAATGAGTGCCCATGTTGGCTGTGTATGAAGGAAGAAAGGGTGGAGGTTAGAGTCCGATAGGTCAGATTGTCTCATGTATATAGTGTGAGGTAAAAGAGGTGAAGGTACAAATGTGAATGAATGTAAATGTGACCGACAGTCTGTAGACATCCAAAGGAACGCCAGTAGTGTAAACTCAGCAGTTCAGTTCGACTCGTGGCAGTGCAGACTGGACACATATCACTGAAATACTGAAAGAGAAAACAAGGCTTAAAGTGGGGGCAGATCCACCCTCCATTGAGGGAACATCTGAAGAACACCCCAATCGAAGAGCGATGGGCTGAAAGTGCCAAAACACTGAAATAGTTGGTGACAGTTGTAAACAAGCGTCCGGTCTGAAAATGTCCAAACTCGAACAGCGAGAGTTCCTGCGCTGTTTTATGACAACATTTCAGCAGTCCAGCTGTGATGGAGTTTGCAGGATGGACAAAGTGCAGATGTCGGCAGGGTTTATGTAGAAGAGTGAGGGCTGTGGAACGAGTGGATGAAACATGATATGATCGGCCCGGTTACATGTCTTTGGCCTCCAGCTTGCAGGACATCTCGAAAAGCAGGTTCTGATTGTCGATGACCTGCAGCTGCCGCACATACGCCTTGGTCTGGAGGTGAGAGGGGGATGGCTCGGCTTCCATCACTATGAGAGAGACAGAAAAGAAGAGAAGTGTTTCTGTTGAATATCAGCAGAGGGTCAGTCTGACCAAACCTGTGCACAGAGCCTACAGTTTAAACACAGCCATAAACACTTGGTAGAAGAAAGTCATTTTGATGCTTGCATCTACAGTGGCACCTCGGTTGTCGACCACGGTCTTCTGAAATATTTACTCATGTCATAAATACAACAGAAAATACGTCACATTAAAGACAGTTTCTCGCGCCATAAATGTGTTTGTGTGTATGAGAGAGAGTGTATGAGAAAGTATTAAGTGCTGATATAATAAGTAAACCACGGGAAATACATCTATTCAATACCCAGTCCACTACAGTATCCCATATATCAGTGCTAAGTTCAGTATATAATATAATGCTCGGACAACGTAATGGATTTCAAAGGGTGCAGATGAGCATGTATCCTAAAATAGGCACCAAACCATCGGAGGGCTCAGCAGGTGTTGCTGTTGCATGATCGAGTCTGAGTGAAGCCCGGCAACAACCGGAATTCACCAGCATAATTCCCTAGCACTGCAACACCGACCCTTACCCAGCCCTGTCCAGGGCAAGTTTATGACTTTGTCTTAGCCCTCACACCCTAACCAGGATATAGCAGGTTTAAAAAGTGAGATAAAACCAGGTCCAATTGGAACAACACAATACAAACCATAGCTGGCTGGATTAAATGCTCAATCCAACCAGTAGGTGAAGACATTGCCTCAACCATCTAATCTCAGACCGTTACTCTTCCCCTGCATCTCTCTCTCTCATACCATACTCAACTAAAGTTGACTGCATATGTTCAGCATCCACACCTAAAACAGTTAGCACTTAAGGTACTGGACTATGGACCAGAAGGTCCAGGGTTCAAATCCCACCTCCGCCAAGCTGCCACTGTTGGCTCCTTGAGCAAGACCCTTAACCCACAATTGCTTGGATTGTAAGACTGTACCAATTGTAAGTCGCTCTGGATAAGGGCGTCTGCTAAATGCTGTAAATGTAGAGACAGAAGGAGAGAGAGAGATGTGGCTGATGTAGAAGCTATGAATAGCTACATATTGTTCTCTCTCATCTCCAAAAACACAGTGACAAATCTCTAGACCATGTACAGACTATCCTGCATGTCCTGGTCTTTTCACTGGTTTTACACCAGCTCCTCCAAATCCTAAACGAAACCAGCACAGGAGACATTTTATGACTCGGATCAGCACAGAAGCTCCATTTCAGCACTTTCTACAATACCGCAACCAAACCTCCCTTTAATTGCTTTTGGAAAACAAGTGTGCATTAGAGGTGATTACATGGCGATTAACTCCTACAGCTGAGTCACATTTGAAAGTTCACTCCCATTGAGGGTGAAGCGGAAGTCGGATGCGCTGTGGTTCCTTGAAATGTCAATGCCTATGATGAGCAGCTCTTGCCCAGTCTAATTGATACTTTCCTACTGCCTCGCATCTCAAATGTCATCAGCAGTCCTGAAAATGGAGCTTCATCTGGGCAAGCGTGCCGAGGTACCGATCCACCAGAATGCCACAGTGCAAAGGTTTCTCCAGTCCTAAAGTGCCATTGCAAATATAACCTGCATTTGCACTTTATTAGGTACACCACTTCAACTGCTTGTTAATGCAATATCTAAATCAGCCAATCACGTGGAAGCAACCTCATTTACACATGGTCAAGACAACCTGCTGAAGTTCAAACCGTGCATCAGAATGGGGAAGAAAGGTGATTTAAGTGACTTGTTGTGACTTGACTTGTTGCCGCTAGACGAGCTGTATTTCAGAAACTGCTGATCTACTGGGATTTTCATGCACAGCCTTCTCTAGAGTTTACAGAAAATGATTAAGTGAGTGGTAGTTCTCTGGGTGAAAATGCCTTGTTGATGTCAGAGGCCAGAGGAGAATGGCCAGACTCGTACGAGCTGATAGAAAGGCAACAGTAACTCAAATAACCACTCGTTACAGAACAGCATCTCTGAATGCGCACACAGCATGTCGAACCTTGAAGCAGATGAGCTACAGCAGCAGAAGACCACACTGGGTGTGGCTACACCATATGCATGGGCTCACCATAACTGGACAAGAGAAGATTGGAAAAACGTTGCCTGGTCTGATAAGTCTGGATTTTTGCTCTGAGGCAATAGGCTCAGAATCAGGTGTAAACAACATGAAAGCACGGATCCATCCTGCGTTGAGTCAACGGTTCAGGCTGCTGCTGGTGGTGTAATGGTGTGAGGGATCTTTTCCTTCATACCAACTGAGCATTGTTTAAATGCCACAGCCTACCTGAGTATTGTTGCTGACCATGTCCATCCCTTTTTATGACCACATTGTCATCATCTTCTGATGGCTACTTCCAGCAGGATAACTTGCCATGTCACAAAGCTCAAATCGTCTCAAACTGGTTTCTTGAACATGGCAATGAGTTCACTGTACTCAAATGGCCTCCACAGTCACCAGATCACTCAATCAAATACAACCTTTTTTTACAGTGTGGTGGAACAAGGCACTGGCTTCATGGATGACCAGCCGGCAAATCTGCAGCGACTGCGTGATGCTCTCATGTCAATATGGACCTAAATCTCTAAGGAACTTCCTGGACCTTGTTGAATCTCTGGTACGAAGAACTAAGGCAGTTCAGAGGGCAAAAGGGGGTCCAATCCGTTACTAGCAAAGTGCATCTAATAAAGTGGCCGGTGACTGTACTTGCAGTGTATTATAAAAGTTCATCAGTTAAGACAACAACAGCCAACAAGATTGCAGAACTTATCTAACAGAGCCCAGTTTACCACACCTGATCTGATCCCAGTTTTATCTCAGATGATGACGATGAGATAGCCCTGCCTAGACAGGACTTTTGAGAAGTGCATAATTGGCCCTGTTCTGTGTGAGGAAGGGTAGCATTACTATCTCAGAAATCAATCAAAGCGACTTTAAAAGCAACACTTAAAGCCAGCAGTTAATGGCTCTTCAAAGCATGGTGTTGCATAAGCTGCAGCTTGAAAAGACATTATGGCTGTTTTTACATGTTTCAGAGGCAGCACATGCAAGCCTTCACCGGTCCCGGTTGGTAGCTGTCGGAATGAAATTGGCAAAGAAAGGATAAACTACAGCGAATGTGAAAATCACCTGATACATAATGCTAACCCATATTTGGACATTATCAACAATAATGGGATGAATAACAACAGTAATGTTGAACATGCAGCTTGCTTAAAATGAAAGAAATGCCATAGTTCCTGAAGTGTCTGCTGGTTGATGGCTGCTTATCTCAGGTACTACTGTTTGCCCAAGCATTAACTGATCGGGTATGCACTGGACTCGCACAGTCAGCCTGGAGACTGGCAGTTGCACCATCAAATGTTTATTAGGAAAGGTCATGTTACTGAATATAAACTGAAAGCCCATGATGTGGACAGCATAAGGTTTGGAAATTCTTATGCATTTTACACCAGGAGGCTTTGTGTAGTGAATAACTGAACTGATCTGTATGAATATGCATGAATACATATTTAATCAAATTGCATTCTTCTCTTGAATGAAACAGTTGCAACTAATACTAAGCAGTTTTACATTACGAATATATATTTGAATGCAGAACATATTTAGCAGAATTGGATAGACATAAATAATTAGCTGACAGAAGTGGCACACGATATGGTCTTCCACTGCTGTAGATCAACATTTTCAGAAAAACTCAGACCAACCTGTGTAGCACCAACAACCATGGAACGTTCAAAGTCACTTAAATCACCTTTCTTCCCCATTGTGAATGCTCGGTTTGAACTTCTTGGCGGTGCCTACATGCTCCGAGATGTGTTCCTGGTACCAGGTCCAGCCCCACACAATGAGTTCATCTGCTGTAGCCTCCACTCAAGCTGCTTCCGCTTTCCTTCCGTCATCAGCTCCAGCCCCATCATAAACCCGGGCCACTTAATGTTGATGTGCATACTTCACATTTTATTCGAACTTTGACTCCATGACTTTAGTTTCGCTCTTAGATTTATCATCTCTACGCCGCCCAAGGAGGTTGGGACCCTTTTTGAGTCTTGGTCCTCCTAAGGTTTCTTCCTATAAAACTCAGGGAGTTTTTCCTTGGCCACTGTCGCCCTAGGCTTGCTCAATTTGGGATTGGACGTAGTTATTAGGAGACAATCTAAACTTGTAAAGTTGCTTTGAGACAATGCTCCATTGTAAAAAGCGCTATATAAATAAATCTGACTTGACTTGACTTGACTAAATGCACTAAGGTGCTGCCATGTGATTGGCAATGAGTGTACACCTTCTTATTGAGAAGGTGTCTTCTGAGAGCTGAACATGACTCCTAGTTGTACATACCAGTATCTGTCTGTGCATTGCTTTCTTCCACAGTAGATGATTGCTCTTCTGACAGACTATTATTGATATGACTAAATAAATAGCTACAAGGTGGAGATCCTACCAATCGTTTAGTTACTATACCACTGTATATCCCAAATATGGTGTAACATAGAGGTCATTTAATCGGTCAACAACCTGGGGAATATTACAGAACACGGAGAACTGAAGGTTGGTTATATGTAACATAACTTTATACTGTACAACCAAAGAATGTGTGATGCTGTTGGGCATGATGCATTGGATACAAAGTACCAGGACATTTTGTGCACCTCTGTTAAAAACTAGCAACAACAGGATTATAATTGGATCATATTTACATGACTGGATTATAAACATGACAATGAACCAAATATACAAAAGTCTGACTCCACACTGAAATTGGTTTAATGGGTACAGAAGTCAGCTTTCGCTCTGACCACCCAACTCCCCTGACGTAACCTCCATTAAAAGCACTGAATAATTAGGTGGAGAGGAGAGTCCAAAAGAGAGGACCAAGGACTCCATGGAAAATCCCATACACCATAATATGGAGGGATTCAAAGCTAAGAATAAATAAATATTCAAGCTTAGTTTTTTTTTCTTCATTAGACTGCTAAACCACACATCTGTGCACTATTATAGACTTTAGCAGAACTAAATGACAAGCAATTTCAAAGGTAAACAAATTTCAATCACCAGACAATACAGAATATACTTTTACCCTATAATGCCACTTACACTCCACACACTTTTTAAATATTTGTTGCAAATCTGTTAAAGATTCAGAAGGACATGATTATAACAGTAACAAATAACAAATATTGGCTGCGGTTATGTGACGGTCATGGTATATGAGAATGAATTAGATGCTATGGTTATCATGGTGGATTTGCTACTGTTTGATAGGCTTGATTTCAATGGAAAGTCTGCCAACAGGAAATGAAGATGCTCTGAGCTGCACATGCAAGCCTCCCATTAGGCTTGTCAGGGAACAGCCTCCCGCTGCTACAGCGCACAATTAACTGTTACACAATACACTGCAAATTGGTTTCAGCTCCGAATAAGAAACCTCCACCTAACTGCATCTCTATCTACTTTCAAACCCACACACACACAGTGTCTTATTAAACATATGTTTTGGGGACCTTCCACTGACATAAGTATTACTCTGTAGCGTATTAATACTCCACGTAACCCTAACCTCACTATGGAGTCTTGGGTTTTTGTTTGTTTGCATGTTTGATTGACACACACACACTTGTCTTACCATACTTGTGAGGACCTTGCATTGACTTAATGACAGTGAAGGATTACTGCAGCTAATTAATGCTACACCTAACCCTAACCCTAATCCTAACCTCAGTAACCTGAGGTTAACCGGAAAAACGGTCCATACAAGTCAAAATTCCAGGTTTTCCTATCATTGTAAGGACATTTGGTCCTCACAAGTATAGCAAGAACAGGTACACACACAGTGTCTTGGTAAACATATGTTTTGGGGACTTTCCATTGACATAATGATTATTAAGTAGCCTATTAATACTACCCTAACACCTGTCCCTCATTCATTCACTCATTTTCTTATCTGCTTAATACTCCACAGGGTCGCAGGAGATCCGTTGCCTAAACAGGGTTGTTCCAGGGTGCAAGGCAGGCACAACTCTAGACAGGGTGCCAATCCATCATAGGGCACACCCTCACACACTAGAGGCACTTTAGTGTAATCACTTAACCTACAGCATGTCTTTGGACTGCGGGAGGAAACCGGAGCACCCGGAGAAAACCCACATGGACACAGGGAGGACATGCAAATTCCCCACAGAAAGGACCCAGACCACTCCACCTGGGATCGAACCCATGACCTTCTCGCTGTGAGACGACAGTGCTACCCACTGAGCCACCAAAATTGCTGATTTGTATTTAAAAAAATTCTCCTTGTAAGGACATTTGGTACTAACAATGATAAATACACACACACACAAAAAGCAAAATGTGTGTTATGTAAATAATGTTAGAAAGTTGGTCCACACAATGATAAACTCAAGACACACACACACACACAAACCAGATCTTCCAAAAACATATAAAAATATGCTAGTAGGAGTAACTGATGCTATTATATCAGACGCAGATGTGTGTAATCAATGTAATGAGAGTCTGCATGGGTGTGTGTGCTTTGAAGGTCTGCCTGCTGTTTTTCTGGCCCTGAGGGCTGTGCTGTTCGAAACAGATGGGATGTGGCAGGGTGGAGCAGAGCTCCCCCAAAATTAATCCACTCAGACAGGTGTGTGTCCGTGCCTGTGTGTGTGTAATGGGTGGAGTTCTGTTTTTTTACAGTAATCCATTTGGACAGGTTGGTATCTTTCTGTCTATGCGTGACTATGTCTGTGTCTGAGACACAGTCTGTGATTGGCCTACCTAGTGGAGTACTCCTATACCGTCTGATGCTCCGCACCATTTCTGCCACTTTATGCTGGGAAAAGGAAAAGACAAACACAGTCAGAACACAGGGCATGCTTACAAACTATGATCAATCACTGCTCATGACAGAATATTTACTATTAAAAGTCTCTTACACCCTCTCTGGATGGGATGACATTTCTGGCTTGTCTGGGAGTTTATTTCTGTCTGGATCAGCCATTTATTACCCACTTCCCCTCGCAGAATTACCGACTGTTTTTCACCCAATGCAGCAGAGCTCTGAACATTTTACTACCATCCGGTTTATTCCGGTTTCTTCCCCCATTCCAAAGACGTGTTGGTTTAACCAGTTGCTCTAAATTGCCCCAGTGTGAGTGTTTGACTAGTATCACTGACTTTTAACCTTCCTCCTGTCATGAATGAGGTTCATACTGATGTGACGCACAAACAAACAAATACAGTGGTGTGAAAAAGTGTTTGCCCCCTTCCTGATTTCCTATTTTTTTGCATGTTTGTCACACTTAAGTGTTTCGGAACGTCAAACCAATTTAGATATTAGTCAAAGACAACACAAGTAAACACAAAATGCAGTTTTTAATGAAGGTGTTTTTACTAAGGGAGAACTAATCCAAACCTACATGGCTCTGTGTGAAAAAGTGATTGCCCCCTAAACCTAATAACTGGTTGGGCCACCCTTAGCAGCAACAACTGCAACCAAGCGTTGCAATGAGTCCTTTACATCTTGGCAGAAATGTTGCTGCCACTGTTGGGTCCTTGAGCAAGACCCTTAACCCACAATTGCTTGGATTGTAAAACTGTATCAGCTGTAAGTCGCTCTGGATAAGGGCGTCTGCTAAATACTGCATGAATATAAAAACTGAGAAATATTTATATATGGTCATTACACCATTGCTGAAACAACAAATCTAATGTTGCCATGGTGGCTGAAGACTTTGCACAGTACTGCACAACAAGCAATGAAATATGAAACTTCCAAGCATTTAAGTATCCAACCCACCCCCACCCATGCCCTTACTGACTACAATCCAATATCAGAAACAGAATTCAACTTTTTGTCATCTTATGTGTTATTCCATGAATGAGGCTCATTCCAGGTGTGAATTTATTAATACTAAACGTTTCAAAAGTACATTAAAGCAGAGATTAAACAGCACAGCTTGATCATTCTCTAATTCATTAAATACAACAGCTGTCTTGGTTTCATAAATGTTTCTCTGTGGGAGAATCAACTTTTGTCCAATTTTCAGAAACCTTCAATTATACAGTGGCATAGGCACACAGCATATTCTCAGCATCTCCTTCGTGTTTATAAATGGTCCCGGCTGTTTCGAGTTGAAAATGTGGCTAAAATTCTTCACTCACCATCTTCTCAAAATTGACCAAATCCCCATGGAAGGTCTTACAGCTCTCATGAAGGAAGGTCAGGTCTAGAGAATAGAAAGAAAGAGAGACAGATGGGCACAGTTTAAAGAATTGTTATTAATGATCAGGGTGTCAGCAGAGTAGCACAGTAATATCAGATAAAAGAGAGAAAATATGGATTTCAGCTCAGCTTGTGTTATTCTACTGCAGAACTGATCAAGCAAAACTGGGTGGAACACGTTGTGGTGAGGCACGCATCACATCAATAGCAATGCTCTGAATACAGATGAGTCATTATATGCAGCCAGAGACAGGTAAAGACCGACAAGAGGAGGCATTTAAGACATTCCCGGTGATCATCACCCTGCATGACTTCACTGCACTGAAGATGGTAAACAAGCATGAAAAATGCAACACTGAGTCACAAACATAAGCTCATTCACATCCCAACAGACCAAAATATCTGGAACAGTCACTAATAATTTATCAACTTCATCTGAGGTTCAGTCTCCAGTACCTAACAAAATGGCCAGCATGTTGTATTTTTGGCTTAAGGCAGAAGCATAGCATGCTGGCATTTTTTATATCAAGCTTGTCAAAGGTAAAATTCTAAATATACCAATAACAATATTCCAAAGGGCCTATTATGATGCTCCTGAATGCTTTGCTTTCTCTGTCTTCAGGTAACTCCATAAATGCTCCATTTGGTTTAGGTCAGGTGACTGTGGATGAAAGTCCATGACAGTCAGCACTCCTTGATTTGAACTTGTCTTCAAGTAATTGTATTTTCAATGGTGGTCTCAGACTATGAGCTCCCTCTGTATCTATGTTGCCAGTTAAAGGTTTTTGCACACCATAAACATTTTCTTTGTGAGTTTTCAATTAACCTATGCTGTTAAAGTCTCAATTCTGACTGGTCAGCACAGTTAGTTAGTTGAGTTATTTCTTCCCTAATACAGTGGTAGCTCGGTTCTCGACCACCTCGGAACTCATCGGATTTGGTTCTCGATACATTTTGACCGGAAAAATTTGTCTCGGTTCTCGTTTTTCGCTCGGTACTCGTGCCGCGAGACTCGTTTCAGCCAAAACTCGATTCACGATTCAGTGAACAAGTGGTTCAGATTTACAATAGTCATTGCTCAGTGACGATCTCCGCTTTTCAAACAGTTTTCCAAACTCCTCAGTTCATGATACATTTAACTTATGATGGATCTGTCAGAACATTTCCCCATCATAAATCAGGGAGCACCTGTACAATACAGCTCCATTAATGCATATAATGTCTTATACAGTGTGGATTTTCTGGGGGTCTGGAACGAATTAATTCCATTTAGATTATTCCTTATGGGAAAAATTAGCTTGGTACTCGCCATTTTCGGTTCTCGACAAGCCTTCTGGAACAAATTAACGACATAGGTCATG
This sequence comes from Ancistrus triradiatus, assembly GCA_025084515.1. Lineage (NCBI taxonomy): Eukaryota > Metazoa > Chordata > Actinopteri > Siluriformes > Loricariidae > Ancistrus > Ancistrus triradiatus. The sequence continues at coordinate 76,479 of JAJAGP010000809.1, read as the reverse complement.
TTACCTCTCACTCTTGCAGGTTAGAAGCTGGCAAGTGATAGGGGAAACTCTATTGGGTGGGAATTGAGAGGAATTTGAGAGACACTAAATTGGTATTGTAAGTTGGAATGACTAAATTGGCAGGAAATAAGATACAACGGACAGCTTTAGTTGATCAAAGTTGATCAGCTGATTTTTTTTTTAATCTGTATCACACATAACTGCTCCCTAACATCAGAAGAGAGTGACTCAGTGTTTAAGGCTCTGGTCTACTAACTGGAAGCTTGTGATTGCTGTTGGGCTCTTGAGCCAAACCTTTACCCATAAACTGATCTATTACACCCTGCGACTCCCCACTCTTCATTTATCTCTGACACAGCTTTCAAGCTAAGTTTGGGCTCACAGTGCATCACAACACTGACCCTGAACCTGTGTTCAGTCAGCTAAGCATCAATTAGGAAAAAAAACATGGCTCAGCATTTAGTAATGTCCCATTATCAACTTCAAAGTGTCAAACTTCAGAGGGCTCTTGCAAGTTAAAATAATATGATGAAAGAATGTGCAGGATCCATCCAACAATGAAACAATAATATTCTCATAACAGTAAGTATGGCAGCATGTGTTTATATGGGAATGAAACACTGAAAGCAGATGAGCTTCTCTAGAGGCTGGCAGGGCTGAACGGAAGGTGAAACGAGAAATGGCAGAGGTACAACACAAGTCATTCTGGACAGAGCATTAGCAATGCCTAGTCTAAACCACATCAGTGCCAACTCATCTGCATTTAATAAGCGTGTGGGAGTTCAGCAACAGCTCCATATCCAAACTTGAAGAATTAATTCAACAACTTAAACAGATGCAGCAACAGATACACAAGAAAAATTAGCCAATTATTTGTATTCAGGTTTGCATCATGTCGCTGCATTAAGTCCCCTTTAGCAGATCATCCCATTTAGGTATTTAGGTTATGGAAATGACATGTGTGCACGTGGGATATGTTTATAGCTACTGTAATTCATTTTTATTTATTTATGCAAGTTAAAGAGCTATGGGACATTTAGACGCTTTTAAAGATCAACTTCTGAGACCAGGCATAAACATAAAACATCAAAGGAAGGCTCATGCAAGATAAGAACCAGAAGCTGGGGGAAGCAGTATAAGGACATGCTTAGATAAATGTATTATATGGAAAAAAATCATTTCATTTGTTAATAAACATCCACTTGCATTTCAGGCCTGCAAGACATTCCAAAAAAGGTTGGGATGGGGGCAAAATAGCTAGTAATTAATTAAAAAAAGCTAAATAATGACGTGATTTCAAACAGGTGATTGATTTGGTACAAAATCAGCATCCAGGAAAGGCATTTTTGCAAAGATGACCAGAGGATCTCCAGCTGAACGCCCATGATCTCCGATTCCTCAGATGGCACTGCATCAAGAGCCGTCATTCAACAAAAGCTGATAGAACCACATGGGCAAGTGATTACTTTTGTCAAGCACTAAAATATGGAGTTACATTCACAAATGGCACTTGAAACTTTACTGTGCAAAAAAGAAGCCTCATGTTAACCATGTCCAGAAGCAGCCTCGACTTCTCTGTGCTCGGAGACCTCTAGGATGGACCATCACATAGTGGAAACGTCTGCCAAAAGGTCTGCCAAAGCATCTTGAGTGTGGTGAAAAGGACTTGCAACATTACAAAGTGGAAAATACTTTACCATCCCAACTTTTTTTGAATGCGTTTCAGGCTTGAAATGCAGGAATGGATTCTTATTAACAAATGAAAAGAAGTTGACCAAAAAAACCATGAAATATCTCATGTATAAAAGTCAAAGTAAATGTAAGAAACCTTTATTTTCATATGCACTTCCATACTGTCCCAACCTTTTCTGATTTGGAGTTGTAGAAAATACTAAAAATCTTCTAAAAATGATGCATTTTGAAATAAAACACCAGGTATAGGTACAACAAGTATTTTAGACTTTTCCGGAACAAGAGTCATAATCCTTAAATAAACCTTTGAATGGTAAATAACTACTAAGATTTCAGTTTAGTCTAGGCTTAATCCATGTCTAGGAAACCAGTCCTTAAACTATTATTAAGTAGGCTATAAGGCCATAGGAAACAGATGGGGCTGTGTAAATGTATGTGTTGAGTGGTACTGGACGCTGTAAGCATGGGCTCAGTGGGTAAGCTGTGGGTTCAGTAGGGAGAACGTCCAGATTCTTGCTTTCACAGTGCAGGGAGAGCTGAAAGGTGCTAATTAGCCTGCCAGGGATATGGAGGGTGCCTTTTAATCAGGCAGTGGCAAGTCAGTTATGGGAGCACATCTGGATAACGGCTGCACAGAGCACAAGTGCTGCATTACTACACGGCTACTGCCACATAAAGCGTATGTGCAAGTAGGGCAGTGCTTCTCAAACTTTTTTTACAATAAGAGCTATTTTCAGAAAAATAAAAATAAAAATCATGAACCCCTTTGTAACTGCAATACGAATTCTATTTATACATATACAGTGGTACCTCCTTTCTCGTCGTTAATTCGTTCCAGAAGGCTTGTCGAGAACCGAAAAAATATCAAGTATCGAGCAAATATTTCCCATAAGGAATAATGTAAGTTGAATGAATCCGTTCCAGACCCCCAAAAAATCTACACTGTATAAGTACTGTATCAATGCAGTTGTATTGTACAGGTGCTCCCTGATTTACGAAGTCCGACAAATCCATCACAAGTTAAATGTAACATGAACTGAGAAGTTTAATGAGTGTTTGGTAGAGCGGTCTATACTTCATATACCGGAGATATGGAAAGGATACTGTGATAAGTAATGATAACTAAGTTAATGTTTAAAACACTTACATTAACCTACAGTTGGCCAATTATTAACACAAAGCTTATTTTATAATGCAGTGTGGAAAAATCTCATGTAATTTAGTGAGTAATGGATTGAAAGTGAAAAACAAAAGGAACACTTACTCTATTGATCAACTCGTATAGCACTAATATAGCTGCTAACCTAACTGCAGCCTGTGTTCTGGAGCACTCAATTCCTGTTTTGCTTTCGGTTGGCTCTTATAAACTAACTTTTTTAGGACCCATCAAGACTTACTTGCACTAAGAATACAGCACTGTAAATGTAAAAATAAAGAACAACACAATAAACATAGCGGAGACCTTCTCTGAGGGCTATTGTGAACCTGAACTGAATCGTGACTCGTGAATAATGAATCAGGAACCAAGTTACAGCTGAAATGAATCGCGCAGCTCGACTCGTACAAGATTAAGCAAGTGCGCCGAGTACTGACACTAATATTTCTAGTCAAAATGTGTCGAGTTCCGAGGTGGTCGAGAACGGAGGTACCACCGTATATGGCATTAAAGACTCATTTCAATGGAGTGTGAAAAGACATCCAAATGCAGGCAGAATGAAAATTGTAGGCAAAGACCAGAACACTGAAGCAAACACATAAATACTGTCTAAACGCCATGAACATGATTTCCTTGTTCCTTAAGCTCCACATTCACTATCTGCATGTATCTCCACTCTGTCGCCCAGGCTGACATTTACCCTTTTAGGACAAAATTTCACTCGCTCTTTTGGCCAAAATGTCAGTGCATCTGTATATATTAGTGTGTTGAGAGTTCTGAGCTCTTGGTTGTGTTTTCTGAGGCTCACCCTTGAGCAGAAGTGGGGTGAAGGGGATGAGCGGGGCCCTGAGACTGGCTAACAGGTCTCTGTATGACTTATGGTTCCTGGATGGGTCCTGAGTAGAAACACACAAAAAAAACCACAAGATTACAAATAAAATCCTACCTGATTAAGCTGAACACATTTGTTACTGAATTGGGCATCAAATACAAATTCTCTACAGTGGAACTTCAGAACATCAAACAGTCGGTTGCCCCTAAATTCAAACAAAAATTCGAAATTCGAACATTGGTAAAACTTGTACGTGTGTAGCCCTGAAATGATTTGGATTCTGACTTGGAACCAATCAATTCGAACGGCCTTCCAGAAGCAATTAAGTTTGAATTCCAAGTTTCCACTGTATCTTCAACTTACATTTATGCAATACCACAGGCTGAATCTATAATGACATCATTTTACTTTACAGACTCACTTGACAGGCTATCACATAATGGTATTGTGGTTATCTGGTTGGTGGGTAGCATGCAGTATTAATTTCAGGATAAATCGCACATGAACTGGAAAATGTATGAATAATTTAAAGGCTGAAACTACAAGTAGGACATCTAAATTTAACATTTAAATGTTGACGTGTCTTCAAATAGGTCAAAAAAGTACAATATTACGAAACAGTCAAAGTTGTTTGTGACTTACTGCGATACTCTCAAACTGCTGGAACTGTTTCCGGAACTTTCCGGGCAAACCCTGGCAAAAAAACACAGAATTTCTATGTTGCAGAAGTATTCAGACTCTAACAATATGAGCTATAGATTGAGAAGAAAAGGCTGAAATGGAGGATTACAAAGCAGGTCACTCTGCACTGAAATGGCAAAGGCTTCCTTTAAAACGATGCTGCTTAGTCAGTTCAGTTGCCATGACAACTGCAAACTCCCCTCAGCCCAAAATAACATTCTGCTTTTAGCAAATAAAAGAAGCAAAACAAGTTGGTGTGTTTGTGCGTGTGCGCCTATTTGAAATACAAAATGAGGGATAGACCAAATGTGTGAAGTAAGATGGACCAAGAGAGGGTGAGCATGGAAAGAAAAGAAAGAGAGGGACGAAGGTGCTCACCTCCCAGGTAAGGCGCAGACGGCTGACCGCAGGGTTGTCCAACCCCAGAACTATGGCGAGGAAAGACAGCAGGTCCTGCTGCTGCTTACACCTACAACCAAACCCAACACGGTGTTTAGTGCATCTGAACTAGCTGCTCTTTCAGTCTGGTGTCCATAAACCCCATAGACACGTACATAGAAATATAGCCTTAGCAATTGTCACTAACTGTAGATATTTGTTTTTTTGAGCTTGCATAAATGTTAAACCTATATTTCTGCATAAATATGGCCTAAAACATCATATTTTCACACAAGTCCTAAAAGTAGATAAAGAGAACCCACTTAAACAAATGAGACAATAATATTATACTTGGTCACTTTATTTAGTGACAAAATGATCCAATATTACATATTAGTGAGTAGCCAAAAGTATGTCAACCCCCAGACAGCATGCAATAACTGCAACTAAACGTTTCCTGTAACTGTTGTCAGTCCTGCAGACCGGCTTGGAGGAATTTAGAAGATTTTAGCCCATTCCTCCGTACAGAACAGCTTCAGCTCTGGGATGTTGGTGGGTTTCCTCACATTAACTGCTCGCTTCAGGTCCTTCCACAACATTTCGATTTGATTAAGGTCAGGACTTTGACTTGGCCATTCCAAAACATTACCTTTATTCTTCTTTAACCATTCTTCGGTAGAACGGCTTGTGTGCTTAGGGTCGTTGTCTTGCTGTATGACCCACCTTCTTTTGAGATTCAGTTCATGGACAGATGTTCTGACATTTTCCTTTAGAATTCTCTGATATAATTCAGAATTCATTGTTCCATCAATGATGGCAAGCCGTCCTGGTCCAGATGCAGCAAAACAGGCCCAAACCATGATACTACCACCACCATGTTTCACAGATGGGATAAGGTTCTTATGCTGGATTGCAATGTTTTCATTTCTGCAAACATAACACTTTGCTTTTAAATCAAATTCTATTTTGTTCTCATCCGTCCACAAAACATTCTTCCAATAGCCTTCTGGCTTGTCCACTTTATCTTTAGAAAACTGCAGATGAGCAGCAATGTTCTTTTTGGAGAGCAGTAGCTTTCTCTTTGCAACCCTGCCATGCATACCATTGTTGTTCAGTGTTCTTCTGATGGTGGACTCATGAACATTAACATTAGCCTATGGGAGAGAGGCCTTCAGTTGCTTAGAAGTTACCCTGAGGTCCATTGTGTTCTCGCCAACTATTACACGCCTTGCTCTTGGAGTGATCTTTGCTGGTCGACCACTCCTGGGGAGGGTAACAATGGGCTTGAATTTCCTCCATTTGAACACAATCTGTCTGACTGTGGATTGGTGGAGTCCAAACTCTTTAGAGATGGTTTTGTAACATTTTCCAGCCTGACGAGCACCAACAACTCTTTTTAAATTTCCTTTGTCCGTGCCATGATACACTTCCACAAACGTGTTGTGAAGAGCAGACTTTGATAGATCCCTGTTCTTTAAGTAAAACAAGATGCCGTCTCACACCTGACTGAAAACACCTGACTCTAATTTCACCTTCAAATTAACTGCTAATCCTAGAGGTTCACATACTTTTGCCACTCACTAATATGTAACATTGGATCATTTTCCTCAATAAGTAACAGACCAAGTATAATATCTTTGTCTCATTTGTTTAACCGGGTTCTCTTTATTTATTTTTAGGACTTGTGTGAAAATCCGATGATGTTTTAGGTCATATTTAGGCTTAGAAATACGGAAAATTCTAAATGGTTCACAAACTTTCAAGCACCACTGTATGTTGTGCCGGGAAAACGATACAAGATACATGCATGCTAGACACTGAAGAAATTGTTTTCCTTAAAAAGCGCGTCATTAATAAATAAGTGGACAATATACTGCAAGTTTCGAACTTCAGCAGGTCGTCTTGACCATGTCCCTACAAGTCTATTTCCCTAAATGCAACCACCATGTGACTGACTGATTAGATATTTGCATTAACAAGCAGTTAAAAGCCTGTGATTATGTATATAGTATATGGACAGGAAGATACAAAAAGCACACAAAACTAAATAAACAATCAGTCTTGAGCTCTCACTTCAACATAAAACCAAACACAAAATCCAGACAGACATACAGCCACACATTCACACAGTTTACTCACAGAGCTGCAATTTTGATGAACTTGCGCAAAAGCTGCACTCTCTTAGGCAGTGACTGGCACTGCAGGATCTCTGTGGCCACCCAGTGCTGCACCTCACTGCATCGCTGCAGTACCAGCTCTAGGTTGAGGGGGCGCCAGCGAGCCTCCTCCCCATGGAACACATAACACACAAACTCCACCTGTTTAAACAGCACATAGGGCAAGCACACAAAGGCCCTGTTAGCACTTTTGATTAGCTCTACTGTTGGGTGAGGCAGATATGGCTCTTTCTGACCTCATGCACACAGCTGAAGAGTTCCCAATCAAACACCACCAGCTGGTTGGCCACTTCCTCTGCACTCATGTCATGCAGCTTGCTGTCCCCCGGTGTCCAGTGGATCTCCTCAGGCAGGGGCATCTGACGGACACATATACGAGGTTTCACTCACCCCCAGGGTATAACTTTGTTATTAACATAGCAAATACTCACCGTCTTCGAGATTGTGTAAAACAAAACAAACAAATCACAGTAAATGTCTCCTATATGGAAACTGATTATAGTTTCAAATATAAAATAAAATAGAAACTCATTATACGGACAATATTGACTTGAGACAAACATGTCCATTTAAATTGATGTTTTAAAAATGTTTCAAAACATTTGGCAACCCTTGCTTCTAGAGGCGTACCAAAATTTTGCTCACCGAAAAGTGAGCCAAACTGAGCTGGAGGACGGAGACAAACACAGATAGTGAACAAACAAGCTAAGTGTGCAACCTGGCTCACCCTAAAAATTAACTTCAATGGAGAGCATGAGGATTGCCAGAACAGGAGCAAATTGTGGCCATGTTTTTAAAGCATAAAATGCGTTAGTAGGAACCGATAAGTTGAATCAATATTCTGTTTTCTTAACGGTTAGCCATGGTAACATGGTAAGATGGGGAATGGAACATGGATCGGTAAGTGGATCGGCCCGGTCTGTCTGATATCTGATGAGCGAATGACGTAAAAAAAAGATGATGAAAAAGTCCCCTGCAATTCCCCTGCAATTCAAAGAAATTATGAGATTTAAGTGGGTTTGGGAGCATGACGTATGACTGCCCTCTGGTGTTCAAAAAATGCTATTGCATTAAATGGCGTAATAAACTGAATGCATGTAGCATTGTCATACTGTACTGCAATGCATTGTTACACCCCTATAATCTGCTGCTCTAATTAACGAGTCGGGCTCAACTGATCTGGTCATGTGACAACCACACACTCTGAGGAGAACTGAGGCTTGGGAACCTGCCTCTGGCGATATCAAGTTGTTCTGGTAAATACACACAAGGACCAGAAACTGAGAATGCAACAACAGAGATCAATCCAGAGCACTGTTTCCTAATGGTGAGCCTCTCTGGTTTGGTTCCTGACTCTGGCAATGAGAGGCCTGCAGGTTACAGAGTTAAGTTCTCACTGGATCACTGGATCCCATTACGGCCAGCTCTCGGTACACTGGCACCGGCAAGCCCAGGTAGGTTTCTGTCACCATGAAAGTCCAGGTTGTTGTGCTCCATAGCATTTCTGGTCTTAGTGTGTATAAGCTGGTTTACCTCATTATCACTAGGGGCAAGTTCTCCACTTTCAGTGGTCCTCAGGGTGTTGGTTGGGTCTGCGGTCGACATGTGACCAGACCAGTGATGCCCCTGCATTACAGCCGAGCCACAGAAGCCACAGTATCGACACACATTAGGGTGTGTAATATTATATTGGCTACTACAGCCTTTATTGAGTGTTATCAAACAAGAATGAAGGTTTTCCTCTTACCACGAAGCAAAGTCAAAAATCATACAAAAAACAATTTGAATGGTAAAAAAAAAAATCCCGTTTTGCTCAGGTTGAGCGGCAGCAGATTAACAGTGAAAATGTTCGGCTGTACGGAGTCATTTCAGTCTCCAGAGACAATAGACTAGCGATATGTAGTTAGTTTTTATGTCGGGTATCAGTCATATTTGTTTTTATTATGCATCACACAAACAAAATCAAACAAACAATCAAACCTTTCAGTTTTGGTTTTTGGTTAAGTGTATTTGAGCCAAAAATTCCTTTTTATTGCATCACCGCCTTATCATTACTTCTTTGGGCAGAAATACAACATATGGCCAAAAGTTTGTGCATACCAACATCTAATTATTTTATTCAGAACCATTGGCTTATTGTTAGACTTGTTTCTGAAATAACAATCTTTTCTCATCCGCTGCATTTTGCAATATTATTGCAGGTTTTCACTTCCATTCAGCTACAGAACCATTAGCGAACTAATGCTGGCTGAGAAAACGAAGGCAATTCATCATAAAGTTGCTGGATTTAACCGTGCCTCAGCATATCTAAAGATTTTATGTTTGAACCCATTTTTTCCTGGTCAGGGTAGAAGTATGCTGATGCCTGTGATGCTACATAAATGTTTTGTTTTGTATAATTTTTTTGGAACATTTTAGAAAATGGGCACGTTTGATCCCCAAAGTGCGATGCGTTTGACTAATGGTATTGCTAAACCCACGGTTCCCAACCTGGGGTCCATGCGGCCCTCAGAGTGACGCCAAATTCATAGCGGGAGTGCAAGGCTTTGTATGCTCTGAGGTGCTCTGAGTTTGTCAAAATACAATTTGCACATGTTCAAGAAAATTACAATAACACTCACTGGAAAAAATAAAAGGATAAAACTAAATAAAATGTAATTAAATTAAATAATATAATATTTTCACTTCAAAAGAGTGGGCTACAATGTATTTATTACACCCATAACAAATCAACGAATCACGAGCAGGGAACAGAATGTCAGCTGCCTCCATAAAAATCTTCTTATACTTTCTTATACTTATAGTAGACGAAAATGTCGGTGTTACATAATCAATAAATCTGTGAGGCATATGAGAGGGCTGTGTGTCAGTGCACCCAAAACGACTCCAAAAAAGCCACAAAGTCAGTACAACCATAAAGTCCACTGTGCTTTCTCCACCACAAAAGTGGCATTGTAACGATTTAAGCATGCTCAGACACAGAACATTTAATCACAATGTGAGTACAGGCCAGCAGTGGAGTGGTTAGGCTGCGACAATCGTGCTCTGGCACAGTACAAGGTGACCGGGCATAGTGTGAGTATGCCTAATTAGAAGTGGTGCGCTCATACTTCTTGTCACGTACTTCGAACAACCGTAATGCAAACAAGGCTAATAAAAGAGGTCAAAAATGTCCATAAGCACAGTGTAAATTCCACAAAGATAATGAAAGGCTACAGCAGTAGATTTCATGTCAATTGAGTTTGTAGGTGAATCACTGTAGGGTCTCTCACCAGGCTCTCGAGCTCAGAGGGTTCACAGGCAAACAGGTGTGTGTTGACGCCCAGTGTGGTGAACACGGCCTCATCGCTGGGACGGAACACAGCCTTTTCTATGTAAAAACACACAAGCCCAGATTACAGCAGGATATTGACGCTACTCACGCAAGCTCCACCGACGCTGATAAGCGCACCTATACATCAACACATCCCACACACATTCCTCTACAGGCAAGGCCCGCAGAGTGTCGCCGGCTGCATTCATACATGGTCTCTCACATGCGATTAGAGTTTAAGGTTTTCATGCGGTCCTTACAATCATCCAGTTCGGCAATGTCCTGCTCATGCAAATGTCTCATACTGGACGACTAGACTCTGCTGCTTGATTTTCCATTAAAAGTTCATCAGCAGCCTGAGGGAACTTCTTACATCCGTTAGACTGTGTTTACACTTCATTTCTTGGGTCTTCAATCTGGATTTTATTTGGATGCATTTACACTTGTGTCTCCAGTCAGTCAGACTTACATCTTCTTGATGTACATGTCACATATACAGTACTGTGTAAAAGTCTTAGGACACCATTAGATTAGATACACCATTGTTTTAGCAACCATATACAATTATTTCTAGTGATTGGCCGACACATTTTTTCAGTTCCGATCCGATTACAGTGCACTACTGATGATACCAATACAGATTCCAATACATTCTATAATATAATACTTCAGTATTATGATTATTATTGTTGGTACTGTGTTTAAGGTTACAACTTGCTTTTCGGCATTGCCAGACTAAATATCTCCACACAAACGACATTTTAGTTAAACCAACAGCTAATACTATTTGCTCACCCAATTACAGACTGAAGTTTGCTCATGCTCATGGTAAGATGTGGAATGGAATATGGATCGGTTAGTGGATCGGCCCTGTCCGTCTGGTATCCAATCAGTAAATGACGTCAATATCGGACCCGATACCGATATAGGATCGGAATTCCCTCCAGATCTCAAATTATTTCTCGGCTTCTTTATTAGAATACAACCAGAAAATAAAGGAAATTTGTATGTAGTATTAAAAACTGCAGTGGCAATTATTTAGTGTGACCTCCCCTTAGCGCTGAAACAACAGCTATGTCATGCCACCCCTCGTCTATGGAATGCCCTCCCTGATTATTTGAGGGCACCTCAAAAAAAGAATAAATATTTTCTAATTTCAGCAAACCTATGAATGTCGACTGTTTGCCTGTTCCTTTATGGAGTCTTCTATTGTGTTGTATGCTTTGTTGACTCATTGTGTACAATTTTGACTCTTGTATTATAAATAAAAAGTATTATTATTATTATTATTATTATTATTAAAAGCAGCATGCAGCATCTTCATTGGGATGCCAAGTTGACCCTTCTGCAGTCTGAAGAAGCTTGATCAGGAATGCTCTTTTTGGAAGGGTAGCAGCCAAGAAACCACTTTTTCAGAAGGGGAACAGGGTGAAAAGGCTAAGATATGCTAAAGCTCACAAAGACTGCAATGAAGATCAGTGAAAAACAGTATTATGGATTGACGAATCCAGGTTTGAAGTTTTGGCTCCATTCGACAATGTTATATATGGTCATTATTCCATTGCTAAAACAACAAATTTAATGCTGGTCTGAGATTTTTGCACAGTACTGTAAATCAGCACATAACACTGGACCACCCACCCAGTTTTATTCGCAAAAGTTGCTGCAACAAAAATCACGATTTTACATACTCCCTTTGAATTTCTTTAAACTAAGAGAAGGGCTCTAACCTCGGTAGTTAATGTTTAGAAGCACAGCTGTTAAACATGTTTAATACAGTGGCGATGCTAACTGCAGAAGTAACGAGCACAGCTACAAGGCAAAGACTGAGTCTGGCACAAGACAGCAAACTGGTGGGAGTTGATCGTATTACACTTTAGTTTGGGCAGAAAAATGTAACCGTTCCTTGTGTTGTGCATGTTTGTCTGGTCATGCAGGGACTGGTATTGGACTGGTTTGGCATTCAGATACGTCTTGGAAAGATCGACGCATTTGCACTTGCTTAATATGTGGCTACATTGTGCCTCAAGTGTGAGCAATCAGGTTCAAATCAGATATCAGTGCATCTTAAGCTGTATTTATATAAACATTTTTTATGTGGGTTAGTCCTATCCAGATACAATCCTGATACTCAAGACTGCCAAGCCACCACTGTTGAGTAAAGCCCTTAACTCCCAATTGCTTGGACTGTACTAAATATAAAATACGGACTGTGATAGCCTAGTAATTTTGACACCAGACTAAGGTTCGGGGTTCAAATCCCACCTTTGCCGATCTGTCACTGACCCTTAACCCATAACTGCTTGGATTTTAAGGCTGCATCAGTCACTCTCAGTCAAAGTTGGCAAACCGATTCTCTATGGACTTAATTTAAGGACAGCAGGGTAGAAAGTTGATGAACTGACTTGTTGGACGGAGAAACCTATAAATACTGAGAATCACTGGGGTATTCCCTACAACCCATTTTACTGCCACTGTTTATCTATGAAGAATCCAGAAATGTATGGAATGTATTAGGAATTGGTTCCAACGACTTTCTCTGGCACTTACCTCCAGATGAAGTAACAGCCACCAGTATGAGATTGCCAGGTTGGGTTGGCTGCTCTTCGCTGTACTGGAGCTTTTCTCGCACCAGAGCCAAAATCTCTCCAACGCGGCATGATAGACGGCTGCGGATGGTCACGTACGAGTGGTCTGGTGTGTAGACCCTGCAGAAGACTACAGAAAGACACGTGGGCTAGCTCTACAACCTAAAGCAGTTACATTGTTCAGTGCATTATCTGCAGACAACAGAGATCAACATTCAACCAAGACTGATTATTAAGTAGTCATTATCTTTTTAAAATATCTCCCTACTTGAAGGGTCAACATGAGTTCAAAAGGATTCGGTCCCTGATTGAGCCCTTGGTGTGTTGTGTGTTACTCAAACAGGCTATGTCAGGTCAGTGAGGTCAGCAGCTATTTCCTTTTTAGGACTGCTTATTGATTACAGTCTGGGAAAGCACTTGGCACAGGAGTCATTGCCCTAATAGCTTTGGACTAATTATTGAAGTGCATCAGAGCAATAATAAAATACCCCCAGGAGCCCACTTCTGCTATGTTGCACTGATTGGGACCCACCCATTTAACAGATAGCACATTCATCTTACTGTAGCCCTTCTTATGTTCAGAAAGAGGTGCACATTTAGCTATGCATGTTAGTTGATCTGCATATCTCTGAAAAAGCAAAATGAACTCACTCTCGTCTGAGCCGCGGAATGCCTCACGCGGCTGCAGGCAGGCATCGATGCGTCTGAAGTGGCGAAAGAGTGGGCGCACTTGCTTTTTCCGACTCTCCTTATCCTCCTCCGCACTACAAAGGAAAAAATTCAGCACAGCCAGGTATAAGAAACCATCCTTTTTCAGATGAAGTCTATGCTATGCATTCATATTTATATTCTGTATTCACGGCATTACTGCATGTGTGAATACTGCAAGTGGAAGAGGAAAAATTGCAAATAATTGCTTAATTCTAAATATGCCTAATAAGCTTCCCATTGGCAACTTAAGCAAAGCCCTGTTTGCATTAATATAGATTTTAAATGGGTAACAATTTCAACCTTTAACCTCATTATTTCTACATTGTCCATTTTATCATTTCCACTTACCATATAGATGCACTATGTGGTGGTGGTGTGTCAGTGTGTGTTGTCCTGGTATGACTGGATCTGACACAGCAGTGCTGCTGGAGCTTTTAAACACTCACTCACTGTGCACTCTATTAGACACATCTGCTATATTGGACCATCTTGTACATGTAAAGTCTAAAGCCTCTAATCCTTCGTCAGTGCTCACAGGACGATGACTACAGGATGCTGGTGGCTCAACAAATTTGGCTGGTGGACTATTTTCAGGTCAAAAGGGACACTGAGGTGTCTGATCCAATCATAACAGCACAAGACACTAACACGCCACCACCACATCAGTGTTACTGCAGTGCTGAGAACGATCCACCACCCAAATAGTACCTGATCTAGGGTGGTACTGTGGGGGTCCTGACCATTAGAGAACAGAGTAAATGGGACTAACAAAGTATGGAAAGAAACAGATGGACTACAGTCTGTAATAGTAGAACTACAAAGTGCAGCTACAGTGGAGCAAAAAAGTATTTAGTCAGCCACTGATTGTGCAAGTTCTACTTAGAAAAATGAGCTCTGTAATTTTCATCATAGATATACTTCAACTAGAAGAGACAAAATGAGAAAAAAAATCCAGGAAATCACATTGTAGGATTTAAAAAAAAAAATTCATTGTAAATTATGGTGGAAAATAAGTATTTGGTCAATAACAAAAGTTCAATTCAATACTTTGTAACATAACCTTTGTTGACAATGAAAGAGGTCAAACGTTTCCTGCAAGTCTTCACCAGGTTTGCACACACTGTAGCTGGTATTTTGGCCCATTCCTCCATGCAGATCTCCTATAGAGCAGTGATGTTTTGGGGCTGTCGCTGGGCAACACGGACTTTCAACTCCCTCCACACATTTTGTATGGGGTTGAGGTCTGGAGACTGGCTAGGCCACTCCAGGACCTTGAAATACTTTTTACGGAGCCACTCCTTCGTTTCCCGAGCGGTGTGTTTGGGATCATTGTCATGCTGGAAGATCAAGCCACGTTCCATCTTCAAATGCTGTCACTGATGGAAGGAGGTTTTGGCTTAAAATCTCACAATCTTAACCCCGTTCATTCTTCCCTTAACACGGATCCCCTTTGCAGAAAAACAGCCCCAAATAATGATGTTTCCACCCCCATGCTTCACAGTAGCTATGGTGTTCTTGGGATGCAACTCAGCATTCTTCTTCCTCCAAACACAACGAGTTGAGGTTTTTACCAAAAAGTTCAAAGTTCAATCATCCATATGCTCTCTGGCAAACTTCAGACGGGCCTGGACATGTACTGACTTAAGCAGGGGGACACGCCTGGCACTGCAGGATCTGAGTCCCTCTCGGCATAGTGTGTTACTGATGGTAGCCTTTGTTACTTTGGTCCCAGCTCTCTGCAGGTCATTCATCAGGTCCCTCCGTGTAGTTCTGAGATTTTTGCTCACCGTTCTAATGATCATTTTGACCCCACGGGATGAGATCTTGCGTGGGGCCCCAGATCGAGGGAGATTATCAATGGCCTTGTATGTCTTCCATTTTCTTACAATTGCTCCCACAGTTGATTTATTCACACCAACCTGCTTGCCTATTGTAGATTCACTCTTCCCAGCCTGGTGCGGTCTAACAATTTCTTCTTGGTTTTTCCTTCGACAGCTCTTTGGGGGTCTTGGCCATGGTTGAGTTTTTGGAGTCTGACTGTTTGAGGCTGTGGACAGGTGTCTTTTATACAGATAACAAGGGCAAACAGGTGCCATTAATACAGGTAACGAGTGGAGGACAGAAGAGCTTCTTAAAGAAGAAGTTACAGGTCTGTGAGAGCCAGAAATCTTGCTTGTTTGTCGGTGACCAAATACTTATTTTCCACCACGATTTACAATTAAATTCTTTTTTTTTTTTAAAGTGATTTCCTGGATTTTTCTTTCTCATTTTGTCTCTCACAGTTGAAGTGTACCTATGATGACAATTACAGAGCTCATTTTTCTAAGCAGAACTTGCACAATCAGTGGCTGACTAAATACTTTTTTGCCCCACTGCACCACATTAATATCACACTATCCTGTGTCGTACTGTCTCTCATGTGTACAGGTATGCGCCATTTAACAACCATCCAATCAGCGCCCATTCGCTTTATTGCCTGAGGTCTAAATATTGTACTCCCATTTTTGCTCATGGATTCGCAGCATTGATTAGCTGTTGAGCTGTTTAACGGTCATGTGCTTGATTGCTCGTTAGCTCAAGTTTGGATTAGAGACCGTTCTAACTCGGTTGAAGTGTTTAGAGACTTTTTTGTGAAAGTTACTTGTGTTTGTGTGTATGACTTTGTCCAGTCAAGGTCCATTTCAGTCAATGTCCTGATTCACAGAATACAATGTGGTCTTTAAACTGCACATGCCTGTCCAGTTATAGGATTTAGCAGACGCACTTATCTACGACAACATTTCCTCTTGCTAGCACAACAGCCTACAGACAAACATTTCAGCATTCTAAGTTGGCATAAAACTTTACAAACATAAATATAGACAGCAAATGTTCTGATATGCAAATCAGAATATATGAATGAGTCATAAGTGAACGGTTGCAATGTTATTTTATTCATTAGAAAATCCGTTATTTAAATGCTTCATTAATGCTTCATTAGATAAGCATAAGAAAAACTAATGCTTTTAATCCCCCAGCAGGAAAATAATATGCTACCACATGCAGAACATCAAGCACACCCAAAACACACAACTTGCTATTAAAATAGAGACCAAAGCCAATAACAACACATTATAAAATCCTTCTTTCCATGATTCAGTGGGCAAAAAATGGTAGGAAGATTAAACAAGCCAGTTAAAGTTAAGTAGTTAACAAAAAAAGTACCAGATGTAACTCTTACTGTAATTAGCTACTTCCAAGCTACACTTCGTTTCACTTTATAGCTTGCAACTGTATTGTAATAAAATATTCATGGATGTAGGAGAGGCTGTTCTTGTAATTTCTTTAGGACAAACCTTGCAAAATCTTTTATGGGGGTTAACAAGCAAAATGTCTATTTAGACTTTAATCAAAATCACACTGTGGATGTAGTGTCAGTGTTACATTGTAAGCTTGCCACTACAGACAAGAGCACAAGTAGATTAAACGCTCCGTTTAGGCCACTCACGGATTGTGGAGGATCTCAGTCCAGCGCTGGAGCTTTAGAACGTCTTCCACCAGCTCAGGGAAGCGGCTCAGCTCTTGCACAGCACACAGATACAGGTCCTGTGTCAAGAAGAAGTGGAATGACTTAACCTGTGGATTCTAACACATGAAACTAGTAATTAGGCCTGTTTACTATACTTTAATATGTGTGTGGTCAGTGAGACTTAGAATAGACTTAGATAAGAAGGTTAAGAATCACTGGATTAGGGCATACACACAGTCATACACAAGCAGATACGGAATCTGTGAACTACTGAAGGCCTTTATGGAAGGAAAAAAATGGATCTCTGTAGAGAAAATAGACTAAGATACTGGCAAAAACAATTACTACCTCAGACAGGCAAAGCTAAGTTACCATGGCTACACTGGTCCTGCCAGGATCAACCTTTGGAAATGCTAGAGTGTTTTTCATTGAGATGTTTTTGTACCTTAGGGAAGCTGTTGGACCTGTCCCCTTCCTCTTGAAGCAGTTCCCTGTAGGTGTCCAGGTAACGGAAGGCCACACTCAACACGGCTTGCTTCCTTTCAGTACCGTCCCAGCTGGGCCAGTTCTCGCCCTGTTTGGGTTCTGCTCCAAACCTGAGTGCAATGTTAAGGAGCACCACCACCTGTACCAATATCTTCTCAACAAACTATAATAATATAGTCAAAACGACCTACTATCTGAGCTCCTGCTATGTACACAACCCCAAATCTGAAAAGGTTGGGACTGTATGGAAAATGCATATAAAAAAAAAAACTCAGTGTTTTTTGGGATATTTCATGTTTGGTCTGGTCAGCTTCATTTCATCTGGCAAAGATGGCCAGAGGATCTCCAGTTTGTCAACAAATGCGTGAGAAAATGACTGAAACGTTTAAAAACAAGGTACCTCAAAGAAAGATTGGAAATAATTTGCATATTTCACTTAGATCACATGCAGATCAAGAAAAACAACAGCGATTAACAGAATGCTACCTTTTAATGCTAAATATTCATTTTATTAGGTACTTTTGTAAGGAACAGCATGCTGGTCTCATTTGTCAGAATGTGTTTTTGTTTTAATGTGATGGAATCTGCTGTCACACAGAAATGAGAAAAGCATATCCGAAAGAAAAAATAAAGAAAAGAGTCCAAAATTGTTTACAGCCCTCACCAATTCTGGTCCTTAAAGGCTAACAGTACTCAAAGTAATATGGCAGTAATGTAGAACAGTGGATCCCAAAGCTGGGGGCACAGCAAGGCAAACGAATGCTGCTACACAGTACGTGTTTAAGCTATGCAATGCATGGCACTTGTAATAATTCCATGTTAAAGGTGATCTAACACTTTATTTTGTTTTGTTCAGTAAGAAGTTGCAGTTTTGTATGAACTACAATGCTTAAAAGAAGCAAAAGACGTGCATGTGTGTATCGGAGTAGGGGGACTCGAAAATATTCTTATCTACAAAAGGGGGAACTGCAGAAAAAATTGGGAACCACTGGTGTAGAATGTAGGGAATAGTGAATTTGGGACAATCTGGGACACAGCACATAACCACAGGTGCTGCACTGTTGGCAAAATGTGGTTAATGGAGTTATTTATTTATTCCATATGAACATCATTAATATGTATATTGTTTGGAAGTATTAACCGTTTCAGACCAAAAATTCAGAATTTGTCATTTTACGAATTTTTTGATTGATTGCATTTCATTAGACCAAAAATTCAGAATTCATACAATGACAAATTCTGAATTTTTGGTCTAATGAAATGCAATCAATCATCATCATTTCAGTCCAGAGCAATGAACATAATGAACCTTTTAGCCGTGACTGCAGTCCTGCCCCAATGGCATTTCATAACACATTGTAAAAACAGACCACAAAAAATGCTCGGAGGTATCTCCTTCCTGTAGTTTTCAACTCACGCAACCTCTGATCACCTAACAAAGATGGAAAAACACAAACTATAGAACGTGGCCAGCCAGTCAGCATAATTACAAACTCAGACAAGCGGTGAAGGCAAAGGACCACACCCTTGACGTCTACACACGCATTCACAAAACACACACACACACACACATTCCATACTATTTATACTAAAGTTTGTTATTAACAAGGCTGTAAAATTCGTGTCCTTTCCCAAGGGACAACTAAACATTAAAACGTACACTAAAAAACCTACAACAACTAATGCAGGTCACCCAAGATCACTTTTGTATTTTTATTATATAATACACTGTACTTAGGGCTGGCACGATCATGATTGTCCTACAAATAATTGCGATTAATGATTTGATTGTCTGTTTTACACCCCCACTATTTTAGGAGGTCTGTATGCTTAATAACCGTGCAATAACACTCACTATTATGATAAACAACATCCCTTTATTGAACAATACATTACCAAAGTTATATTAATTAATTAAATGCATGCCTATAAGCTTAAAACTAATAGCTGCAAGTAGGCCTGTCACAATCATGAAAATTTAGCTGACGATTAGTTGTCATATAAATAATTGCAATTGATAATTTTATATTTAGTCTGTTCATTGAATGAAGCAAATGAAGTACAAGCCTAAAGTGACTGACTAGCCATCTTGCTTACTAGCCATGTTTGATTAGCAGCTAATGCTGATTACTGTCAAAATGATGCACTGCATGTGCACCTAAAAACTCACACAAATGCCTACAAATATACAAAAATAAAAACGCAAATCATGACATGTAAAGTGAAATATGAGCAAAAATGCAAAACAATATATAGAATTAACTACACAGCTAATAAATACACCAACATTGCTCAGCACTGCCGAGTAAACGTGTTACAGAACCAAGTTAGAAGTTCAATTTTTTTGGTTTTCGTTAACCCCATTACATCTCAATGAATGCATTTACTACTTTCTTTTGTTCAAACTTAGTTGCCTCAACCCCGTCACACCTAATTCACATTCTGCTAGTTGCAGAAATATACCAACTGTGGAAAATGTTGATGTTAATTTATTTCTATTATCTGTGGTAGCCTGTGGTTATTATCTGTGGGGATTGTGGTAGCCTAGCGGTTAAGGTACTGGACTATGGACCAAAAGGTCCAGGTTCCAATCCCGCCTCTGCCAAGCTGCCACTGTTGGCTCCTTGAGCAAGACCCTTAACCCACACTTGCTTGGATTGTAAGACTGTACCAATTGTAAGTCGCTCTGGATAAGGGCGTCTGCTAAATGATGTAAATGTAAATGTAAATCTTACATTATTGCGATTGCACGATTATGTAAGAATTGTTACAACCCTAAGTGTAATTCTTATTTTCTCTATCCACTTTCCTGAAATGGAGTATGGGAATGGACTTAATGGTTACGGCTTTTGACTACAAATCAGAAGGTTGCGAGGTTAAATAGGAGAAGCAAGATGATAATCAATGACTACAAACCAGACAAACGACAGGAAGACAATATCAGGAATATTTAAGTCATCTAAACAAGGAAACTAACTCAGAATTGCACATGAAACACAACTGTATCAGGCAGAATTAGGATAAAGTGCTTCCTTAAGATGAAGAAATGAACTTTTCAATACAGTGTGTAGTTGTGTACCTTTTAATTTGAGATACTTTTCAATGTTACTTAACCTCTTGAGATCTCATTACCCTCCTCGGAGCTCTGATTTTTTTTATGTATAAAAACTGAGCACCATCTTTGAACAGGAGGTATTTTTGTTTTTGAGAAATGCTCAAGAGTGTCTACAACTGAGGACTGAGTTAAGCACAAAGAAGTATGAGGTGTAGCAAAGCCAAAACTTCACGTCCTCATGTGGAGACCTGAGGTCTCAGGAGGTTAATTATATTCGTAAAGACAAAATTTACTCTTGTCATTTTACCTGTGGCTTAATCAGTCTATTAAGCATATAGTCCACTAAACAGAGTTGGGAAGATATATTTACATTTACAGCATTTAGCAGACGCCCTTATCCAGAGCGACTTTCAATTGATACAGTCTTACAATCCAAGCAATTGTGGGTTAAGGGTCTTGCTCAAGGACCCAACAGTGGTAGCTTGGCAGAGGTGGGATTTGAACCCTGGACCTTCTGCTCCATAGTCCAGTACCTTAACCGCTAGGCCACCACAGTCCCAGATATATGTAATATTACCTAGATAAAAGAGTGCGAGTAGAAAAGAAAACAGGAAGCAATCTGACATAAAAGAGAGCTGATGGTTGTAGAATGCATTCCAGTGTGTGAAACAGTGTAGTTAATACATGAGATAATCACGGGGATTACCATGCTGTCATGCTGGCTAGCCCAGAGAAGGGAAGCGAATGCAAGAAGCAGGTTTACACAACAACAACACTATTAAGCAACAATAGACAAATGAGAAATGTTAAGATTTAACCAGAGTCAAGGAAGTCCAGAGTCCACAACCCAGGTGATCATCATTGCAAAGTACACAGTTAAGAAGCAATCTATGGACGTGGCAAGGGTTAAAATCCAGGTAGTTGTAGAGGAGACGTGTAGTACTTAGAAATTCAGAATTAACTTAGAGACTTTGCAAAGTGTAGCAGTTTTCAAAGGTAGTGGAGGTGATGACAAGGGACAGCGTGCAGGAGGCGGGCATCATTAAGCAATTGAGAGGCTTGGCAGGGGGAGTGTTATCTCCATCCAAAGAACCCTCACTGGCCAAGTAATGGCAGGGATGCCATCACTGTTTAGGGCAGGGTGTCAGAACAAGGACAACTTCAGGGACAGGGTGCTGGGCAAACCCGATGTGTGGCATGAAAATCCTGAGCATAAGGCGACATGAGCCCATGTGATCCGACAGGTCCGAGAGCAGAGGGCAGTAGTGGGCAGAGGTGGGAATTATGACAATATTTTATCGTGTCATGATCGATTTTGTTGGCGGGATAGACAATATTTCTGAGAATATCAAGGACATCGTCAGTGCTTAAAAAACACTGAGCAACTGCAAGCTTCATTATAAAGAGTAATTAGTCCTGTTTAACTGGATGAAGTGCAGCACATTTTGAATTAAAATGACTTTACTAAGTATGGGATAATATCTGAATGGTTTTTTTTTTTCAATCTGTCGCTACTGATGCATTTTGTCTGCGATAACATATATTATGGTAAATATCGTGTATCGTGAACATTTCTTTAAGTATTGTGATACAATCTTTGTACCATATCGCACACCCCTAGTTGAGGGACATACTTGTAAGCAGGGGGATAGACAGGAGGCAAAATAAGATCGTAAATGGGAAGAACGTGAAAGACAGGGACTAGCACATCTGGTGATGATTAAAACAGACCTGGGGTATACAGGTAAACGCTGTATAACAACCATCCGGTCTTTGTCCATTCACTTTAACCACTGTTACAAAAATTATAAAAGGAAATTAAAGTCTGTCTTTTAACTCTGGACACTGTGTCTAGGGAATTTTCTAACTCAGTTGATATATTTAGATTTTTTTTTATTTTTTGCAAGTTACAAGCTTGTAACGAGCTATAAATGCCATTCGTAAGTGTATGTGCCTGTCCTATTGTAAGTAGTACTCCTTTGTTTGTCCACTCTATCTGTATATTCTCTCTAACCTATAACTATATAAACTGGTTCACATTCCCTTTGCTCTGATATTCCGTGTTGTTGGTAATACTGTCTATTAATGAAGCACTAAAAGAAGCATAGGGTCCATCAGACCATCCTCTTAAGCAGTACGGCTTTCCCCTACACAGGGTTGTGACAGCACCTTACAGTATTTCCTATCATTATTGTCAATTTCCATACATTAATAAAGTATCTCTGACGCAGTGACATTTACATTTACAGCATTTAGCAGACACCCTTATCCAGAGCGACTTACAATTGACACAGTTTTACAATCCAAGCAATTGTAGGTTAAGGGTCTTGGTCAAGGACCCAACAGTGGCAACTTGGCAGAGGTGGGATTTGAACCCTTGACCTTCTGGTCCAGAGTCCAGTACCTTACCCGCTAGGCTACCACAGTGACGTAACGTTTGCACATACTTGCGAAAATACCCTTCATATTTACATTACAGTAGCATAAAATGACTATGTGACTATGGTAATGTTTGGTCACCTCCATTTCTGGCAAGTTCTGTTTCAGAGAACGTAATGTAGTCGTTAAACGGCACATACCTGTACTAGATTGTTAAGATAGGGGTTGGACACTGCTTACATTTCATCGATTCTGATTCTCCTGATCGATTCTGATTCTTATCGATTGCAAGATTCGAAATGTTTAGGCATGAAGAATATCTATTTTTTTTATACATTTCGACTGTGTGATTCATCAATTCTAGCCTTTTCATTGCTAACGAGAAAGGGCTATCACAGGCTGGCTCTACTGGTTCTGCAGAGATGATAAATGTGGGAGAGTCTAAAACACAATGTGAACAAAGCTAAACGTGGCTTAATGTACCAAAGCAATGACCTAGAAAAACAAAACTCATCTCAATTACTACTGGTGCTAAGTAATCTCTACTGCTGAAATACAAACCTGTGGTCCAAAGGGAAAGTAATAATTCTTATGTTCAGCATTTGACTTATAATAGGTTTAAATGGGAAGAAAAAAAGCATACCACAAAAATGATTACTTTCCTTCTGGATCACATATTCATCTATTCAGCAGTAGTGAGAGAAGTTTCAATGTACACCTTTTCCTTGACTGTTGAGGTAAAGACTGTCATCTCCTCTACCCCTGTGCCTGACATGAACCCCATATAAAAATAAGTGGTGTAGTTTGATTGTGTTCTTCACAGTCATCTTTGTATGTTTCGTTAGAACTGTACCAGTCCGTAGTCCAAGTAGATCCATGAATCATTGCTGAATCAACTGCACATTTATCCAATCATCCACACTCCATGACTGCTTCTCATTAGCCTACTTTAACCTTGGTTTCTTTTGCATTATTACAAATTTCATGTAGATTAAAAAGTTATAGTGAATTAAATGAGAAAAAAGTGTTTAGATATGAAATGAATCATTTCTGCTATAATAATATTATTTTAAGCAATGATCTGAGAAGTGAGTGGCTCTCAGGACTGCTGTGAGAGGCGACTGCAACATAGTTCCCAAGCTCATTGTGGATAAGTTTAATTAAAAGTTTAATGGTTTGATGATTTAATATATTTTGAATTACATCGAGCAAACAACTAATATTGTGTCACTGTGGAGAGCATGCATCAGTCAGTGTTGGAAATAGTGTTGCAGTACTCCCATATTATTCTTGACCACAACACATAAGATTTCTTTGCTGTTTTAAGTCTATAATAATATCTTATTAAAGCAGTTTCAAATCTGAAAGTAACTTGTCCTAGCAGTCAATTATAATGTTATAGTGTTAAAGCCTTATTCACTTCCTTATGCTTAAGAATGTACATTTGTAAAGATGTTATGGTTATATACAGTACTGTGCAAAAGTCTTAGGCCACCATTAGATTAGCAATAATATTGTTTTAGCAATGGTGTAATGGCCATATTATAGTATACACTGCCTGGCCAAAAAAAAGGTCACACACTAATATTTTGTTGGGCCAACTTTGGGTTTGATTACAGCACACATTCGTTTCCACAAGCTTCTGCAATGTCACAACATTTATTTCCATCCAGAATTGCAGATCTTGTATTGGTGATGGGAGATTTGTTCCACTGCACAGTCTTCTCCAGCACATCCCAAAGATTCTCAGTGGGCTTCAGGTCTGGACTCTGTGGTGGCCAATCCATGTGTGAAAATGATGTCTCATGCTCCCTGAACCACTCTTTCACAATTTGACCCTTCTGAAACAGATGAACATATTTTCCACGACCACAGGATGGGTCTTTTGACATGGATGTTTAACAAATGAGAAGCTACTCACTGCATCAGTTAGGGTTAAATAACTTGTTACCAGCTGAAACATGATCACCAATGCAGTAATTATCCAATGGGAGGCTCTTTTTTACCTATTTAACTATTGC
This sequence comes from Ancistrus triradiatus, assembly GCA_025084515.1. Taxonomy (NCBI): domain Eukaryota; kingdom Metazoa; phylum Chordata; class Actinopteri; order Siluriformes; family Loricariidae; genus Ancistrus; species Ancistrus triradiatus. The sequence goes on along the minus strand of JAJAGP010000809.1, from coordinate 51,502 downwards.
TTATTTAAATCCAGGCAGTGACCTTTTTGGCCAAGCAGTGTATATAATTAGTTATCAGTCTCTCTATTAGGCCCTGTCCACACGAACACGGGTATTTTTAAAAACGTAGCTTTTTCTATGCGTTTTGACCGTTCGTCCACACGAAAACGGCGTTTTAGGTCACTGAAAACGGACTTTTTGGAAAACTCCTTCCAGGGTGAAGATTTTCAGAAACTCTGTTTTCAGCGTTGTCGTGTGGACTGGGGAAACGGAGTTTTTTGCTTGTAACGTCATTTGTGCGCCGTTATCTCCTTGGTTTACATGAGGCGATTTTGTGCAATAGCGGACGTAGCCAAAATAGTGCCAGCTGTAACACTGCTGACCGAACTTGTTACAGATCTACAAATACATTTACAATTATTACGTTTTCATTACACTTAAGAACAGAGGCGTCAGAATGCGCTACGGAGGTCACTACTATATCCATTAATGATGTGTCGGTCGCGACGATCCGGCTCTAAGAGTCGGCTCTTTAAAATGAAACGAGGGAGCGGTTCCTGATTGTGAGCCGAAAATTTAAATATTTTTTAAGTTTATTGTACCTGTGGACAATATGGACATTCCGGACACATTGTGCTATTGAACTTCTTGTTAGATGTGTAAACTAACATTTCTTTGCGTCTTTGTTAATGGTACAATGTGTCAATGACATTACAGTTGATCATAATCCAAAAAAATATATACATTATAATCGGACCTTTCGTTGGTGGGACAGCTTTGAAAACGACAGTGGTTGTGAAGAAGAAGAAATGGCGAGAAAAGGTCGTCTGCATAGGACATCGTGTTGTAGTGAGTGAGCGGCTTCGCCGGCCATATAAGGACTGTGGTTGGCCAATGCTCTGTGACAGCGACTTTGTGCGTTTTTTGCCGTCGTTTTCATGTGGACGAGGTTTTTTGTTTAAACAGTGCTTGTGTGGACGCGATGTTTTTTATAAACGAATTTGAAAACCCCCGTTTTAGAAAATACCCGTGTACGTGTGGACATAGCCTTAGAACCACCCAGAAAATACAGGAAATGTGTATGCAGTATTAAAAACTGAAAGCAATCAGAAAAAAACAGCTTGTATAGGCTTTAGTGGCAAGTGTAACCTCCTCTTACACTTGAGCAATAGCAGCATCTGGCAGCTTCATCGGGATGCCATGTTGGCCCTTCTACAGTCTGAAGAAGCTTGATCAACAATGTTTTGTTTTTTTGTTTTTTTGAAGAGTAGCAGCCAAGAAACCACTTTTTCTGAAGGAGACCAAAGTGGAAAGGCTAAGATATACTACAGCTCACAAAGGCTGGAATGAAGATCAGTGGAAAAGAGTATTATGGAGTGACGAATCCAAGTTTGCTTTGCAAGAAGTGTGTATAGTTTCTATACAGTCCACGCATCAATAACTTTCCCACAGTTATAGGAACAATAAGTACTGTTTATTTTGCTGTTACATTATTAATAATAAAGTTTTTGTAATACTTCATTCTTGTTTTTCATTCTTATGATTGTTCTTACATTATCATTTTTATTTACTTTGTTTTTCTATAGTTATAGCATCATGTTAGACATAGCGAAGCACATATAATTTATCATTCATTCACTTTCTTATCCTCTTGATCCTGGACAGGGTCGCGGGAGAGCCGGTGCCTAGCCGGCGGCACAGGGCACAAGGCAGGAACAGCCCTAGACAGGGCACCAATCCATCGTAGGGCACACACACTCACACACTAGTGGCACTATAGAGACACCAGTTAACCTTACACACATGCCTTTGGACTGTGGGAGGAAACCAAAGTACTCAGAGTAAACCCACGTGGACATGGGGAGGACATGCAGACTCCACACAGAAAGGACCCAGACCACCCAACCTGGGAACTGCATCCAGGACCATCTTGCTGTGAGGTGACTGTGCTACCCACCAAGCCAGTGTGCTGCCCTACATATAATTTTAATTAAATAAACATAAAAAGCACCGATACTGGATCGGTCCATATCATCAGCTGATACCTGCCGATCAGGTATTGGAATCGGTACTGGAAGAGAAAAATTGGGATTGGTGCCTCTGATATCACAACTTGACTACAACAACAATCCATATTAATAAATTCTTGCTTAAATAAATTCTTACTATTAAAAGTCTTTTGAGTTTCATGCTAGTCAATATTCAGATATTTAAATCCCTAAATATACACAGGCAAACCATGCAGTTTATGCATAATACATCAGGACTTTTTAGTGCCAAGGGAAACTTCAATTCAGGCCACACTGATGTTGAGTAGCCCTGGTTATTTCCAGCTCCGCTCTTCAGATCTATTTAAAGTGTGACTCCCCAACACCCTGTCCACATTTAAAGTACTATTCCTGTTTAAAATGGCCAAATGGTCAGTACACGTGCATAAGCTGTCAGTGATGGCATTCCAGATATGGTAACTATATTTATGGCCACCGTCACTGCTATGGAAAGATCCAAATGCTTGTCTGAGCCTGTGGCACCTGGCCTCCAGTACAGAAACCAGTGCACAGTTACAGAGAGCTCAGACTAGAAGCTTTGATCTCTCATCAATCACAGTGGGACAGAGAGAGGGAGAGAGAGAGAGAGAGAGAGAGAGAGAGAGAGAGAGAGAGAGAGAGAGAGAGAGAGAGAGAGAGAGTGAGCACTAAAAAAAGAGAGGGGATCTATTTTAAATGTAATCCAATCAGAAGTGGTGAGAGGGAAGCATGCCAAGGGGGTTTTCCTTGTTGCCTTTGTCTTCAGGTCCAGCAGGAAGCAGACCTGCTGCTACAACAAAAGATTTGATTAGGCCTGGATATCCACTTACAGACATGGACAGAACTGAGATAAGGGAGAGAAAGTGAGAAGGTGTATAACAAAACACAAACACACAACCAGACAAATGGGGTGCAGATTCTGCATCAGGAGCAGTGCAGCCTACAGGCCACACAGGATTCAGCTATGTTAGCTGAAAGGTCCTCACAGTACAACTCTCTTTGGCAAAAACTGCAAAACTAGGTCATTTAAGGAGAGTGGGTACAATAACTACATTCTAGCTACTAGGGATGTGTGATAATGACAGAATAAAGGTATTCTGATATTTTCTGGGCTTTTGTTAATAGCAATAAGTTGACAAGACAGTGGAACCTCAGAATTAGAAAGCCTCTTTAGTCAAACAATTCTGGTATATATACAGTCTAACCTCGTTAGCTCACCCCCCATTTTCTCGCCAACCTCATCTCTCGATGAATTTCCTTCCATGCATTTTACCTCGAAATGCTTAAAATGTGACAAATGTCCTGCCAGTAACTAAATTCTACCCTGCTGCGCCGCCAGGTTTCAGTAGGTGGGACTTTAATCCTACTTTAAACTTGCAGCGCCGGATGATGTACAGCCTCTGTCTGTTATCAGAGACATTAAATAAGAAGTCACTTTTTGAAATATGAATGGGAATGTAGTACGGAAGCCCCGCCCCATTATTAGAAAGAACCAATCGGCATATTACTAAATGTGTCAGAGAGGGGGGCGGCAAGTCTTGGCCCCTTTGTTGTGGCGGGATGCGCATGCACAGTAGCCAGAATAACTTTTAAAAAATCTTATTTTTCTTTGTTAGTTGAACCCAACAACGCAAATAAGTTATATTATTTTTGTCAGATTATACCAGCGATTCTACACATGCATTTTAAACGTTTTAAACGTCTTTCAGTTTTGGATATATAGGTCTCCCCACATTCAAAGAAATAGGAGTCTAGAAATAACTGCCCGGTTGCATTACCAACATGGCAGCTGAGTGAACAGAGTTATCTTATAATGACTTTGCTGTTATTCATCGCAGACTGGACTTCAGGCGCTTGGAGTCACATAAACAATCACAGACTACTTCTCAAATTTGCGTAAATGAATAGAAACTGTGCATGTACATATGTTTACGTACATTGTAAATGTGATTGTACGATCCTGTGGGCTGCTCAGTAAAACAGATGATGTCAGCATCAGGTACGAATGTCAGTTTGTCTATTTATTTGTAACCTCATGAAGTCACCAAACTCGCCCTTCATCAAAAATAGCCACGAAACAGGCGTGGGCGAGATAACAAGTTTAGATGATGTTATCTGTCCAAGGGTGTGATTTCAGATATCCCCTTAGCTTCAGCGCCACTGTCCCAGTGACAAGACGTGCCGAAATTAGTTTGACTTTATGTTCAGTTATTTCACGTCTTTATTGATTTTGAGCATTGTATGACATTCCTTCATGCTTAATCATGCCTTTAATCATTAATTACATACAAATACAGGTGTAAAAAAACAATCATTTGTGGGTCGGGAATGGATTAATCATATTTACATTACTTCTGAGTTCGAACTGCCTTCTGGACCCAATTAAGTTCGAATTCCGAGGTTCCACTGTACTTGTTTGTAGAAGTATTATATTGTACCAGCTCACTTGTTAAAAGGATTAACTGTTGCTTACTAATGATAACAAAAACAGCACAAGGAAAACAGGTCCTTATATATTTACTTAAAACTAACGAATTCAAGGAGTGGTACTGTCACTGTTAAGAAGAGTTGTGGCTCACATGTTCTGCTTGACCATAAATCTGCTGTTTTGAAACCCTCTGCAGTTTATGCACCAGAGTTTGGCGACACGAATCATGCAATTTTGGCAGAGCTGTCTGACTGAAATATTTTCGGCCAGGCACTGTGTATCTTTGGTTTAAAGTATTCAAAAGCTGATTGAAACCATCTTTCAACCGCTTGAATTGAAACCATGTCTTTAGCAATGTAATTGGTCACAGCGTTTGTTGTCTTGCCATCTGTTGCTTTTCATGGCACTTTTATGCCGAATGATCTCGCTAAAGTTAGCTGAGTGGGTTGTTGAAGGTACCATGGCTGGTTTAGGACTCCTGAGGCTATTCTTCCATGTGCAATGGTTATTTCACAGACGGTGACAGTTAACTGTCTTTAGTGCCAAATGATTTCTGAGTTTGCAGATTGCCAAACCACTTTCACACAAGTGAGGATAATCCACATCTAGGCATTAAATCTATTGCCATATATAGAGAGGTTGGTGGTGTCTGGGGGCAGTATGGTGGCCCTGAGCAAGAAGGTCCAGGGTTCGATCACAGCTGGAGTGGTCTGGGTCCTTTCTGTGTGGAGTCTGAATGTCATCCCCATGTCTGTGTGGGTTTACTCCAGGTACTCCAGTTTCCTCCCACAGTCCAAAGACATACTTTTAGGTTAATTGATTATGCTAAAATTTGCACTAGTATGTGAGAGCCCCATAAAAGCTTGATGGGATTCAGGTCAGGGAGGCATACTTTGCACTCAAACGTCTATGCTGATTATATGGTTTGTAACAAAAACAATGTATTAAATTCAAGAAGAATTCCAATAGAGGTGGTTCCCACAACATCGTCCCTTTGCCAACCTATATGCAACCACCCTTGCCAATAAACTCATCACTTGGACATCTCCAGTAAAATCCTAGAAAGCTGGAGAATAGATAACAGGAAATTTGAGGCCATTTCTCTTAACAGAATCTCTTGAGAGCATCCAGGGTCACAGGTACTCTAACCCTCTTGTGTACTTTCCTCTTTAGCACACTCCGCAGGTTTTCGGATTTAAATCAAATTTAAATTAAACATGTCTGAGGTAGCCAAGGCTATGATATACACAGTAGATACAGAACTCCTTGGTTTGATAGAAGAAACTGACCAGGCTTTGCTCTATAAGCTGTTGGGATGGATTTGGACGCCATTTTAACCAACCTAGGCTCAGTTTAGGCTTCATGGTTGCTCTGTTGGATGTCCTAGATGAAATGTTTATCTAACTCAGAGCCACATTGAATACTCTGACACTCAATATTATCATGTGTCACTGTAAAACAATCTGGATGTACAACCCCAAAGTTGGAGCTGTACAGAAAACAAAAAAAACCCAGTGTTTCTTACATTTACTTTGACTTTTATTTCATTGCAGACTGTATGAACCCAAGATATTTCATGTTTTGCCTGGTCTACTTTGTGTCATTGTTAAGAAACACCCATTCCTGTATTTCAGGAGTGCAACACATTCCAAATAAAGTTTGGACAGTAAAGCATTTACCACTTTGTAATGCTGCTATTCCTTCACACAAAACTAAAAAAGACATTTTGGTAACGACAATACCAAGTAGAGATGTGCCAATTGCAATTTTCTTAGCTGATTCTGATTTCCAATTTTTTTAATATATGACCGGCTGAGACCAGTTTCCTTTCTAAAAACTATAAATGACAGCACACAGAAACAATTGCTAAAGAAAGATAGCAAGAGCTGTTGGTTTGTACCTGACTCAATTTCCCACTAGCTTTAATAACCAGGAAACAAACACAGAGCGGCTATGCATTAACTGTTCAAGTTTAAAGCTCCTCACACACATGAACTGAATTCTGAATTAACGTTAGTCCAGCACTGTGCAGTTCATATGTGTGGTTTGCTAAAGTAATTATATGGTTATATTAGCCATTGATGAATCACAATTCATGATGCAGTGCCGTCTGAGGGATCGGAGATGGGTCTTGAGTTTAGCCTTGCCTCCATACCCTTTACGCAATGAAATTCTTCCAGATTCCTTGAATAGTTTAATGATATTATACACTGTAGAGGGAGAAATATGCAAATGCCTTCCTATCGTTCTTTGAGGAACATTGTTTTTCAACGTTTCAATGACTATCTTATGCATTTGATGACAAACTGGGGATCCTCTGCCCATCTTTGCTTCTCAAAGACTTTTGTGGGTACTGCTTTTGTACCAGATCATGACTACAATCACCTGTTGATATCATCTGTTTGAAATCGCATCATTATTTAGTTTTTTACCTCATTACAAGCCCTAAGTAAATGTAAGAGTAAATGTAAGACACACTGCAGGCTTTTCTGTTTTTTTTCCTTACCGTCCCAACTTTTTCTTATTCAGGGTTGTAACACGGTTACTACAATATTCCACCCACGATAACACGTGCAAACAAAACCTGTTGCTACTGGTCCATCACTGAATTGCTCTTAGACTGTATACAGTGGGCTTTACCACAATGATTGCTATGATAAAAAAAACAGAGCTTTCCTACTTGTTAAGTGCACATGGCTGATGCTGACATACTATGAAGGATACTGTTGGAGCAGGACCTGCTGAAACTTGTCGGATGCCAGAAAGATAGGGTGTGTCAACATGAAGTCATCCAGAAGTATTTCTGTATAAACAGAGAGAGAGTGAGAAAGAATTAGAAATGCACCATTATGACAGAGTGTTGGAGACCGACGCTAGAAAAACAGCTTCTCTAACTCTCTAATAGGACTGTCTAGGCTAACTATGAATTAAATCATCTCACTATGAGATATGAGATACTATGAGACACCTTGTTTTGGTTTAAGCCCACAGAACAGTTGGCACATGCATTCTATACAAAGACTGAGAGCACCTCAAATGTAGCTTAGCACACTGACTACTGTTTATGCCAATTACTTCTAAAGATGGAAAAAATGTATCACAGACAGAAGCCGGTCAGGTAAATCAGTCCCCATACACACACCATTGCTATTCAGTAGATTGTAGTATACGTGAAAGTGCACAATATGGCAGAACGCATTGTACTAAACAGGTTGTACTGAACCACAGTGACTATGAACATTTCCACAACAAGTCCGTTCAACTTTCTGCCCTGCCCTTCTAAAACAAAGTCCATAAAGAAATGCTTCGCCATAACTCCATCAGACAACTTTGAGATTAACTGGAATGGCAACTGAATTAGGGCTTACTGTCGGACATCAGTGCCCCACCCCACAATCATGTTCCAAAATCTAAAGGAAAGCCTTCTCAGAAGAGTGAAAGATGTTCGTCCATCAAAGGAGAAACAGACTCCATACTAATCCCCATGATTTGAAGGTCATTTTCAAAATTATACTTAACAATGGCAAGGCTGGTTCAGCAAGTAAAGGTTCTGGACTATTAATCAAAAGGTTTTGATTTGTACCAAATGCTGTAAATTTAATGACCACAATGTTTTTTTGTTTGTTTTTGGAGTTTTTTGCCAGTTTATTTTGCCATTGTGCCATTTCATTCCTATACAAAGCATGACCACAAATCATCCTTCTGATTTCTGAGTAACACTGCATCAGTATTAGATACATCTGTAGCATTTTATATATCATAAAATAATATAAATGCCTGCCACATCAAAGAATCCAAAAGAACATAACATCTTCTGAAATTTAGGCCAGAACCTTCAGACAGTATGCAAAATTTCAGACAAACAACTAGAATTAGCCAAAGCTCAGGCTTCCAATAACACAGCAATGCACTCAACATTCAGTAAAAAGACGTCTGATTGTCAAATCATGAAGATCATCCTACGCACTCATTACAATCAGAGTCTGCCACTGACTGGACCACACAACACTGCTGCAGTCCGTCAGACTGCCTTGCTTTATGGTTCCTGCACTGCAGTATTTGTTGAGAACTCTTATTTGTTAGAAGTGTGTAGTCGGAATAAGAGTGCTATGATTGACTGGAGATCAGTTCTGCTATAAATGTGCTATAAAGACCTGGCCAGGCGTGTGAGAGATGTTGCTGCTGGTTCAGGCTTGCCCTGTTTCTCACTTTGTGGATTGACTGGAAGTTGGTTTGACATGAAAAGACTTCAGCTGTGCAGGTGAAGGGGCAACAGTGAGCAGCAGGTAAACACAGGAATTAAAAGATACAAAAGAGCTCAGTCACAGGAACAGATAATAGGTGGACTCAAGAAGTTGACGAGGTTCTGAATGCTTTAAAATAAGACATGTAAAATAATTATTTTGTTGCTGGAGGTTTTTTCCTAGTTAGGGCTCCAAATTTACTGAGCCTTTGCATAAGCACGCCTTAGACAGGACATCATTCCATCAAAGTGCTGTACAATTTTAAAAGTGGTACCTTGGAACCCGTCGAATTTGGTTTTTGACGCATTTTGACTATAAAAATTAGTCTCGGTTCTCGTCATTTGCTCGATACTCGGTGCAGTTGCTTAAACTTGTCTTTGAGCTGTGCTACTCGTTTCAGCCAAAGCTCGATTCATGATTCACGATACAGTGATTCAGATTCACAATAGCTCCCACTCAGTGAAGATCTCTACTGTGCTTCTCAGGTTTTTCTTTATTTTAACATCTCCAATGCTATATTCTTAGTCCAAATAAGTCTCCATAAATCCTAAAATAATTGGTAGTGACAGCCAAACAAATGGAAATCAGGCACTGAGTCATCTTGGTTTTCAGCCTGCATTTAGCAGCTATGCTAGCGCCCTGAGTTTACCAGTAGAGTAAGTGTTTTGCTTTTACTTTTCAATTTCAATCCATTCCTCACTAAATTACATGAGATTTTTCAACACTTTATTTCAAAAAAAGCTTTGTGTTAATGATTTTGGCCAACTGTAGGTTAATGTATAAGTGTTAATGTAAGTGTTAATGTGTAACAGGCTCAGCTATGATACTGTATTCACTATATTAAACTCATTGGTTCAGAATTCATACTTATGATGGATTTGTCGGAATGTAACCCTGTACAATACAACTATATTAATGCATACAATGCCTTATATAGAGTGGATTTTCTGGTGGTCTGGAACGAATTCAATCAATTCACTCATCGTTTTCAGTTATCAACAAGAAATTCTGGTTCAAATTGACAATGAGAAGCGAGTTACCACAGTGTTTTACAAAAAACCTTTAAAATAGCTTAGATACCTAACCTTGTTTAGAAACACAGAATCTATCATTTGCATATATACACTGACTGGAAATGCCTCTGTGTCCCTTTGCCATCTCTAATGCCAAGGCAGTTGACTAAATATAAACTATCTTAGCATGCATGTTCACATTTACAATATATACACTCCACCGATGTGGTCTTTGAGGTAGCCTTTTGTTTACCACAAACAAGTCACAGGCTGGATATGTCAGACTGCTAGGAACTAGACATGCACTGAAATTACCAAACAGAAAAAAAAGGTTAATGTCAGACTGGGCCAAGCAGTGAAGACAAACATAGATAGCAAATAAATAGGCTTAGACTTGGTGATTAAATAGTATCTACAATGGAGAGCACAAGGACAGAAAGTCAAAATACAAGCACAGAAGGGCATTCACAAGCTCAGAACAGAGAAACAGAACTACAGGTAGTCCCCGTTTTAAGATGGAGATATGTTCCGACAAATCCATCGTAAGTTGAAAGTATCATAAACCGAGAAGTTTAATATTGGGCAAAATCATTAACACAAAGTTTATTTCATAATTGGAAAGTATTGGATACCTCATGTAATTTATTGAATAATGTATTGAAACAAAGCAGGTATTGGACTGTGGTAGCCTAGTGGGTAAGGTACTGGACTATGGACCAAAAGGTCCAGGGTTCAAATCCTACCTCCGCCAAGCTGCCACTGTTAGGTCCTTGAGCAAGATCTTAACCCAAAATTGCTTGGATTGTAAGAATGTATCATTTGTAAGTCGCTCTGGATAAGGGCGTCTGCTAAATGCTGTAAATGTAAATGTCCTTACCATGGCTTTTCCTCACTACATTTCCCAGCATTCATCACTCCTGCCACAGGACTCCCTACGTCACGCACTGCTGATTTCCTCATTCACCACGGGAGAGTACTGTACTGCATATACATATCAAGAGCTCTTATATTAGGTGAGCACTGAGCAGTGGGCCATGTACGCTTGTTTCTCCCTCACTTAAAACTCTCTACATCGCACTCATGAATTAAGATGCTTCTTGTAGACACCAGCTCCTACAGCCTTGGTAGAGAGTAACCAATCATACAAGTGAAAGGTTTCCTTTTAATCTCAAAACAAAGCTTGAGTCGCGAGTGAGATGACCACATGAGCATCAAGTGCCTGGCAGCGGCACAGGGCTAGTTCGAAGGGTTTGTGAGGGAGCAAGAATGTCTGAAGAACACTTGATAGATCACTTTTAATGGTAATACAAAATATGAAAGTAATTAAACTGCTGCCGGTTTCCTGTTATTGCTATTGGTTTCATGTATTCAGTTTGAGCAGCAGCAGGAATAACATTGACACATGCTAATGGGCTGGCAGCTAGCAGGCCAGCAAGCTAACAGCTAATAAATTACTTCATAATCATCTTGGTTTTCAAGTTTTTTATATTATATATATATTTGATGTAATGTATGGACATGTGCTTAAATTTGGCTTGGTGACCCAGTGGTTAAAGTAGTTACTGGTTAAAGGTACTGAACTACTGACCAGAATGCTGAGGGATCAATTCCCAAACTGCAACTGTGGGACCCTTAACATACAATTTCTTGGATTGCACCTTGTAAGACTGTATCAGTTGCAAGGAACTCTGAATGAGGGCATCTAGAGTTCTAACTTTCCAAAATATATCTGTTACTAGACCAAGCCCTAGGTGTCACTTGGCTTGCTAACCCTTCAAAGTGGGGGGTTACCAAGCTAAGCTACGTCAGCACACACCCAGAAATGGTAAAAAGCACAAACATAAAAGAAACCACCTAAGACTTACGGTGAGTCATGTCTCTGCATTTTTATGAATAATTTATAGTCCAGTTCAGTAACAGTCCAGTGAATGCTTAGAAATGTATTCACACTGGATGTTTATCGTGTAAATCACAATGCATATTATGCCCATAAAGCATGGGACTGTGGTAGTCTAGTGGTTAAGGTACCGGCCTATGGACCAGAAGGTGTAGGGTTCAAATCCCACCTCTATCAAGCTGCCACTGTTGGATAACTTCAGCAAGACCCTTAATCCACAACTCTAAGATATTATCAGTTGTAAGTCACTCTGGATAAGGGTAAATAGATAAATGACATAAATGTAAATGTACAACTATGCATAACCAGGTTTTAAGATGAAACTGTGGCAGCCTAGCGGTTAAGGTACTGGACTCTGGCCCAGAAGGTCCAGGGTTCAAATCCCACCTCTGCCAAGCTGCCACTGTTGGGTCCTTGAGCAAGAGCCTTAACCCACAATTGCTTGGATTGTAAGACTTTATCAATTGTAAGTCGCTCTGGATAAGGGCGTCTGCTAAATGCTGTAAATGTAATGTAATGTAAATGAAACCTCACACTTATGAAGCTTGTGGAAAATAACTGAGAGATTCCTAATTTGACACACGCAGAAAACATCTAAAAACTCAATCTGTAATCCGTTATTTTAAATTATCCACCCAAAATGAGTTATACACATTTAGAAACCATGTTTCTTTGTCATCAGGGGGCTTTAAAATAAAAAGCCTTACGTTTTGGCTGGTTGTATACCTGTCTGTTTTTGCCAGAGCGTGTGTTTGTGTGTTCACATTTCTGCAGCTGCAAATTTCCCAAGGTTGCTAAGGTGATGTTGCCTTAAGTGGCTGCTGGGTGGCAGAGTGAAATGGGGGGAGACACTGAAACGGAGAATCTGAGTAAGCAAGGACGCATGAAAGCACAAGAGCAAAAACGAAGAAGCACAATGAAACAAAGACCCAAACAGAAAGCACAGAAAACAAATGGGATGCAAAATTGCTTTCACTCATTCCGAGTGATCAGAAAATAGACAATGTGGTTAAAATCATACAAACAGTAAGAAGCAGTGGACACTAAAGATGGGGCGCATGAACCTACATATCCTATATGGTAGACATTTACCTGTCTGTATATATTTGGTTGTACTGTTTCTGTAGTAGAAAGCTACTGCAGATCAGTTTGCCTGTACTGCAGAATATTAAAACCGTTCTGCTCATCTTCAAATAATTTTAGAGATCCTCAGGCACTTACAGTGGTGCTTGAAAGTTCTATATTTTTGCATAAATATGACCTACAACATCATCAGATTTTCACACAAGTCCTAAACGTAGACAAAGAGAACCCAGTTAAACAAATGAGACAAAAATATTATACTTGGTCATTTATTTATTGAGGAAAATGATCCAACATCACAATCTGTCTGACTGTCGGTTGGAGTCCAAACTCTTTAGAGATGGTTTCAGACCTTTTCCAGCCTGATGAACATCAACAACTCTTTTCTGAGGTCCTCAGAAATCTCCTTTGTTCATGATACACTTCCACAAACATGTTGTGAAGAGCAGACTTTGATAGATCCCTGTTCTTTAAATAAAACAGGGTGCCCACTCACACCTGATTGTCATCCCATTGATTGAAAACACCTGACTTTAATTTCACCTTCAAATTAACTGCTAATCCTAGAGGTTCACATACTTTTGTCACTCACTAATATGTAACATTGGGTCATTTTCCTCAATAAATAAATGACCAAGTATAATATTTTTGTCTCACTTGTTTAACTGGGTTCTCTTTATCTACTTTTAGGGCTTGTGTGAAAATCTGATGATGTTGTAGGTCATATTTATGCAGAAATATAGAACATTCTAAAGGGTTCACAAACTTTCAAGCACCGCTGTACATTTGTGGTTAGATTAAAGGAAAGATTTTCTTCTGAAACGCCTTCATAATAGTTTGTTGTCATAGAAATGACATTTAATTGTATATTTGGAGACTTGATGACCTCAAAATCCAACCAGCTTAGGCAAATTTACATTTACATTTAGTCATTTAGCATCCACTGTGGCAGGAGTTCAAATCACCACAATGCAAATCACTCAAAGGATCTGCAAGTATTCATAATCTAAATGAGCAGAGACTAATACTGTCTAAACTGAGGATTTAAGTGCATAAGCAATCATTAGAGAAGTTCAGCAAGTACATAGCCAAAAAAGATACACAGTTACAAACAATTCAAACGGTGCAAATCTCCAACCGTCATCCACGGAGAAGATTTTGCATTTCTAACCATCCTCCTCACTGTGGGTGGGAGCTATATACGCTTAGTCCTTTTTTAGGACTGTAGTCTATTATATGCAGACATTAAATACCTGATTTATAAACGCCAACAAGCTACTGTATCTGTTTTATACACTCGCCGATCATTTTATTAGGTACACCTTGTCTCTACACACACTGTCCATTTGATCAGTTTCACTTACCATACAGATGCACTTTGTAGTCCCAAATTACAGACTGTAGTCCATCTTATTCTCCACATACTTTGTTAGTCCCCTTTACTCTGTTCTCTAATGGTCAGGAACCCCCCAGATCAGGTACTATTTGGGTGGTGGATCATTCAGCACTGCCCTGACATGGATTTATACCCAACTGAAACATGAAATAAAGGATGGGATGACTGCTTAGGAGTTTTTTATATTAAATACTTTCATGCACTTTAAATACACAAATAATGTGAATGTGATTTCTTTGTTTTAAATAATTACGAAGCTGAATAAACGTACTCTATGACCAGGAGGAATACATGATTAAATTACTCACATTTCCATTATGTCAAAATGTCACTCTACTCTCATGGCTGATGTGCTCCCCTGTTAGTCTTTGTTTCCATAGTTACGCCATAGACAAGTGTTACCTCAAATAATTCGCTACAGAAATTATAGGCTGTTGAGGTAATGATGGTAATGTCGAGGGTGATAATGTACCGTTCAAAAATATGCGTTTATTCATTTATTTAATGTCCGTGTTCAGCGACACACACAAGGTTATCTCAAGACAAGTCACTCATACACTCAAGTCAATGCCAATTTAGTGTAGTCAATTAAGCTAACAGGCATGTCTTTGGAATGTAGGAGGAAACTGGAGTACCCGGAGTAAACCCACGCAGACACGGGGAGGACATGCAGACTCCACACAGAAAGGACCCAGGCTGCTCCACCCTGGGATTGAACCCAGGACCTTCCTGCTGTAAGGCAGCGATGCTACCCACTGAGCCGCCCGTTCAAAAATACCCAAAAGTCAGATAAAAGTAAAGCCTTGGACTGTGGACTGTGGTAGCCTAGTGGTTAAGGTACTGGACTCTGAACCAGAAGGTCCAGGGTTCAAATCCCACCTCTGCCAAGCTACCACTGTTGGGTCCTTGAGCAAGACCCCACAATTCCTTGGATTGTAAGATTGTACCAATTGTAAGTCGCTCTGGATAAGGGCGCTCTGCTAAATGCTGTAAATGTAAATGTAAGCCTTGAACAAAAATACTAGTACAACTGTATCAATTGTAAGTTGCTCTGGATAAATGTTTGAAAATTGAATAAATGTCAAACTCTGTAGCAGATTCTGAAGTCCTGAAAGTGTTAGAAGTTCAGGAAACCATTTGAAACCAATTTGAAACAGTGACCCTTTCAGAGGGTTCTACGAGTAGTCCGAAAATGATCCCATCTTCCTGCCGCACATTCTCTACAGACTGGAATAACTGTGTCAGGTTACGTGGGTTACGCTATGGCCACATTTCATAACTGCAATTCTGAAGTGCAGCTGTGCACAACCCACACAAAAACCTTGAGCATATCCCAGGACTTAATATAAGGTCATGTATGCTGTCAGTTTATATCACGGAGATGCAAATGAACCCTTGAGGAACCCAAGGTACCTTTTTTCCTGTCAATCCTATGGATACACAAACTTGTGGTCACCACAATACAACATTAAATCAAATGTTAAAAGTGCTTCCGATGCCCAGGGAAAAGTGTCTGAAGATGATTTTGAACTTTGGAAGGAGCTGTAAAACACATTTCTGTCCAGAGCCTACATTCGCAGCTTTTACCCCTAGAGTCTCAAGACTTAGATGAGCTGTTTTCTCACCTCGCAGTGCATGTTGTGTATATCTGTGAGTGTGTGTGTGTGTGTCTGCTGGACCTAGGGGCAGGAAGGCAGTGCATTGTGGTGCATTCTGAACTCTTCCGCAGACTGGTCAAAGAGTTCACTGCTTCAGGATGGGAAAAGTCCCGCTCGCTCATGTGCCAGTAAAATAAGGATAGGTAAAATGTCGGCTGGATAAATAAAACAGACATTTTAGTGGTAGTCTCATGCAAGCTGAAAGATGGAGGGGATGGTTACATAAATGTTGATAGACAGCCCGTTACCATGGAGGCCTTATCACATCTGAACCCCCACTACCCACGCACATGCTTCTTTCTTTCTCCATTCCTCGTCGCTTCATCTCTCGCTCACTAACGCAGAAACGTTTGGCAGGAGGAAGTGCAATGCAGAAACAGTGTGGGAGTGTGTGGTTGTTTGTGTGAAGGAGGAGACGGTGAGAATGCATGTACAAGGTCTCTGCATTCTCAAGAGCTGTCGGTTCTTGTTCATCAGATCTACTTCGTCTCGAGCCCTAACCAAACCACCCTGTTCTGCTGGTTATGTTTAACGCAGTGGGATACTTGTACTCGTTAATGCTGTGCTAATACAATACAGTTCTGCACCAGTGATGACAAATTAATCTGTTGTTTTTATTTTTTTTTAAGCAAGAAGTTGTCATGAGGCAGCTGAAATCAGCATGCATGAAGGTGGGGGAAGAATAATTTTATATTCACATGTCATAATCGATCGCCACGACAGGTGCATAGAGAGTTCCAACCCTAGATCTTATGCACCGATACTTTTTATGCATTACTTTCAGAATTTTGAACCATTTTGTATCAGTGCACTGCATGTTTTGTTGATTTCCTAAAATAAAAGAAGTTAACACAACCTGGGAAATTCAGAATAATGATAGAAAATGTACTGTTACGACTACCGTATTTTCCGGGCTATAAAGCGCACCGGGTTCTAAGGCGCATGAAATGAAACAAAACTCTTAAGTTCCGTCAGAAGCTCAGTTTGGTCTTTACCTGGCGCAGGGCGTCTTCTTGCTTCCTCCACTTCCGTACCATTGATTCGTTAATGTTGAATTCTCTGGCAGCTGCTCTATGACCATGTTGTACTGCGTGACTGATAGCGTTGGGTTTGAAATCCGCTTCGAAAATAAATGAATGAATGAATGCACGTACCCTAATGCTGAAGCACGTACCGTATTACTTCGCGATGCTGCGCACTACGGTAGCCGTAAGCTTCGTAACTTACCAAGGCCGTGCTAAAACATTTTGACAGATTTATGAGCGCCGTGTACCATCTACAATCGGTTCTAGGTCAGAAGGCTCAACCAGAATTAATTCATACATTAGACGCACCGCATTTTAAGGCGCACTGTTGAGAAAATTAAAGGATTTTAAGTGCGCCTTATGGTCCGAAAAATACGGTAAGTCTAAGGGAAAGCTGTAAACACCTGTAATGATGCATCTAATTACGCAACCATGGTGCACATGCACAGTCTGCATGCCATCTAAACAACACGTATCTGCATTCCCATCACAAAAGTCCACTAAAATATAAAATAAATGCCGAACTCTTCGAATATAAGCAAATAAGGCATGCTGAGAAAAGAACATTTTGTCAACTGTGATCATAGGCATCTAATAGACCATTATGCTTTGAGATTGTGTGGCAGTCAGACACTGGGCATTTACAGGAAAGAGTCAATTTCACTTGACAATAATGAATCTGCAAATCCCACAGTTCATGAAGAAACCGAAGCTGAAAAGAGATTAGTTATTTAAACAAGACTGAGCCAAAACCTCTCAAACTGGCTAAAAACCCATAAGAGAAACATTTTGGAATGAGCTTCACAGTCCACAGTCTTCAACATTATTTTAAATACGCTACACATGAAACATGACCTAAGAAGAATTCCACAGGGAAGAGCTGGAAAAAAATCCTAAAGAAAGATACAAGAAACATTTGGAGGTGTTTTTGCCCAAGATGTTACTAACTTATTTATCATATACATCCACAAATATCAAATATTCATGCTCAGTAAATGAGCAATGTGATGTGCATAAATATGACATAAGGGTGCTCCCTTCAGAGCTTGGGTTAATTTCTTTTTATTTAAACAATCAACAAACTCTGTCACTTCAACAGGATTTCCCGAGCTCTGGCATACGTCTGTATCTCTTCAGAAAATTCCTAAATGTTCTTAAGCCAAAGTGGACTGGTCCTGTTCTCAAATAGCAGCAGCTAACCCAGTTGGTACGGGTCTCTGGAGTCTCACTTGTGGAGAACTCCGCTTACAGAAGGCAAAAACTATGAAGATGACACAGCTATATGCAAGATCAATGCCACAGGGACCAGGTCCCAGTCCTAGTATTGAGTTCCAGCTGGGTCACGAGCAGACAATGTTGGGGATAGGAACCAGACTACCAGGAAAAGACAGAATTAAAATGTGTAGGCTAGTAACAAAAGCTAGTAAAAAATGTACGATGTAATTGCATTAATTGTATCATATGTTACACTGGAGCGGCTTGGGAGCGATCTTGGAGGAAGAGAGAACGTCGTCACTCCAACTTTACAAAGAGCCGTTCCGAACTCCGTCCCAAAATCGCATCGCTCCGCTCTCCGCTCGCTCCCACGCTCTGAATTGGCACGGTCTATCTTCTGATGTAAGGTAATTGGTGCCAGCACTTGTTAAGCCTTGTCATCTGTTGCTTTCTTTACATAATGATTTGACAAGGTTTGCTCAGTTGCCTCTGAAATTTGTCCTAATCTTAATATTCTGCATGATGGTTAGTTCACAGTTGGTGAAATAAGTTCGTTGTCGAGCTGTCTTTAGCAGCATCCAATTTCCGACATGCAGATCTTTTGAGCAAATCCATCTTTTCAAAGCCAAACCATCTCCAATGACATAGACTGCGGGGCTGGTGGGGTCTGTATTTTGTCTCCTGGTGCAGTTTGTTCACTCATTTTTAACTTCAATTATGCACTTGTAGGTTGAAAGCTAGCTGATTTGTGCTGCTAGCACGCCCAGTTGTCTATCCTACCTGGATACATGACACAGCAAATATGTGAACTCTTAAGCTGTGTTTTTGACTGTTTTTGTTTTTTCTTTGCAAAATGAGGGACATACTCGATAGCTCACACATCGTAGATGATACATATCGCACACCCCTATGACTATGGTCGTATTCAAAATGGCACACTACTAAACTGCATACTGCTCTCTGGATGTAGTATGCAGTACAGTAATGAGTTCTATCATATGATGTAGCATACTACTACACATACTATTGAAACTACGTGACAATGTACCACAAATTTACCTCAAACTTACGTTTTTTAACTTTAGTAACCTCATCCTGATATGAACATACCCCAATACAACCACTAAATTCATATTTATACTTGGAGTAAGGCCACGGTGCATGATGGGATGCAGTATACCATGAAGATATCTCCCCCTGTATACTGGAAAATCTGACCGGAGTAGTACAACTTCCAGGTATCTTTAGGGCACTACAGATTTCCATTTTGGTCACATACTGCATACTACTTTTAGGCAGATGTAGTACACAAGTAGTATGTACTGTACCATTTCGAACACAGCTTATGTCACGTAACTTAAAATGCGTTAACAGTACTCCAATTAGGGATGGGGGGAAAAATCCGTATTTTTTAAATCAAGTAATGGGTAGTTTGAACGAGTAGGCACTTTTTATCCAGAGCAACAGGAAACTGAGCTGAGGTTCAAAAGTGACAGCTTAGCATAGCAGGGATTTAAAATCACAGCCGTTCAATTAGTAGACCAGACGTTTCTTTGTGATTCAATTATCACTATATTTTACTTGGTAGCTACACAACCATATAAAATATGACTCTTTGCACACATCCTAGTCCTAGTTTATACTTCAGTAAAATATAGAATTAAAAAAAAAAAACTTTTTGACCATGTTGGCCCATCCCTAACACACACGCGTATATGCGAGCATAAGCACACACCCTGCAGTGAGCACAAATGCAAAGCAGCCCAAGGCTCATCATGCATATTTACACACACTTTCTCTACAGTGGGCAACTTCAAACTCCCAGTGATACTGGAGCCTCATGGTTAGCGGTGCAGACGGTAATTGATTGAATAATTAGTGCAGCGATTAATACGCTTCAGCTGGCAGCAATTATTTGAACCCCAACTGATCCAGTGAATAGCTTCTCATTTCCTTATAGATGTATCCTGTGCTCATGGAAAAAATATTTCTGTGTTTCAGAAGGGTCAAAGTATTGGCATGCACCAAGCAAAGAAAACTACTAAGGAAATTGCTGAAATGACTGGAATTGGGTTAAGAACTGCCCAATGCATTACGAAACCCATAAGGATCGTGATGAACTGCCAACCTCGCTGAAGAAATGTGGTCCAACAAAAATCTTGTATGACCGCTACCAGAGATCACTTCACTTGGTGACGTCATCATCAGTACAACTCACGGCTATGTTTAATTGTGAACAGGGACTGTGGAAGCCTAGAAGTTCAGGTGCTGAACCATGGACCAGAAGGTCCAGGGTTCAAATCCCACCTCTGCCAAGCTACCACTGTTGGGTCCTTGGGCAAGGCCCTTAACCTATGATTAATTGGATTGTAAGATTGTATAACTTGTAAGTCGTTCTGAGTAGGACCATCTGCTAAATGCTGTAAATGTAAATTTGAAAATAAGAGCAATTCCACATGCACAATGTGACGAGAACCTACAGGTTCTGAGTTACAGATATTAAACATGATTGGGAGTAATCAGCTGTGTTGTCACAAGAAAACACTTTCAGCTTGATAAGGAGCATAAAGATTAGACTTTGGACCAATGGAAAAAGGTCATGTGGGCTGAGGAGTCCAGATTTATCCTGTTCCAGAGCGATGGGCGTGTCAAGGTAAGAATGGCTGCACATGAAGCAATGCCCAGTGCATCTGGAGGGAGTGTTATGATCTGGCATTGATTCAGTTGGTCAGGTATAGGCTCAGCAACATTTTGTGGTAACGATATGTAGCCAACTGAGAAGCTGAATGACCAGGTTATCCCATCAGTGGATTTTTTTCTTCCCTTATGACACAGGCATATTCTAGTACAACAATGCCAAACTGTAGAAAAAGTGGTTCTGGGAGTATAAGGAAGCATTTTCACACATGAACTGGCCGCCACAGAATGCTGACCTTAACCCCACTGGAAGTCTTTGGGATGTGCTGGAGAAGACTTTAATGAGTCTCCCATCGTCAATACAAGATCTTAGACAAACATGAATGCAACTCTGGACGGAAATAGTTCTTGTGGCTTTGCATAAGGTTGTCAAAACAATGACACGGCAAGTATGTGCTGTAATCAATGGTGGGTCGATGAAATCTTAAAAGTGCTTGACCTTTTTATGGCCACATAGTGTATTTCACACTAGTTAACACTGCCCCTCCAACCACTGACCTGGAGTAACCAACTCTATACAATACATAATCTCCTTCTACACAATATGCAAGCAACCTTCTTATTGCAGCACGTGTCCTACTTTCTGATTTTAAGTTCCCCCTAAAGACACAAGCAGCAACTGAAGAAAGATGTGTGCTTTAAAGTAGCCTTAGTGATGACAGTTACGGTGACCTGAATATTTCAAACTCATCATCAAGTCTAAGCTAAGCACAAATGCTCTTCAGAACACCAGCACTATCTTGTACACCTGCAGCAATACTGGGAATGGTTCAAGAACCTTTTTGGAAAATATCACTTAAAAACAAACCTAAAGGATTGGTTAACTTACACAATAGTCTGGTCAGTTAATGATAATTATAGCACAGTTAGTTCCGACCCCGCAATCTGATTGGCTGAGAGATGGTTTCCCGTGACATTATTGACGATAATGGCACTCTGACCAATGTTCTATAAGTATTACTCCATGGCATACATACATAACCTAGCAACGACACCCGCTCTAAAAAGCAGCCAATTTACTGCCGAATGTAGCTATAATTAGTTCATAAAATATATTGGTTTTGAAAACGATTTAAATTTGGAAAATTAAGCTATTAATGACCAACCTGAGCCAAAGGTTTATCACCATTAGGATTTGGAAGCGTTGGAAGAGCGAAAATAAGTCACTATTTTAAATCAAACGTCCCGGGCTCTTAACGGATTCACAGTTCGACTGAAGATCAGTTTTAGTCCCATTTACAAAAATGACCTGAATCAGCTTCATCCCTCACAAGGACGTCGTTTGCTGGTGTTAAACTCGGCATATCTCATTAAACACCATCCGCGGCTGATCGGAGGTTCATTCATCTGACAGGTTTGTTATCTGTAAGTCCAGCTCTTCCCAACAAAGCTGCTGATTCTCTGTAGCTCTGCCATTACATTTCTGACTGATAAGATTAACATCATACAAATTTATAATCACTAATCAAACTGCCAGCACATCCTGTCCTGAAAAAGATGGGACAGATCCACTAATGCGCTGACCACTTCAGTCTAACTACATGACACTTAACAATTATTGAAGGCTTCTTGATGAGCTACCAAAAGCCGAATACATCCTTTCTGGGTTCCAATGTCCCCTGTGGTTTTTTGTACCAAATTCAATGCTATTAGTACCACTACCAACAAAATACACAGATTAGGCAAAATACTGGAAATTAGTATATGTTCCTGTCTGCAGTATGAAAAATGGATAACTGGAGGGATAATAATTAAGTAACATCTGAGCAAATTTGATTGAATCACCACATATGGAGGATGTTCACTCAGCTTTTGTACTTGGCAGCAAATTAAACAAATCACAGATAAGACACCAAACATTTTTGTTCAATTTATTGAACATTCTCACTTCGTGAAGCATACCTCAAACACGATTTAATTAAATTATTTTAATTAATGGCATTTTTGTCCAGATCAAAGCGTCTTGACAGAAAACTCAAAGCAATATGCCTAATAAATAAATAAATAAATAAAAACACAATTTGCCAGAAACAAGAGTCAATATTTGTGCCAGAGCTGTAAGAATTTGGCACTATTAAATGGTATTTACCGGAGATGCACAATATATTGGCGCCTAATATAGTATTTGCCGGTATATGGATTTTTTTATTGGCATCAGTCCAATATTAGAATTTTAGATTTTATAACCAATATTTATTATATATTTACATATGAATATTTCTTAGATTTTTCTTTTGGCTATTTTCTTCATTTTTTTTCCTTTTGTTTACTCATTAAGCATAATATTTGATGTTGTTGACTGTATAGTTATGCATGCAGTTATATTCTTTCTTGGAGTTCCTCAGTCATAAGCTTTCTTATATACTTAATTGTTCCTGTTGTTGCCTGTATCAATTCAAGACTTAAAAAAAGTGTCCTACATTTTTAAAGGAAGGTTAGAAAATAAAATGGAATGAAACCATTTTCCCTTTGAACTGCACCGTATGTTTACAGTAATCATCATATCTGATTTAACTTTTATTGCTTATTATTATTTTATTTTTATTGCTAAAATGATTTACTGTATTTTAAATGCAGAAAAGTTAAAATATCACTTTTTTAACATTGGTATCTGCCACAATAATGTGCTAAAAACCAATTATAGTAATCCCTAGTATTAGTATATAGTATATAGTAATCCCCAGCACTAACACGTAGACACAAGAAAAGGTTTCAGTGGACTAAAGAAAAGCAATGATGGATGACTGGATGAATGTGATCAGAAAATTCATATCAACTCATTGGCATGGCTTTCAAACAGTCCAGATCTAAATCCGAAAATCTGTGGCAGAAATGTTAAAACCTGGTCCATGACAAGGTTCCATCCTGGAAAGCTGATCTGGTCAACCACTATTTGAGAAGACTAGAACCAGCTTGAAGTCGAATATTGTTTTTTATTAGTGAAGTCCATGCCTTACATGGAAAAATTCAGGCCATATTTAAAAGCCCAAGGAGTAACAAAGTACAAAGAGTGATTTTGTTTTGTTGTTTGCAAAGACTATGCCATTAATTATACTAATTTAATTTGCTTTGGTATGCTTCACAAAGCCAGAAAGTTCAACAACCTTTTTGGGGTCACATGAGTGATTTGTTTATTTGCTATAAAGTTAGAAAGCTGGGTGAACATCCTCTTCCACCATTTTGCCAGAGGTTGTACAACTTGCTGCCAGATGTGAAAACAATTTCTAACCAGGAAATTCAGCTATTATGGAAACTGCATGCTTAAAGATGCATGAAGTCAAGCACACACCTATGCAATCTCCATAAACAAACAACAAGATTAAGATTTGGCACTGAAGAGCATACTGAAGAGTTTCCTCATTCCTGTATCACAGGATTCCACGTTTCCAACAAGTCAGTTCATCCAGTCGGGGCTGCTCCAGCCAAAAGTACATGCTCATCCAATTCCTTTGGTATTATTGAATTAAAAAGACTGACTGTAAGCCAGGCCTTTTGCCTAACATCAGCACACTACCTCTTGATATACTCTTGTGGCTTAATGAAAGCAAATCCCCATAATTACAGCCTAAAATCTAGCAAAAAGCATTCAGTAAATTTAGGACCAACTCCTTATTAATGCCCTAGTGTTGGAATGAGATTTTTCTCAAGCACACATCTCAGCATAGTTTTGGCCATGTAATGCATGAACATTTTGTGATGGAGACCTTAGATGGTCTTTAAAACATGCAGACTTAGTATTATACTTAACAGCTGAGTACTTTCTCAAATAAAAAAGAAACCATATTTACAACTACTGCCCTCTCCACCTGTGTGTGGTTTTTGTCACAGGCGTGGTGTGTTGGTGGTCTTCAAATGGAAGCTCTATGAATCATAAAACCTTCATGGAGGTAATGATGAATGTATTGAAAGTGGGAGTTGATAAACATATTGACTGTGACTGTTTGAGCTATCTGATCACATTTTTCACCCCAGTTTGTTGTGAGCTACAGGTCTTTGTGGGTACAAGTAGAAAATGCAATCATAGGGCAGCAGCTAAAGGACTTTCATGTTATCTTTGCTCCAACATATTGAGAGTTCCTCCAATGAAAAAGCAATACATGATCAATAAATCCATTTCAAATGTATTTTATATGACTGAAGGGCTTCACGGTGGTGCAGTATTTGGTGCTGTCTCTTCACAGCTCCGAGATCCCCAGTTTGATCCCGACCCCGGACTCTGCTTTGTGGAGATTGCATGTCCTCAGAGTGTCTGTGTGGGTTTACTCCGGGTGCTCCAGTTTTCTCTCATGTGACATCATTCTGTGATGAGTAGAAGTTGCAATATCAAGAGTCCTGGAGCTTCCAGTAAAGCTCATCATCACTGAAGTTCCCAGCTGGGATTAAATCACTGTTGGCATACGTCAGCACGCCTTTATTGTTTTGAAACCTTTTTATAAAGCTCTACTGGCTTAGAGAAACATGCTGAAGAAAGGGTGATGTCCTTTTAAGTGGGTGAATCACAGTCTTCACAAAACATATTGACATAGTGACCAATTTGATCGCAGTGGGGTTTTTTTGTCTTTGCAAATTAGAAAATCACTCTGCACTAGCGAGGGTCATGGTAATACTTTTCCTTTTTGTTTTGCTCATATTTGACTGGGCCTTAGACACGCTCTTAGTCATGGGCTGTAATCACGTCCCTGTTTCTCGTCTTTTGGGATAGGGAGGCAGTTCTGCTTGGGTATAGGCTGTTATTAGGCATGTCAGTCCAGCCACTGATCCGGGAGCAGGGGGACCATCTGTCTGCGTGCACGTGTGTGTGTGTGTAGACATGTGCGCTAAATGTGGCCCAAGAGTGGCAAAAAGACAGCCACAATCTCTGTCACTTCAAAGGGCTATTACGTGTTGCTTTTACCATGCTGAGGTTCAGGCCTGTCAACAATGAGGTTCAGTGCAATACTGCATGTTCAATTAGTTAACTGTTTGGGTCCTGTTTAAGGTCCTGTTCAAAGTCCTGTTTGGGTCCTGTTTGGTTCCTGTTCAAGGTCCTGTTTGGGTCGTGTTTGGGTCATGTTTAAGGTCCTGTTTGGGTCCTGTTCAACGTCCTGTTTGGGTCGTGTTTGGGTCATGTTTAAGGTCCTGTTTGGGTCCTGTTCAACGTCCTGTTTGGGTCCAGTTTAAGGTCCTGTTCAAGGTCCTGTTTGGGTCCTGTTTGGTTCCTGATCAAGGTTCTGTTTGGGTCCAGTTCAAGGTCCTTTTTGGGTCCTGGTTAAGGCCCTGTTTGAATACTGTTTGTGTCCTGTTTAAGATCCTGTTCAAGGACCTGTTTGGGTCCTGTTTAAGGTCCTGTTTGGGTCCTGTTTAAGGTCCTGTTCGAGGTCCTGTTTTGGTCCAGTTTAAGGTCCTGTTTGGGTCCTGTTCCAGGTCCTGTTTGGGTCCTGTTTGGGTCATGTTTGGGTCATGTTCAAGGTCCTGTTTGGGTCCTGTTCAAGGTTCTGTTTGGGTCCTGTTTAAGGTCCTTTTTGGGTTCTTTTCAAGGTCCTGTTTGGGTCCTTTTTGGATCCTATTCAAGGTCCTGTTTGGGTCATGTTTAAGGTCCTATTTGGGTTCTTTTCAAGGTCCTGTTTGGGTCCTGTTTAAGGTGTTGTTTGGGTCCTGTTCAAGGTCCTGTTTGGGTCCTGTTCAAAGTACTGTTTGGGTCCTGTTTAAGGTCTTGTTCAAGGTCTTGTTCAAGGTCCTGTTTGGGTCCTTTTCAAGGTCTTGTTCAAGGTCCTGTTTAAGGTCCTGTGTGGGTCCTGTTCAAGGTCCTGTTCAAGGTCCTGTTCAAGGTCCTGTTCAAGGTCCTGTTCAAGGTCTTGTTCAAGGTCCTGTTTGGGTCGTGTTCAACGTGTTTCTTTTAGCATGTTTCTTTTATGTCTGGTCAATGTCCCTTAGACTGAACAGTAAATTAGCGTGCTGACATTGACATTAATTGCAGATAAATGGGTATTGACATTTATAACAACCAACAAATGATCATTAAAAATGAAACCGAGAGACAGGACATAGCTCCTTCACATAATGTGTACTGTCCTATTTCTCAACAGTAATATATGTGCTTGATTTTTTTTTTTATATTTATATTTTCTTTGATTTCATACAACAGGACTCTACCATTTCGTTTAATGTTCATTAGTAGTACTGTAGTTTAGAATGGATATGGGTTTTTTTTCTTTTTTGTATTTCTTTACATTGGACTCTATCAAAACAGCACAGCAGTGACACTGATGTGGTGGTTTTGTGTTAGTGTGTGTTGAGATACTATGATAGGATCAGACACAGCAGTGCTGCTGGAGTTTTTAAACACTGTTCACTCACTGTCCACTTTATTAGAGACATTCACCTTAGTGCTCCACCTTGTAGATGCAAAGTTAGAGACAGCAGTTCATCTGTTGCACAGTTTGTGTTAGTCGTCCTCTAATCCTTCATCGATACTCACAGGATGCTGCTGGTTGGATATTTTTGGCTGTTGGACTATTTTTCAGTCCGGCAGTGACACTGAGGTGGTGTAAAAACTCCAGCAGCACTGCTGTGTCATACCAGCTCAACACATACTAACACACCACCACTACATAATAGTCCACCACCCAAGTAGTACCTCATCTGTGGGGGTCCTGGCCATTAGAGAGTAAAGAGGGCTAACAAAAGAACTACAGTCTGTAATAGAAGAACTACAAAGTGCAATTACCACTGAAACTTAAACTACAGTATTCAAGTATAATAATATATACGTCTTATTGAATATTGCAATTATTGACAATAAATGATTCATTGTCCCAACCTTTTTTGGGACAGGATTGGATGTTTATTAACAAATGCAGTTAAGCTGGCCAGACAAAACATGAAACATCTTCAGTTCAAACTGTCTGAAATTAAATAGCTTATTTTTTATTTGCATTTTCCATACTATCCCAACTTTTTCTGATTTCCTCAGTAGACACTGCTTCTTTTGCTAGGTTAACTAAACACTATTCCTCTTTCTGCACACAAACTGTGCTTCACTCTCCACTCATCATCCCTTTCCTTCCTTCCTGTTCACTCTTCTTCGTCTTTCTCCTCCTCCCTGGAAGAGAGCACTGGTTGCCATGCGAACAGGTGCCATGGCTAAAGAGGGGCTTTTTTTGCACCCAGGCATATCAGCCCTAAAGGAACATATATATCTGAACATGCAGTCCTCACAAACATTTTCAATAATATGAGTCACAAGCATGCATGAAAATGGCTCTCACTTGCACACAAACACTCATACAACCACATAAATTAGCACACACGTTGTTGTTTTTTTGTTTTGTTTTTTCAACCAGTGCATCACACAAGACAACATGCATTTATGCTGCACATGTTTCGAAGCAGCAGCCCTAAGGGCCTCCATCCCTTCTCTTCAGCAAAGAACAGCCCAGGTGCGTGGGCATGCAGAGAGAGAGTGGGCACAAACACTAACAGGGAGCATGAAAGAGAGAAAGAATAATGTAATATAAAGCCATCCAAAGGGATGTTGATGAGTGGGCAGCTATTTCTTCTTAATCTCTTGCTCTTTTCAGAAAAAAACAGCATTTCTCCCACACAGACTCAAGCCACCACTCTCTCATCTACCACTTGTGTTTGTCTGTGTGTTTCAATACATCTCCCTATTCATGTAACACTCCTTGAAAGCTCCTTCAGAACCACCCATGTTGCATTCTCTACAGACAACAGGACTGGGTGATGTGTTACCAATACATCCCAACCCTTCATTTATTACATCTGTTTACAGCAGTTTTACATCAGGTTACATGGATCTCAAAATTTAGTTCTGTTTACAATGGAGCATTGCCTCAAACCAGCTTTACAATTTAATATTATCTTCTAATATCTAAGACCAATCCCAAATTGAGCAAGCCTAGGGCAACAGTGGCAAGGAAAAATCTCCCTACATGTTATAAGGAAGACACCTTGGGAGGACCAAGATTCAGGGACGCATCCTCCTAGGGTGGCTTAGATGATAGATGTTGGAATTCAAACAGAAGCTAAAGAAATATTAACAGGGAGAACATATTTCAAATATAATAGTTAAAAGAATGTGTAGAGTAATATTTAAGAGAAAATGAAATATTATGAAGAGTATAATAAAACAGAGAATATAAAACTATAGCAACTGTGGTACTACAAACTATGGTAACATGTTGATCTGATAAATGACTATCTTTATCATCACCAACACGTTTGAAACACTAGACTGTAGGAGTGCGCGATATTGACAAAATGATATCCCGATATTTTCTGGGATATTGCCGATAACAATAATTAGGTAATACTCTGTATCGTTGAAATATGTTTTTGTATGTCTTACATACAAAGCTTGCGCTTGTTAATAGAATATTAATTGGTGCTTATTAATGAC
Organism: Ancistrus triradiatus; assembly: GCA_025084515.1. NCBI lineage: Eukaryota > Metazoa > Chordata > Actinopteri > Siluriformes > Loricariidae > Ancistrus > Ancistrus triradiatus. The sequence goes on along the minus strand of JAJAGP010000809.1, from coordinate 22,442 downwards.
TTCAATGGAAATAACGCTGATGGACATTTCTAAGTAAGGAAAACGTGCCATCTGTTGCTTTTCTTAACACTTGTTTGCAGAAAGATTCTGTTAAGGTTTGCTGAGTATGTTTTATGCTGGTACCTTGGTGGGCTTAAGCCTGTCATGGACAGCTGACTGCTGAAATTCGTCATAATCTTCATATTCTGCATGGTGGTTAGTTTGTGGATGGTGAAATCAGCTGACATCATCTTGTACGTAAACATAACGCATATTACCCTAAATCCTGTCATCATGTCCAGGCCATTTTGCATAATTGTCAATTGAAGCTTGGATAGAAGATGATATACGTATTCAGTAAATAAAAATAAAACACTGTGAAAGTAACATAACACAGTGGAAGGCATAGACCATCTTCAGATAAAAGTATAGGTTTCACATATAAACCTGGACATGTCCAGATGTTGTCAATTTGTGGGTTCAAATATCATATTATCAGCATATTGAATCATTTAAGGACTTTCTTCTCATAGTATCTGCATAAACTCCCTGGCCATTTTATTAGGAACTTCAATGATAATCACTAATTATTAAGCCAAAATTCACTATTCTGTGGTTGAAAACTGACATTATACAGCACTTCCAGAAGCTGTGCCAACCTCATTTATATGCCACAAATACTTTCTATGCATTTGTTTGTTTATGTCTATGACTATCAATGACTATTCAAGACAGGAGCATTATTACATCAATACAAGTCAGACACATTCATACCGGGCCAATTTAGAGTGACCAGTTAACCTAATGCATGTTTGATTAATTCCATGTGGAAAAGAACCGGAGTACCTGGAGTAAACCCACACGGACACGAGGAGGACATGCAAACCCCACACAGGCGGAATCCAAGGCTGGGATCGAACCGGGGATTTCTAGAGTTGTGTGGCGACCGCACTAACCGTATTCCCCACCATGCCAAACAAGTTTCTATATACAAATGAACATTCGTGAACCCTTTAGAATTGTCTACATTTCTGAATAAATATAACTTAAAACATCATCAGATTTTCACAAAAGTCCTAAAAATAGATAAAGAGCATCCAGTTAAATGAATGAGACCAAATATTCTACATGGTCATTTATTTACTGAGGCAAGATTTGCCTATGACTTTTTATATTTGCTAGTAAAAAGGCAGAGAACACAAGGAACAGAGATAAATGTGCCCTGGACTACACAGCAGTACAACACTTAGCTGGGTAGAGGTACAGTGGTAACACCAAGGGATGATTGCCCAACCGTCATACATCCCTCTCTCTGCCACACAAGTGATGGTCGACCCAGTCGGAAGGCACCACCGGGACTAGGATTCCACATTTCCATGGTAGAGGGCTAGCAAATTAGACCACTGTGCCACTTGAGCACATTTTAGCTAAAACCCCTCCTTCAAGTGCTCCCCATAGGGGTTGCCACAGAGGGCCATCTGCATATTAGGTATGGCACAGGCTTTTATGCTAAACGCCGTTCCTGGCAAACCCATCCCAATTTAGGATTACACATCCAGAGGCTGGAGCTTTTCTGTAAACTCATTCACTTTGCATTTTGAACCCAGGCCCTCTAACCCTGCCCTATTCAAGCAGCTGGGTCTATCCACTGAGCCACTTTATCCAATGTCCACTTTATATTCAGAAAGGATATAGACACTGTACTGTATTGTTATATTGCATAACTTCTAGAGAAAGCTCAGACCAACCCATCAGTCTTGAGCCAAAGGTAGTTCACACAGTTTAGAATAATTAACAAAGCAAAGTATGAGCCCTTAATGAATTTACAGCTATTATAAAGCCGGGTGGCTACAGCCCATGCTGCCCTTATCAGTATCACACGTCATCATGCCTTAACATGAAAGCTGATACATAATGCACGTAGGCCAGCATCGAGCACGTAGGTTAGACAGGAAGGAGGAGCTATATTTATCGTCGACGATAATATCTTAAATGTTGTTTTAAGGATCTGCGAGCTGACATGATTGAGAATGTCGCTCACTTTGGAAAGAAACAGTCAAAAACATGTCTTAAGAGCTCTTGTATTCACTGCATCATGTAGCTAGGTAAGGACTAATGCGCATGCGTACTGAGTGGAAGCAGATCACTAGCACTACAAATCAAGCTGACGTTCTGCCTAAAACTGAAGTTAAAAACGAGTGAACAAACTGCGCCAGGAGACAAAATACAGACACCACCAGCCTCGCAGTCTACATCATTGGATTTAATTGTTAGATGTCAATCTGCAAACTACATCAGAAATTGGTCGCTGTTAAAGACAGCTTGACAACTAACTCATTTCTCCATTTGCAAACTACCCAGTGCACAGAATATTAAGACAAACTTCAGTCCACTGTCCATGACGGGCTTAAACCAGCCAAGGTACTAGCACAAAAACACACTCAGCAAACTTCAGCAGAATCATTTTGCAAAAAAAGTGCCTTACAACCAGAAAAGCAGCAGATGGCAAACAAATGGTGTCGCCAATTCAGGCTGTGGAGAGAGAGATGGGTTCAAACAATTTTTTGAATACTTCAGAGCCAAGCCATACACTGCCAAAGTATCGTCTAATTATTGTTAGACAAAATCGAGAAAATTGAGATATCACTTTTTGTCAGTATCGCACAACCCAACTAGACAGATCTATTTTCTGAAACCATGTTGGTGTTTATAATTTAATTGCAGCTGTCAAAGAAAGGCAGGATGTAGAACCATAGCGCATGGGTGTAGGCGACAAAATGGGTTTTATAACTCAACTAGTGTCTGACTTACGCCACACATGACACACAACATAAATGAACACTCTCTGTAAACAGGGAAACAGCATAACAAGGATTATATGCTATTTATGTCCAAGTTATCTGTCTTATACTGCCTGGCAGGCAAGTGACTCAGAAGTGGTGATGCACCAGTCCAATACCCTGGATCAGACCGGCACCGAGACTGGCACCGAGACTGGCCCTAAACCATAAAGTGAGGCACACAGTAGAGAGGAGATCTGTCAGCATGCTGCAGAATGATCAGCATGAAGCAATCTCACGCCTGAATCTCATGTGGGAATATCTAGGCAACGCACAATTTGATTCGATTACAATTCAGAGGGCTGCGATGTGATTATAAAACAGTGTTTCCTCTAGGATTTTTTCAGCAGCCATGTTTTTACATCCACTTGTAAACATTTATCCACGAACATTGTAGCACGACTTTGGGCACTTAATTAGTTTATGAAGCGTAGAAAATACTGTCTTCCATTCTCTATGTAAAATATAAGTCACATGTGATCTACTGTGATCTCAGTTATCACATTAATTTTATGTATTACTGCAAACATGTGCCATGGTAATGAACTGAATAGTACTCAGAGTTAAGTGCCTGCATTGCGAATGTCCTTTCCACTGGAAAATCTATCTAAAGTTAACTATAGTTAATCTACCTTTCTCCATTCTCTGCTCTCTCAGTCTTCTCCCTCTATTTGGGCGTCATGGCTCTCCACATTCGTTTCACTCTCCATCCGTCATCGCAAATTAAAAGCCCCTGCAGAGTTTTGCAATTTCATGATATTTCATGAAGTTCTGAAGCAGCGGTGGGAATAATTTATATATGTAGCAGAAACACCTTGATGCATCTTTTTTTTTGTAAATTGGATTTCTTGTTTCTCACAGTGATTCCTTTACTTCGGTTTTGTTCTCATTGTAGATTGTGGGAATCACTGTGCCGGCCTCACAGCAAATGACTTTTCAAGCTATTTCACTGTCGCAGACAAAATTCCAGTGAATAAAATCATGAATCCACTATGACATGGGGCTTCAGCCATATTGCAGGGGAATACGAGTTACACTGCCCCAAGTGGCTGCAATATAGTATTGAATTCTAGCCAAAATGCAACTCTATGCTGTTAGCATGACCTAACAACAAAAATCCACACTGATCACCTGAATAATAAATGTTGGCCTTGTTGACTAATCGTTGCATCCTTACATGCACGTAATAAATGTCTTCCATTTTCTGAATGCCAGATTTGGGAGTACTGCTGATCATCTGCTTTCTCAATAAAGAAGCTACGATTCGTCCACCCACTCCAAGCTGACACTCAAGTATCACCAACCTGACTAATAACAAATACACAATCCTTTAAGCGGTATTTCGTGTGGACATGCCATAGCCAAAACACACACGATAAGTGTGGAAAGAACAAACCACTCCTCCCACAACAAACAGGCAAGCGGGAAACTCCATGTGCGTACCAGACAGTACCGCTAATATTCACTCACTCATCAAGTCCTGCTTGTACCTTTTCCAACTTTCTCCTTTGAAACCCTGTCCTGGCACGCTAGCCTGTGAAAACGCTTGTGTTTTCAGATCGCTGCCACACAAATCAATGAACCTGTCAATCTCAGGTTGAACAACAAAAACATTTATCCTTTCAGTAGTGTTCCAGTAAGTCACTAAGGGCTCGTATTACTTGTACTCATACAGCAGCAGCGTTGGGTAACCTGGCAGTTTTAAGTCAAGTATGAAACTGTTGACGTTATGGCATGCTCATAGACTTGATAGCAATGATAGAAGTGTAATAATTAATAGATATGAAGAATTAAATGTTATAGACAGTGAACACAAAATTAAATTCAATTTTCAACTGTGCAAAAGTCTTAGGCCACCATTAGATTTGTTGTTTTAGCAATGGTATAATGACCATATATAACATATTGTTAACATTTTGACCCACAAATTTCTAACTTGGATTCTTCACTCCATAATAACGTTTTCCGCTGATCTTCATTCCAATCTTTGTGAGCTTTGGCGTATCCTTTTCACCCTGTTCCAATTCTTGGCTGCTACCCTTCCAGAAACATCCAGAAAGTTCCTGATCAAAGCTTCCTCAGACTGTAAGAGGGTCAATTTGGCATCCCGATGAAACTGCCCAATGCTGCTGTTGCTCAAGTGTAAGGGGAAATAAATATATATGGCTAAAACAATGGTATATCTAATCTAATGGTGGCCTAAGACTTTTGCACAGTACTGTATATATTGTACTACATTTTTTGACATAGCACAACATACTGCATATCTGCAACTGGAAATTCTTTAATACAAACAAACATATTTCTCATTAGAGTATTTACAAATTATTATGAGTTGATTCTAAGATTATTAAACCCATTTAAAATATATTTGTTATTAATATGGCATCCATTCACTTATTTTCCAAAGCCACTTTATCCAATTCAGATCCGGCAGGTGATGGGGGTGGGGGTCAGTTTGTTTCTGCCAGCACAGAGTGCAAGGCGGGATCCAACCCTGGACAGGGCACCAGTCCATAACAGGGCTTATTTAAAGCATTTAAAGCATTGTTTCAAATAAGCATTTAATAATCTGATAACGGGGTGGAATACTGCTACTGGTTAATACTAGGAGCAAATAAAACTTTGACTTTGGTGACTTTGGTAGCCTAGCGGTTAAGGTACTGGACTATGGACCAAAAGGTCCAGGGTTCAAATCCCACCTCTGCCAAGCTGCCACTGTTGGGTCCTTGAGCAAGGCCCTTAACCCACAATTGCATGGATTGTTAGATTGTATCAATTGTAAGTCGCTCTGGAGAAGGTGTGGAGAAGGCTAAATGCTGTAAATGTAAATAAAATTTGATGGCTGCTGGTGAAAGGAAGTGGTCGGTCCTCCAACGTCAATGGAGGGGTCATACAGGGAGATGGCATGAGACTGGAAAATTGGGCAGAGCAACTGCGTAAAATCTTAATAATAATAAATACAAAACTTGTAATAACAAAAGAAGGTTGCTAATATCACAGTGACAGAAGTTGTAGGAGGGATGAAGATGAATTATGTGCAATCCTGTAACGGACAGTGTCATAGACACGCTAGAGACAGGTGTAAAAACAAGCCTCAGCTAGACAGCAAAAGAATGTATTGATTAAAACACCCCCACACACTTCACCCAAATGTGAGGCTTGGCCGTAATCAGCATTACCCTTATGATCTGGGATCAGTACACCACCCCAATCCCTAATCCATGCATTTAGTCCTGCAGACAGTAAGTCTGATTAAGAGTCTATCTCCAAATCTGTCATTGGGTACTGTAATCCAGGATTTTGCAGTGCTTTTTCAAATGTTATTAGTCTTCTGGTATTACAGATAACAGTAAAAGTGGTAACAAGAAGCAGGTAGGGCAGGGCACAATATTATATCCATGAATCAACCATTATATAAAACAGTGGACAATGATTTCTAATCCCAACAATTAATTTAAATGACTGAAACATGGTCTATAACAAAATATTTACTTAATGATTAAACGTCTAGTAGCATTTATTAATTCATACTCATTGCATTCAGACATTTCAATGCCAGTCAAAGCTAGTATTAATAAATCATTGGTACTGACATGGCATTGCCAAATAGACAAGAGAGCGAGAGAACAAGCTGACGTGACACACACACAGAGCCAGAGTATTACATTTGTGACAACTATAAGACATGACCAGCATGCTCTCGGGGGCACAGGGCCCTTCAGAGAATGCGCTTATTAGAAAATTCCAACACGAACACGTTCTTCCTTAATACATTGGCAGGTAAAATTTGACCACATCCAGTTCATCTGTTGACACAGACGATGAGCAAACCTACATATGGCCTGAGACCAGAAATCCAAGGTCCATGAGAAAAGCACACATCAAGCACCCATCCTGCCCCACTCTCAAAGGCCTGGTTATTACTCTCAGTAAGTTTCGATGGAAGCTTTGAATGGGTGGGAAAAAAAACAGATCTGGTAAGACACTCTAAGACAGAAGCGTTCACACTTGCCATCCACCTCCACAGTAAATGACTAGCAAAGACATGTGAACAGCTGTAGGTGGACGCTTAAGCTCACTGCTGTGTATTGGTCTTGGATTGACGAGCTATCGCTCTTAGTAGGGCTGGGGAACGGCTTTGCTACGTGGGCTTTTATTTAAGTTCATTGTGAGCATTCATGGGTTTGTTGTGGCCTTTTCTTATTATGGCTCCAACCTTTGGAACTCTCTTCCTGATGACCTGTGGGCTCTGGATGATCTTAAGATATTTAAGAGAAGGGTTTAAGACGCACATGTTCGAGTTGGCTTTTTGCTAATGTTTTATCTGTTTAGATTTTAACTGCATGTTTAAATATTTCTATTTTATTTCTTTCTATTTTTTTATTGTTATTTTATGTGTTCTTAACTATTTTATATGTATTAGTTTTTACTTCTGCCAGTGTAAAGCACTTTGTAAAACATTGTTTGTTATTATTATTATTATTCTTATTATTGTGTAAATTTCTATTATCGCCCAAGCTTCTACCCTAGTTTGACAAATTAGTGGCGTCGTTAATATCTAGGCATTAACACCTTTAGTAGTACCATGTGGTTTGGAATTAAGCCTGTGGTTTGAGGAGAGGCACTTTTCAGTAGTGAGGTGGGAGCATCGTTTCTTGTTTAATAATTCAGTTTGAACAGATTTCTAATCCATCAAATTAGTATTGCTGAATCTTCAAATTCAGAGTCCAGGGCTGATTGGAGCTCAATTTTGATATTTTGATTATCATTTTTTTTTAAATGATATTTTAAACAACAATCAACATGATGGATTCACATCCCATCTCTCCATTTCTTTTTTAATGATCACCAGCCATTATAAACACAGTTTTTTTACACTTTGGAGCCAATATACAGCATTCTGTCTCAAAGATATTTCATACTAACCATACGCTAGACTTTGAAAAGACCCTGAAAAGACTTAACATAGACTAAAGTCTGACGTCCTCTCAAATCTAAAGACAAGTCACAGAGTTTTAGTCACAGATTATGACTTATATGACTATGACTTCGACTAGGGATCAAGTATGGTCACTATTTGCAAGATTCCCACTAGATTCCTTTTGAGATTACTTCAAATCTTGTGAAAACACACACCTGTCAGCCACACAGGCTGTAAAATAAATAAAGTGGCTTCTTAAGTACTGGAATGGTATTTTAAGATCCAATGAAAACACCACATTTCATTATTTTCCGCACCATATTACATTTCTTGTTATACCATGTTATTTCACTGCTTGAATTTTACATATTTTTTAATCACTTCCCTTACATTTTGGAGTGCAGTAATTTGCATAGAACTCTGCCAAATACACAATACACTAAATAGGCCAAAACCATTTCGAAATAAATGTAGCACAGTAAAACATGTTTTCATTATTTGGGCAGATACCTGTAGGTCTACACTTCATGAATGCCATCCAGATACATATGTAATTTCCCGTCTGGTGGTGGAGACAGAGAGCTCACCTCATTGGTTGGCGAAAATGTTCACATCACTGTTTTGCCGCAACTGTTATTAAAGATCTTTACTGGTCCGTCATGACGAGAAAAAGACTGACCACCTTACACCAAATGATCGAGATGACTCTAGCAAATCTTCTGATTTTTTTCCGACATTGGAAATTTGTCTGTGACAGTAAGGCCAGTGTTACTGATATAGCGATCCCCACAATCTACAATAAGATCAAAACCAAAGTCATGGAATCACTTTGGGGGAAAAAGAAATGCTGTATAGAAAAAATGCATGGATAATAGATGAATCGATTCATAATTGAATCACAGCCCTCTGAACCATAATCGAACCATGGGGTGTCTGTCGATTCCCACCCCTAGTTAAGAGCCCTTCTAATGGGTACAAGAGTGGGAGCTTGGCAGCGCTGGAATTTAAACTTATAACTTTTAGATTAGCAGTTCAGAGTTTTAACCACTGAGGCACCATTGTCCATACAAAGCCACATTACCAGAGATGGGCCCTCATACATAGCCATACTTCTGAGGGCTCCACAGTTTCCATGGATACTTCTAACAGTTCACTGCACATGTGCACTTTGTGCTGCAGTACCACCACTAAACAGAAATGGATATCAAGGAAATAGCTACTCATGCACTTATAAATTAAAGACTTATTTATTTATACTGACCAATCACTTTATTAGGTACACCTCCTAGTTTCAACACTCACTGTCTGTTTAATCAGCTCCACTTCCCATAGAGACTTTGCACAGTGAAATTCTAAAATTACAGACTGTAGTCCGTCTGTTTCTCTACATACTTTGGTCACTGTGTTCACTTACTATGTACTCTATTAGATACATTTACCATATTGATACACCTTGTAGATGTAAAGTCTGAGACAGTAGCTCATCTGTTGCTGCACAGTTTGTGTTAGGTCATCCTCTAATCCTTCATCAGTGCTCACAGGATGCTGCCTACATGATGCTGGTGGCTGGACATTTTTGGATACTGGACTATTTTCAGTCCAGCAGTGATAGAGTGACACTGTTGTGTCTGATCCACTCATACCAGCACAATACACACTAGCTCACCACCACCACATCAGTGTCACTGCAGTGCTTCGAATGATCCACCACCCAAGTAGTTCCTGATCTGTGGTGGTCCTGTGAGAGTCCTGGCCGTTAGAGAACAGAGTAAAGGAGACTAACAAAGTATGTAGAGAAACAAATGGACTACAGTCTGTAATTGCAGATCTACAAAGTGCAGCTATATGCTAAGCGGAACTGATAAAATGGACAATAATAAAGTGAACGGTAAGTGTACCTACGTCTAAAGACGGCACGGTGCTTAACAGACCTGTTACTAGCCTGATTACACACTGATATACACAGATATCATGTTACAATAAGTGAAGCTGGCAGATGAATGACGATTCTAAACATTACAATTACCTGGAAAGCACCTCAGACATCCCCAATACAGAAAACACAAGCAAACCTGCGCTCCAACTTAAGCAGACAGGAAATCCCCAGCCAAAAAAAGTGAAACACAATCTGCAACCCCACTCCAAAACTGCAATTCCTCAGCCAAAGGTAACAGATACAGAGTTAATAATATACAGTGATAACACAAGTGAACATTAGAACATGAGCTTTAAGATGAAGTAACAGACGACACACTTTAAAACATGAAATACAATATTAATACTACATAACCCTGTATATGGTAACAGACAGACATTTTATTAGGCCTGTTAACTACCTGTGTAGGGAGAAACCTGATCTGAGTATTGCAATGAATACATAATACCCACACAACCCGTCCTATTGTTTTCCTCAGTATTGCAGTTACTCAGAAATGGAAACAAAGCCAATTATAATAGTTACTCCTAAGTTAACTGGTGCATTAGAAACGGCAAGGAGGAGCAAGGAGTTACAGGAATGTTGTTTTTTTGTGTATCCATTCAGGATTGCGTGTAACTCAGTATAATTATGTAACCTGCAAAGTACTCTAGCGTAGTGCTGCAGTCAGGAATTTGCCTTGAGCACACTACCACAACACAGGCTGATTCTGGCCTTTCACATCATGTCAAATGTTATTACCCATTACGCTTACACTCATCTTTCTTAGGCCATAAAAGAGATTACAGGAATGAAACATGTATTACGTGTACGGCAACATGAAATGCTTCATGTTACAACATTCAATCCTGTGAACATAGCATGTTCACCGCTAGTATTTACTGGCAGTATAAAGTATATAGGAGACAAAAAAACATTTAATAGATCCCATTTCCATTTGGTCTTGTATCTGGATTGTATCCTGATAATACATAATACAATCGAGATTCAGACACTCTCCAGAGTTTTAAGTCTAGGCTAAAGAATTTGCGCAGGCTAGATTTAGACCAGGATGCATGGCTTGGGTCACTGGGGCCGGAGTCTGGAGTCATGTCTGGCCTGCCTGCCTTGTCCGCTAGCCGGGAGTGTCGAGTGGGCGGTCTGGCTGAACTGGGCTTCGGTCCTCGTGATCTTGACTCGTGCATCCTTGCCTTAGAATAAGGGCAGAGCTGGGGGTTCATAGTCAAAGAGTCTTATGGTGATCAGAGACGTTGGGTTTGCTGTCTTGTCTGCCTCCCGTGGGGTTGCCAATGTCTCATGTGATCCCTCTTGGCTGACTGTTTCCTACCAGTTCTCCTCTTTCTAGCTATGCTGCTATAGCTAATGATTGCCGGGGTCTCATGCTACACATGGCATCAGTGAGTGTAATAGACACTGTGCTCTTAATCAATAACTAATTACCTCTTCTGTTTTCTCTCCGAGCTGTGTTTCGGTACCAGTTCCCAGCCCCACACATGATGTTCATCCGCTGCAGCTCCACTCAAGCTGCTTCCGTCATCAGCTCCAGCCCCATCATACCCGGGCCACTTAATGTCGATGTGCATACTTCACATTTTATTCGAGCTTTGACTCCATGACTTTAGTTTCGCTCTTAGATTTATCATCTACCCCACCCAAGGAGGTTGGGTCCCTTTTTGAGTCTTGGTCCTCCCAAGGTTTCTTCCTATAACACTCAGGAAGTTTTTCCTTTCCACTGTCGCCCTAGGCTTGCTCAATTTGGGATTGGACGTAGTTATTAGGAGATAATCTAAACTTGTAAAGTTGCTTTGAGAAAATGCTCCATTGTAAAAAGCGCTATATAAATAGATCTGACTTGACTTGACTAAAAATTCAATACAGCAATATATCACGATATTTATTTTCATGATATATTATGGCTGACTCCCATTTCAGGAGCTGCGTCCTTAGGAGGTTGCATTTGAAGACCGATTGCGTCATAGCGCCGCACCTAGGCTGTCCCATTTCAAAGGCTCTTTCGTATGCGGCCGACAAATGCGGCCTTCTTTTCCCTGAAAACGAAGGATACATCTGATGTATCCTTCACGACCTAACATATCCCGAGGTGCACTGCGCATGAGGGGAACTTAGGGATATCGGAACGGTTGGCTGAGGAATATACGTTACTTAAATCTAAGGATTTAAAAACTCGAATAGGTAAATGTTAAAAAGCAAAAGCACAAGTTTTTTGTTTTGTTTTAGAGAGCAAGGAGCAAACAGAGACCTTTAATAAACTGCGGGGGGAAATGAATGCCAGCGCCTGCGGTGAAGCGTCTCCTCTCCAATAAATGTAAAAACAAAAACAGCATAATAACTAAACTCAAAATTTCTGGCTCCATTTTTATAAAGCCTATAGCTGTTTTTTGATACGGTACAGGGGGGAATAGCGTAGAAGAGTGAGGGTGGGAACAGTGGTACTGTGAAGCAACCAGGAAATCCAAGGCAGAGTAGACCATCTCATTTCGGTTCGGCCTTCGCCATGGTCTACCCAGCCTTCCAAGGACACGCCTTCATAGACCGTGTAGGCCGCGTCCTTCGAAGGATGCAGCCCCTGAAATGGGCCCATGTCAGCTCAAAATATCGGTTTTTACCCCATTTTAAATGGGGTGTGAACTACAATCTCCACTCCTGTAGATGTCGCAGCACAGTGTTTTGACTCAATTTGTCCGCTGACTTATCAACGTGATGTGATGTGATGTCTTAAGACGACTCAGACTGTACACCATACCTTGTATTTCAGCTGTTTTCACATTTTCAATGGATTATGTGGAATATCACAATACATCGCAACATGCGTCGTGCCGCATCGTATCGCGATATAATCGTATCTTGATGTATATCGAATTGTGAAGTCCTTTCCAATAGCCACCCCAACCTGATAAGATTTTAACCATATAAATGTACACTTGAAAATCAAATGTGTCTCGAGTCTGCCATATTAATATTCAACTGCTGCATCAGCTACTGCATAACAGGTAAATAACTCATGAATGAATACCTTTTATTGTCACTGTATATTAAATACAACACAATTTGCTAACACAATACAGTTGCATTTCCAGCAGTGCTGAGCCGCTGCATATACGCACGCCGCCATCTTGAACAATAACACCAGACCACCCACTTCCTGTGTTGATTACAGTTTTAATTTGCAAAAGACTGTTGCGGGTCATGATTTTACATGTAGAAGAGCAAGCAGAAGAGCGCGAGATTTTTTCATACAGTATTGAGAACAAACTGAAAACTTTTTTGTGTGTGTGTGTTTGGAATTTTCCACTTAACAGCTGAAACTGTGCAACGACAATACTCATAAAGGATCCATCTTCCATCTGTATTATATCGCTTGCCTGGGAAAAATGAATTTCAAAACTCAGAGTATGGTTTCTGCTGAATGTGTATTTCTGTGCATTATCAGATTCCCACAGATTCCCATCGTAAAACAAGGAGTACCTGTAGTTATCACCCATACACCTCATGTTAGGTGGATCTACACAAGATTTGAGCACCTTTCTTTAATACGAGCCAACTATTCATCAAAAATGACACGCTACTGTTCAGGAGTTTGGATCATTTCCCTGGATTGGTAAGAAACGTTGGATGTTCATTAAAACATCAAATTAATCAGAATGCAGTTTAGACATTGTTCATATAACTTCTGTTGCTGGAAACACTTCTGATTTTTAAGGCAATACCTACAAAAGTGTATAGAGGCCATTTCAATAAGTGATGTCGTCCAAAAGCATGTTGGGTTTAACAATTAAAATTGATCATCTTAAAAGACTGAATAATCACGAGAAAACCTTTTTAAAAATTATTTAAGCCCAGCTGATAACTGTTGTGCCAACAACCTAAAGAAGCATAAAATGGGCTTCTTTACATTAATTGGCCAGAAACAAGGAACCCCAACAGTCTGTTCTTGTTCTGAGAAATAACTGGGATTACATATGAGAAACTGCCAAGAAACTGCAGATGGACAGAGAAAGACTGGAAGAAAATGTTATGGACAGACAAATCCAAGTTTAACATGTTCGGCTCACAAAGAAGAACATTTGTGAGACTCAGACCAAACAAAATGATGCTGGAGAACTGCTTGACACCATAAGTCAAGCATGGTGGAGGTAATATGACGTTCTGGGGTGATTCGGTGGTTGCAAAGTAGGAGATTTTGTACAGGGTAAAAGACAATCACTCCATTTTGCAACAACATGCCATACTCTGTGAACACCGCTTGATTGGAGCCAGTTTCCTCCAACAAAAAGACAATGATCCTAAGCACAGCTTCAAACTATGCCAGAACTATTCAGTCCAAGTATTCTCCCTACAGTGGATCACCTTGCAATCACCAAATCTCAAATCTATTGGGCTGTTGTGGGAGCAACCTGACTGGAAGGTACTGGAAAAGTTCCCATCAAGATAATCCAACTTGTGGGAGGAATTTCAGGAAGCATGTGGCGAAATTTCTGCAGAGTACCTCAACAAACTGACAGCTAGTGTCCCAGGGGTCTACAAGGCTGCAAGTGCTGCAAATGGAGAATTCTTTGACAAAAGCACAATCTATAGGATGCAATTACTATATCAATTAAGAATCATTGTTTCTAACCTAGTCAATGACTATATTTCCTATTCTTTTTGCTTTACTTATTATTCAAACTCATTTCATGGATGTTTTCAAGGAAAACATGGGAATATTTAAGCGATCCCAAACTTTTAAACGGTTGTGGACCTATGTACTGGCCAGCTTGCACCTGAAGGGTGATTCCCATGGACACTAACCTTTGAAAGTTTCCCTGTACTGAAAAAAAATTGATAAAGCTGTTAACCAGTAAAACGTTTTGGATTACTAACAACTTTTGTCAGTATAGGGTGGTCATCATCCATCATCAATTATCTGCATGTTGGGTTGGTATAAGCTGGGAGTAAAACTCTGGAGTATTGCTTTCACGTGTTAAATTACATATACAGGGATCGAAGTGAATATTAATATAAAATGCCTTATTACGAGCCGATTATGTCAGGCCAGGCTGGTCCAGCAGTAAAGCCTACTAAGTGTATTCAGTATTCAGTGGAATACATCTGCGGTTTGATGGTGTATAGTGTTGTGAGATCATTTTGAGTAAACATTCAAATAAAACAGCATTACGGATTATGTGTATAATGAAGCCAAGGGCTGGACCTTACCTGTGCAGGTGCCGTATCGTTTCCCGGCCACGCTGTCCAGCAGCGCGAGTGCCAGGTTCTCCGGGGTATCGGCGGGCAGAGGGGTCCAACCCGTGTCTAGACTGGCCTCAGAGCTCTGCTCGTCACTGGACAGAGACGGGCTCCTGATGTCGGTAGCGGCGGCGGACGGCCAGCATGGCGCCTCTTCGCTTTCGGGGCTGAACACGTCTCCCCGCGCCGGTCCTCCCTCCGGAGAGCTCTCGCGAAAAAACGGCACGACGCGGGACAGACTAGCCCTCCGGCGCGCTGCGCTCGTGCCCGCCGCCGCCTTCTCCCCTCCGAAACCTCCGGCGCGGGTCAGCGCGGTCGTCTGCTTCTTCAAGAACTTCTCCAGAGGCTTCATTCCTGCCGGCATTTTGCTCAGAAAGCACGACTGAGGTCCGGTGTCGATCCTTATTAATAACGAATAAGACACTGGCTGCAGTAATAAAGCCGCGCGTTTACATTGTAGCGCGATTCTCGCAAGGTGCAAAGAATCGTAAGAGCAAACGCCGTTCTCGAAATGTGGCTATGAAAGCACAGCCATTAGGGAACGCACGAACGAATGAATGAATGAATGAATCCGTGCACTACAAGTAAAAGAGATCCAGAGTGAAGAAGATAAACGTGTGATCCAGAGCGAGCACTCCCTCCCTGTCTTGTCCTCTGCAGTCGATCAGGTCGTGAGATTTTCACTTACACCAAGCGCCATACTCAAGTACAGCTCCCGAAAAAAACGAGCGAATGAGAAACGAAACGCACACCACACGGCGGATGACCGTGGACCCCGGACCAGTCTGTCAGGTTGCAGGTGAAACTCAATGGAGCAGAACCTTTAATAGCACTACAGATTGGATAAAGCTCCGGTAGCTCTACACGTCTGTCCAAATCTTTACTCTCCTTCCCATAGCGTTTTCCCCTATAATATTAAGTCGAAACCCAACGCTTTCTCCGGCGCCTACACGCAGTGTACATGCAGTAAACACACCCAGCGGGGGAGTGTTAATGCTGTACGGATGAAAGTAGCTCGGCTTCACTCCTCCTCCTCCTCTGCGGTTGTACGGCCGTAGCTACTGTTTGCATGCGCTCCCCTAACCGTCAAACTACACACACGTGACCGATCACGTGTTCACAGGCGCCAAGCACGCAGGAGACGCCATTTAAATACACAAAAGGTCCAGTTTCCATCACTTCAGCAGGTGTTTGGTCCCACGTTCTTTGAGAAAAGGTGCCATCTAGCTCTCCTTAAAGGCGCCATGGACACCCCAGTAGTCCGTGTAGAAGGTATCCAAGTACACTTGTCTTTAGTTCTGTGGAATAAAGTGGTTCCTTCAGTCTCAGGTTCTTCTGTCTTTTTGACTGGGGTAGTACCATTAAAACGGGGTGGCATGGTGATGCAGGAGTTAGCGCATCACCTCACAGCTGTAGTGTCCCAGTTTGATCCCGAGCTCTATGGAGTTTTGTCCCTCCTGTGTCCATAGGGGTTTACTCTGGGTTTCCTCCCACAGTCCGAATGTCAAATGACATAAATGTAGTTTAAATGTAATCTAGTGTCTGTCGCAACTAGACATTGGTGCTGAAAGAGACATTATATAATAAACTAAATAAATAAATGAAGTATCATTAAAAGTATGACTCCAATATGATCCAACATCAAGGTCTACTTGTTATGCAAATAAAAGAAGCAGATTCTTTAGATTAGTTAGTCAGAAACAAATAACTGGAATCCATCAGTCTATTGTTGATATGAGAAATTAATGCTATTCCATGCAAGACATTGATAAGAAACTGAATATGCACAGAGGAAGACTGGAAAAAAGTGTTATTGGCAGACAAGTTATAAGTGTGCAAATCACAAAAAAAGAACATTTGTGAGATGCATAATAAAAACGAAAAGATGCTGGAGGAGTGCTTGACACCATCTGTGAAGCAAGGTGGGTGCAATGTGATGTTCTGGGGGTGTTTTGGTGGTGGTAAACTTTGTAAACGAGGTAAACTTTGAGCAGAGCTATGGTAAATATAAGCACAACTTTTTCTCACCAGTACTAGACTGCAAAATGTAATATCAACCCACCCAGACTAAACTTGATTTTAAACTTACTAAACCATTCGTCTCCTTTATTTTTTCATTTTGTCGTCATCTTTGCTCTCAGAATTACGTGTAACAGAGAACAGTGAAAAGCATTATGATAGTGTTAGGGTATTAGCTAGGTTAGTATGATATACTGGCATCAACTCACTGCAAGTTTCACCCATGCCTTGAAGGACTGGCAAAGTACCATAAAATCAATTTACACTCAGCAGAATTAGCAGTAGCTACAAAGTACCTCTCGTAAATATTCATATCATGATCATTCCAGACACACAAGCTGTCTACAGACCATGCTAACCACTGC
This sequence comes from Ancistrus triradiatus, assembly GCA_025084515.1. Lineage (NCBI taxonomy): Eukaryota > Metazoa > Chordata > Actinopteri > Siluriformes > Loricariidae > Ancistrus > Ancistrus triradiatus. Next base: position 5,135 of record JAJAGP010000809.1, on the reverse strand, counting down.
GTACCGTGCCACCCCACTTCACAAACATTTCCTTCTTAGAGCAACACTTCATCTTGGGCTGAGCCTAGGTCTCTGCGCTGTCTACTCATACCGCTACCCTGTAGAGTAATGACATGGCTTACATCACCACAATTAGAAATGCAAATATATCAGATGTAAATAATTATATGGGTACAAAAATGTGTGGCCTCCGCAGCCACAAAGGCACATGTGTCCAATAAATCCTCAACAGTAACTCTCATAACCAACTGAAGCTAGCTTAACCTTAAAACACATTTCTGATCCATCTGATGCATACAGACTAGTGTTGCACCTTTGAGGGCACATTTGCATCTTTTCTCTCAGGGAACAAAAATCTCCTGTACAGTGTCTTTGGATATGACTGTTGTATTATATAATCCCATTTATAGTTATATAACTGGACTAGGAGAAGGCGTATGACCGTGTTCCCCAAGACATGGAGAGCCAGGGTCAATGAGACGAGCCATTTGATCCTTGTACTTTCAGAGTTTGTCAGGCTTGTTCAGTGTGGGCGATGGAGTTGTGCCTCGTCTCCACTCCTGTTCCTGATATTCATGGACAGGGAGGGGAGGCATTGCCTGGGTCAGGATGGCTTCCTTTGAGGGCTTCAGGAAGTGTCATTTCCTTCTGGCTTCATCTTATGGATCCCTCCAATGTGCATTTGAACATGTCTAAAGCAGTCAGTATGCTAATCAGCACCTCCAGGTCTGAGGACATTGTTATTTCCCGGAAAAAGGCATGCTCCCTTCAGGTTGGGAGTGAGAACCACAAGTGAAGAAGTTCAAGTATCTCTGGGTTTTGTTCATGAGGGATGGGAAGAGGGAAGAACGTCTTTAATGATGCAGTCACTGTATTGGACCATAGTGGTGAAAAGGGAGCTGAGCCATAAAGCAAAGAGAGTCTATGTCCCCACCCTCACCTATGGTCATGGGCATTGGGTAATGACCGAAAGAACAAGATCGTGGATACAAGAGACTGAAATGAGCTTTTTCCGGTGGGTTGCTGGGCATAATCGCTGTGATTAGGTGAAGAGCTCAGCAAGCCTCAGAGCTCAGAGTAGAACCGCTGCACCTTTCCCTCGAAAGGAGTGAGTTGAGGTGGTTCGAGCATTTGATAAGGACGCCTCCTGGACCCCTCCCGCTGGAGACATACCAGGCATAGCCACCCAGCCACCCGCTCCAGCCCCATCATACCCGGGCCACTTAATGCCGATGTGCATACTTCACATTTTATTCGAACTTTGACTCCATGACTTTAGTTTCGCTCTTAGATTTATCATCTACGCCACCCAAGGAGGTTGGGTCCCTTTTTGAGTCTTGGTCCTCCCAAGGTTTCTTCCTATAACACTCAGGGAGTTTTTCCTTGCCACTGTCGCCCTAGGCTTGCTCAATTTGGGGAATGGAAATAGTTATTAGGAGGATAAACCTAAACTTGTAAAGTTGCTTTGAGACAATGCTCCATTGTAAAAAGCGCTATATAAATAAATCTGATTTGACTTGACTTGACCATACATACATATATATGGGTCTTAAAATGGTTGGTGATTACAGCCAACCAAGAGGAAATCAAGGACTGAGTCAGTTAGTATTAGTAGCTATGATGGCTATCAGGGAGCACCTGTAAAATACAACTCCATTAATGCATATAATGCCTTATACAATGTGGATTTTCAGGGGGTCTGGATGGATTTAATCAATTTACATTATTCCTTATGGAAAAATTTGCTTGGTACTCGTCATTTTTACTTCTCGACAAGAACCTTGTTTACCTCCCATATCTCTGAGCAACCAGACCTTGTTTGAATGCTTGATGGGCTACCCACTGTGTCGAAAGGATTTTAAATACAAATATTGATAATTGCATTAATAAATAACCAATTTCTTACAGTACATAATAACATGTAGTCTTATTACATATGCATCCTTGATTGGCTTATCATTTTAACTGAGCTTCACACCCAGTGGCTGTGCACATTTACAATGTCATTAAATTCTCTGTAAGTAAGACATCATGCTGCTGAAATTACTCATTTTAATACTAAATTGCTAGTGTTTGATAAGCAATCTTTTACTGATTGTGTTCTCCATTAGTAGAGCCCCGTGGATTATGAGTCTACAAAAGTATTGATACATGAGCCTATCATACTGTACCAAACTCAACAAATCTCCACCATTATTCACTAATAAAGTGTTTTGCTTGTTTTATTTTTCCCTGGTTTCATTTTCCGCACTGCTCCCAAACATCTCAGTGCAGAATTATCTCGTTAGAGTAGACTCGTTAAACAATTAACAATTGAACAAGTAACAAAATACTGTCTTGGTGGGCTTAAAAAGAAAAACAATTCAGAATTCTAAATGGGGGTATATATTTGCCTTTACATTAATGCTTTGACAGTTTCTCATCATTGGACCATTCCCACTTTTTATATTATACAATGCTAAAACGTGATACTCTAAACATTATACGTTTTAGGTCATAGCATTTGCAGGGCTGTAAAATTGAGCATCACATGCTGTATGCTTGTCTTTGACTTCAAATGAGAGGTCTTCACCCTCACATGTGATATGGCATCTGTCTTAGAGGAAAGCTTGAATGACAAGGACGCAACCCTTACACCGATTAACCAAAGGACCGCATACCCTACACCCGATTATCAAGTTACACTATGTGCTCAGAGTTATAAGGTAACGGTAACAAAGTTGTTTGCCAGGCCATCTTCTTCAGATCCAATGATGCGTCATATGTAATTTGCCTTGATCAATTTGAGTCCTCAAATGGCCATCTGCAAATAATGAAAGTTCTCATGGAACACTGGTCCTAATATATATCTTATTACAACCTTTTTCTTCATATATTCCATTTCCAATGTAAGCTAAAATGTGGAGTTAAGAGGTAACGCTCCAGGGGAAGCAAATTGTTTTAAGATCTCGGATAATGGGCCCCTCAGGCAGTAACATCAAGATGTGAATGTTGTGTGAAAATGAAATTAAATCCCATAGGCTTGGTAATTAATATACTAATGCTAATAAAGGGCTTACGCCAGGCCTGGCAACAAAACTAAATCACAAGCGAGACACTCAAAAACCACAGCATTATTTTTACTCATTGAGGAAAGAAACGAGGTTTAAGACCCCTTTTAAAAAACATTAATATACCTATATACCATCATATGGTTAGAAGCAGTGTTTAATTTGTAAATGATGATGTGTACATACTGTACTAACAACTGCGAAGCGTACAGTGTTAGTATTTGGAGGTGCTGGTAAGCTTGTGAGAACAGTAATATAGCAATATCCTCCATCATTTATTTTTATACACTGCAACCCTCACCAGGAAAAGAGGAAGGAAACTGAGATTGAAGGTTTTATTTACTTGTAATGCTGAACTGTACAAGGAAAACATATTAGTCAAGTTCAGATGAATAGAAGATCACATTAATTATCTACATTAGGATTCCTGCAAGATTTAATTATAAATCTAACAATTTTTCTCTGTTAATTATTTCATGTATGTGTTCCAATTTACATGCATTACAAATGGGCTGCATCATAAACAGCACACTGTCATTTACATTTACAGCATTTAGCAGACGCCCTTATCCAGAGCGACTTACAAGTGATGCAATCTTACAATCCAAGCAATTGTGGGTTAAGGGCCTTGCTCAAGGACCCAACAGTGGCAGCTTGGCAGAGGTGGGATTTGAACCCTGGACCATTTGGTCCATAGTCCAGTACCTTACCCACTAGGCTACCACAGTCCAAAAGTCATAGTCATAGTCAACTGTGCACCACAACCTGCGCTGTAATCAGTGTTAACTGTGCTGACCAATGATTTTCGTAGTGTTCGTCAACGGACCCTTTTTTTGTAACGAAAACGAGATGATGACTAAATTAAAATGAATGAAAAATGACAAAAACTAGGATGAAATGAATTGACACTTTTGTTAACGAATAAAAACAAAACATAAATGTTTGGCAGAGATGACATCCAATCAGATCTTATTTAGATTTGTGGAAAGGCGGGACAAGTTGGGTAGTGATCCAATCAGTAATGTGGTAAGACACACACATCTGATCTAACCAGCAAATAAAGTAAGGATTAAAATATGTTTCCAGTTCGCGACGTGGAATTAAGTGGATAATTACGAATAAATGCATAGAGAGCATGCACGTGTATCTGATCTTCTGATCATATATTTTAATAAAGCTCTTAATATAAACTTTATTCTAACTTGATTCTATTGTGCAATATCTCATGAGTGTTCACATCAAGTTTAATGCAGATTGGTGAAACTGAGTTTTGGTGACCAATTTACTGTATACTGTTATTATCAATGCATGCATATAGACCTGAGCTTATATCTTAATTAGACCTTATAATACATCATTCATTCCAGCTTGATTGTATTCTAGAATATCTGCTGAATGTCCACACCAAGTTTGATGCAGGTCTATGGTGGAACTTGAGTCATAACCACTTTAATGTACAGTGGGGCAAAAAAGTATTTAGTCAGCCACTGATTGTGCAAGTTCTCCGACTTAGAAAGATGAGAGAGGTCTGTAATTTTCATCATAGGTACACTTCAACTATGAGAGACAAAATGAGAAAAAATATCCAGGACATCACATTGTAGGATTTTTAAAGAATTTAATGGTAAATGATGGTGGAAAATAAGTATTTGGTCAATAAATTTGGTTCAACTCAGTACTCAGTAACATAACCTTTGTTGGCAATGACAGAGGTCAAACGTTTCCTCTAAGTCTTCACCAGGTTGGCACACACTGTAGCTGGTATTTTGGCCCATTCCTCCATGCAGATCTCCTCTAGGGCAGTGATGTTTTGGGGCTGTCGCTGGGCAACACGGACTTTCAACTCCCTCCATATATTTTCTATGGGGTTGAGGTCTGGAGACTGGCTAGGCTACTCCAGGACCTTGAAATGCTTTTTACGGAGCCACTCCTTTGTTGCCCAAGCAGTGTGTTTGGGATCATTGTCATGCTGGAAGATGCTTCACAGTAGGTATGGCGCAACTCAGAATTCTTCATCCACCAAACACGGCGAGTTGAGTTTTTACCAAAAAGTTCTATTTTGGTTTCATCTCACCACATGATATT